>CM041636.1:53678493-53707040 GCA_023333625.1 Bothriochloa decipiens
GCTATGTGAAAGGTTGATTGTTTGGGGTTGAGTGTTAAATGAAGTTTTTAGAGAAAATTAATTGGAGCAAAACTTATTTTGGGGTCATTTCATGAAAAGGCTTGGAAGTGGGTCAAAAATGTCAAAAACAGTTTGTAAAAATGATTTTCTTTTAATTTTAAATCCCCATTTTTGAAATTCAAATTCTAGGCAGAATTAGGTTTTGATGTTTAAAAGTGAAATGTTCTACTCATCAAAAGGAACATTTCATCTTTTATGAGTTTTTCGAAATTCGGATTATTTTGGAAAATATGGGGTTCATCAAGTCTGCACGAATCTTCGCGTAGTGGGACCCACTGAACAGTCTCTTCTTCCTCCTCTCTTCTTCTTCCTCGTGACGCTGTCCGCTCTGACGCCGGCCGCGTGGCGTCCGTACGTCGGGCCGCTGCCGCTGTCCGCTGTCTCGCCCCCACACCCGAGCGCCGCACACTGATCCGCCGCGCCGCACTCGGTCCGACCCTACCGCTCGCCCACGCGCCCCCACTCTGCCCGCATGAGCGCCACACGCTCGACGAGCTCCGACGCCGCGTTGTCTCGGTCCGAGCACAACCGGCCACCTCAAGCCAGTCCGACCGCGTCACCCTCACGCTCGCTCACTCTTCCAGCCTCAGACGCGCTCTTGCCCCTCCTCTTCCACCAGAGCCCGAGCAAGCGGACGCTGCCCGCCATTGCCGCCGCCGCGAGCTCGCATGCCACCACACCTCCCAGCCCTGATACTTTTTTCCAAGGACTCGCCAGAAGCTCCGCCTCGACGCGAGCCACGCCCTTCGCACCTTTCCTGCCACCGAGACCCAAGGTAGAGGTCGAATCGACCATCTTCCCCTTCGCCGGTCATGGCCGCCCGACCGCCGCGCGGTCCGCCGTGGCCAGCAACCTCTCCCTCTCTTCTTTATCTTGCGCATCGTGTTCGTCTGCTCGAGTAGGTTCGATTGGTGTAGTTCATGCTGCCGATTAGGGTTCAAGCCCGACGAATTTGGCCATCCTCCGTCGCGGATTTGCGCCGCCGCTCGCCGGCGTACCTTGCCGTCGTTGCTCCGGCCGTCCATTCACCACTTTGTCTAGTCCATCTGAGCTGTCTTGGTCTGCTGGAGCTGGTAGGCTAGTCCGTGTGCCCCGCCGTGGCCCGAGATGGCCGGCGCACCGCCAACCCTCGCCGCCGTGCGTCGTCGCCGGTCAAGACCGCTCTATTTTCCTGCATTTTACCCACCTTGAGTTCGCGCTGACGAGTTGAGTCATTTGGTGGCCGTAGTGTCGCCGAAGACCTCGCCGCCGGCGAGATCCTGTCGGCCGGCGACCGGTGTTCGCGATGTTTCACTGATGTGTGGGACCCAGGGTGACGTCAACATGACATCAGCACTGACGTCAGCACAGGTTCGGTCTGGGTACACAGAGTCGGGTGTCCGTAGCGAAGTTCAGTCGCTGGGTACACTCCGGGTACGCGTAGTGTTTTCGGTTCGATTAATTTTCAAGAATGAATTTTACAGATTTCTATTAAAACCTTTGAAAAATCATAACTTGCTCATTTTTCATCCAAATGAGTTGGTTCAACTTGCAGTATTTTTCTTATGAGAAGCTCTATGCATGAAAAATATGAAATATAGAATTTGTGATACTTTTCTGTATAGCTTTATTTATCTCTATTAATTGCTTTTATCTTAAAAAATACATAAGTAATTCTCTGTTGCTCAGAAAAATATGAGACCAAGTTTTTAGTCTTCTTATGTCATGCTCTATCTATGAAAAATGTTGTGAGGCTATGTCCTGTGGAAAATTTGCTCTGTCTAGTTATGGTGCCTATTTCCATGTGATGATAAATAATTCATAATAAATAATATATAAGGAATTTGTGCATGAAACTTTTTGGAGAGTGTTTTTATGTCGATCTAGAGCTCATGACGTTCTGAGATCTGTTGTTTGACATACTTTTATGTATAAAGTATTTTAGGCCTATTAAATTATGCTGCTTTGTCATTTTTATGTAGGATAAAGTACTTACTGTTTTGACTTGAAATTTTTATGGTAGTCTTTATTTGGTATGATTAAGCTTCTATAATTTTTATAGAATTTTTTGAGTAGTCTAAAGTCATGTGGTAGTTATACCCTAATTTCTTTTAATTATAAATAATGCTTTAAAGTTATCATTTCATGTGTGTAAAAATGCTTTTTATGCTATTTGTGATATGTGTGATCTGCTTTTGGTTTTGGTTCAGTAGAGTGTAGTAGGCAAAATAATGGTTGTTTATAATTCCTTATAGTGTGCAAGTAAATTGTCATGCGAGGCTTGTTTAAGAATTGTCGGTAGAAGAGAATGCAGATGACATGTGCTTATCATACATGTTTTCAAATAATCATATCATTTATCTTAGCTGAGCATTCATTCACCATCAGCATGAGCATTGTATTTCTATGTACGCATGGTATTCATACGCACTATGCATCATACATGATCGTCAGAGCTCGAGACGGTAGTTCCCGGAGCACAAGGAGAGGAAGGCCAGCGGGAAGCGTTGGTGCGGGAAGTAGCAGCAGAAGAGGATCCCGAAGCTTATCTTTCGGAGTGTCCCAACCACCAACCAAGCTCTTTCATGAAAGGCAAGCCCCGGAGCATTCTCCCTGTGGTTTGCAAAATATCTAACTTGAGTCCTTTAATTGTTTGATGCATTAAGTTATAGGCGTTGTTTTATACCGTTGCTGCATTACTTATATTCCTTGCCACTGTTTATACTTCAACCCTGTTAGGTTCAGGTACGAATATATGCTTAGCCCTGCTTTAACTAGATCGGTAGAAGTTGGGTGATTTCCTGTCATCCGCGAGTTATAGGTGGTGACTTGGAATGGTTGAATACATTGTTATCTTGGATAACCATGTGGAGATAATAAATCGAGATCGGGCGGGATTGGTGTTGAGACTGAACTGGAGGTTCGGTGTGGTTATCCCGTCTGTGTCGAACTAGGACCCCGTCCGTTGTACGTCCTCAAGTCATATTGAATTTATGCCTCACATTTAGCTGGAAGGATAAGTCGTTCCGATCGCGAAGCCTAATTTTGATTTGGGCCGGGAGTCGACCTGCTGTACGCATCGTATTGGCGAAGATGGGGGACCACAGGTTACGTGGAGAGTAAGTCCGAGGTCAGGGTCACCCTGAATAAGGCAGCCGGGCGGTTCCTGGATACGATGGTACCTGTTGATCCCGCGCTTTTCCTGAATTGAATGTCGGTGATCTGTAGCTCACCTTAGCGGGTGAGTGTGGTTTGTGTGAGGAATACCCGCCAGCTGGTTAGTAATCAATTATAATTACCATCGTTCCTGGACAGTGAACACTTGACTTGAGCAGCGGCATCGTAGTAAGAACTTGAACAAGAGATGAGATGGTTGAGCAGTTGAGATTGAAAGATACTCAACCAGAATTGGTTACTTTCTTGTTGAATAATTATTATCATGCTTGTTTAGTACAGGTGCTAATGTAGCATGATACGGATAATCAGATTAAAATACTTTGCTAGAAGGTTCTTATTAATTGTTTCTTAAGGCAAGCTTTTCCGCAATTAAATGAGTCAGCTATCCTACTTATACAGCCTTGCATACTCCTTGGAGTCAATTTTATTTTTAGTTTATGACGGGTAAGTCTAGCTGAGTACATTCTCGTACTCAGGATTTTATTTCCCATATTTTTGCAGATGGTGAGATGTTTTATGGCTATTGTCAGAACTGCTTCTATCCCGCTTTGGGAGATGACTAGACCTTGGGCATGGTCACTCCTCTCTACTTGCTGCTTTTGCTGGATGTTGACCCAGGGACTGGCACTGTATTGAAACAAGGTGTGTGTGTGGTATTTGAACTTAATCGCTTCCGCTTTATTCTGAAATTTGAACTTGGGTTGTAATAACTTTATTCGTACTCCGATGATTTAAACTATGTGCGAACTATGTACTTGTGAATGGGAACGCTAAACTATTATGATCTTGGTCGTGCTAGAAAAGTTCAAAATCCTTCGAGATTTTGGTATGACTACCGGGTTTATTAGGTCTCAATCATGTAGTTTGCTGTCCTAATGGTGAATTATGTGCTTGTGCTCTAATAAATTGGTCGGTTCTGTCACAGCTCGTGCGGGAGCGGGCTCGATCGAGCGGGGACTTCGTCGTGCTTCCTCGATGAGCGTACTGCAAAGGTGGAGTCGGGGTTGTGGTGGGGTCCTGCCGGTTTGCCCTCTACCTCTGAACTCGGGTCAGACAACCCCTCAACAAGGGGTTCCTCATCTCCAGTCAGGGGCGAGGAGAAAGCGGCGGGAACCATCCTCGACTCAGGTTGATGGTGATGACGGTGTCAATCGTGCCTCCTTCTGGATGTGGAAGCATGGTGGTGAGACCGGTGAGCGGCCCCCCATGAGCGTGGGGGCGTACCGCGACCTCTGTTCGGGTCACTGATCGAGACCAGGGTCATGTCATAGCCCTGGCCGAGGGTCATGAACTCCAGGCTCCCAAACCAGATCACCGTAGCGCGCGAAAGTGGTGAAACAAAGTCACCCATCCGGAAAAATGGCGGGAAATCATTAGTGACACGCGGCTCCCCTACCTGGCGCGCCAACTATCGGTGTTTTGACTCCCGAGGGGTTAACACCAATGAGTAATATAGGTAATCGCGTGCTCCCTTAATCCGGTGGGTGATGCAAGAAGGATACGGCGATTTATCCTGGTTCGGGCAAAGAAGGCCCTACGTCCAGCGGGGGGAGGATAGTTCGTGTTATCTTGCACCGAAGTGCTAGTACAGGGGAAAATACAAGCAGGTGTGAGGAGCGTGAGCTGGAGCTTGGGCGTTTCGGGCGCCTAGCTCTCTACTTTCACTGTCTCACGGTATTGTTTTGTGATCTAAAGCCTTAGCGTTTCTATGCTCTAGATCCTGTCGTTCTGTCCCCCTCTTCCTAACGTCCTGGCGCCTCCTTTTATAGGTGAAGGAGGGGCACAGGAGTACATATATTTAGAGTTCGCATGGCTGGTGTCGCATGGCGTGGAGGGCTATCACGTCGGTGCTGTTGTAGGGATGTACGTCGGTATGGGAGGCCCTGCAGCCGTCGCGTCAGGAGTTGTTGAAGTGCAGCCCGGAGTCGTTGGAGTCCTGCTCAAGGGTTTGTCCGACGAAGTCGAGGGGCGGCGGTCGAGGGCTTGGCTCGAGTCAAGGGGGTCGAGTCGAAGGGGTCGAGCCTCACCGGATAAGGTCGAATCCCGGGAAATGCGGGAAATGTGCTGATTTATGCGTCTCGAGGGGGTGCTGGACGGGGCATAGTGCTCTGCATGGTACAACAGCGAAGTATGACCCACGGGATTCCGGGGCATGGGCGGTAAAAGCAAGATTTGACCGCCACTCCCACAACTGTTACCGTAACTGTGGCCATACGGTTAGGCGGGGGTAGGTAAAATGCATTAAATGCGCCCGGATCCGTACGGGAGAGTCGGTAGCCGAGGGGTGCACTGTCCTCGAGGGCTGCCCTTTCACGTGAACGAAGTTCCGTCCTCTAGGGCAGGCTCGTTCGCCGGGCGAAGTCCCGTCCTCGAGGGGTCGCCCGAATCATACCCTCGAGTGTACAGTCCCAGTCCGCTCGGTAGCCCCTCGAGTAGGCTTTGGCTTTGGGCCGTCGTAGCCCGTTCGTGGGTCAACCCAATATGCTTTAGCCTGTGGGCCTTCGAACGTTAATCGTGGGAGGTCACTGGAGGGTTCGTGTTGCTGATTTTGCGGGGTTTAGCCCGGTAAACCAAGGGTTTGGGGTACCCATTTCCTGGGTAACGACACCTGCGTTGGAAGACAAGTAGTAACGCTTAGCCCTGCTTAATTAGTTAAGTGTTCAAAAGTAAAAGAATGAAAAAGATGAGATTGGTTTTTCTTGTTGGAATCTTGATAATAGTTAATAAATCGAGTCCGGACGGCTAACTTGCACTGGGAATGGAGTCCCTCTGTAGTGTTTCCGTCTGTTGATGCCTTAGGTCCCGTCCGTTGGTGAACTGGTGATATCGAGAAATTAGAAATCTTCATACATGAAGTGGTATCCAGTGGGCCAGAGTCCCCACGCATATCATGGAGTGACATATAGTGGGCCAGAGTCCCCACATATTTCATAGTGTGTTATACTGTGGGTTTAAGTTCCCATGTATTTCGGTACACGGGGCCAAAGAGCTCAGGTGTATCATGTGGTGATATATGGCTGCAGTTGTTATCCCGGTATATCGGTTCATCTGGGGTGCATCGGAGTTAATGTCTCCGGTATCCCAGTGACCTAGGTCCCAGCTGGGTATGAAAATGGATTCGAATCGCCGTTGCTTCTCGGAGAAGAAGACTCGATCGGTGTTCATCATCGTAGTAACAACTTGAACAATGATTAAGGTTTAATAATGAAGTTGGTTGGTAATTAGAACTAGATCCAAGCAAACTTTACTTTCTGTTAAGCTTTTCCATAAAAATTTCTTATCTCTTACAAGCCTTATCTTGTCCTTCTAACCTGCATTTCCTGAGTCTTCACCCTCTTTTTCGTCGGGTCAGTCTTGTTGAGTACTTTTGTACTCAGGGTTTGTTGAACCCTTGTTGCAGGTGAGCCTCATGGGCAGGAGTGCTTTGCGTCTTGCTGCATGACAATCGTCGAGGAAAGCGACGACGAGTAAGATTTTTAGCTCTTGGGCAGAGCTTATCGTTTGGTATTGTAATAAAGCTATTTACTGTTGCTCCACTACTATTATGGTTTGTACAATTTAAACTTATGGTTGTAAATATTTAAAACTCAAAGGTTTATAAACTTATGTTATTGTAAGTCTTTCGCTATTTTACTTCGATGTATATTATTTATATCAAACTGTTGTAATACTGCAATGCCTCTTTATAACGATTGATCTTGTTCGGAGAATTGTGGATGATTCGGGATTTACCTGACAGACTTTCTAAGTCGTACGGAACACATTCATGGTTATTTGGAGTCTGTTTAGACAATAATCATGCATGTGGGTCATATAATTTAGGAGATTCTGCCACAGTGCTTTTGCTCCAGCACGTCGAAGAAGGCCTTGGCCTATTCCTTGTGTTGTGTGTAATCAGGCCAAAGGACATCAGGTCCATCACGTGTACATGCCCATACATATTCCTTATAAATAGCATACTCAGCCCATCGACCGTATCCTTTCCAAACCTAATTAATCTATCATGAGGCACGCCGCCGCTGTGTTCCTCGTCATCTACCGAAGATAGAGGAGAGAAGCCAGTTCGTGGAGCTCCCATGGAGCTCGTTGTCACCGACAGGCGCGTGGGGTGCGGCCATCCGTCAATGCCGTGGCGGTCAACATAGTTTCATCTGCTGCAGCTATCCGTGTTTCATCCAAGGCCGTCATCGATCTCCAAGGCAGAGAAGGTCTAGCTGCCGCTGCCATGTTTGAAGCCGAGCGCCAAGAATCGACCATCCGAGCTCACGGCCTGTAATCCGTGCATGTTCTAATCTGAATTCTGCCGGGGTAAACCACCATGGATTTGCTCCCTTGCCTTGCCTCTGAAACTAATCACCATCTTCTGCTAGGTTACCCTATGCTAGCTTATGCTAGCCACCGTCCCTGTTGATGTTGCCGGGGATTCGCAATCGATCGGTCGCCATCGTGACGCCATCGCCTCTTCACAATTCTGAAGCAACGTCGGCAACACAAGGCTATCCCTACCGCCCATCGTCTCCTATTCCGGCCTGCACGCTCCATGGCATCTGCATGTTGCCTTGTCGTCGGTGAGGCCACCCTGCATCTTCTTGTTCTCTGTATCGCTTGGCCGTCACTTTCGCTTTCCGCCATCAACCGTTGCCCTGCAGCTATATGATCAGGTCTTGACAAAACCTATAATGCCGTTGGCCACCAGGAAGCATGCAAGCCCCATCCATGCAAGCATGCACCTTGAACTTGCGTCCATGATTGAAGGTCCGTCGTGCCTCTCTTTTCTGTATTCTCGCCATATTATTTATCAAACCATAATCCCATATGTCATGCAAATATCATCTCGTACAATAATTTGGGACCAAAATAATTTATCCTTTTGATCTATTTCTAAATTCTATCTACTATGACGTGAAGACCTATCTTTTGCGTTGATCTATCTCTTCTGCGTTGTTTCCCTAATGTACGTGCCCCATCCTTTCCATCGGCAGTTGCCGATCACGTGCACAGTGTCGCCTTCCGACATGCCGCCGCAGCTGTCCCGACCTTTCTGGCCTGGTAGTCGGGGCCATGCTCCTCCTGCCCCAAGACGGTGAAGGAGCCAGCACTGTCTGCCGGCCGTCCGCCGAGTCCAAGGCCGGTGTTCCAACTGACCAGCAAACTGGACTTCCTATTCACGTGTTCATGTCAGGCACATGGAGGCCAAGTTCCAATTATGTACAAGGCCATCGAAAATCACAGCCTGCTAACAATAAGCATCCATGTTTCCAGTTAAGCTCCTATCTGGTATACTAATTCTTCCTTTATCAGTTGTCGATGGGTCGATACAGATTTGTCCAAATAACTCTGAAGGTACTTAGCCACTGTTTAATCTGCATGATACGTTCTTTGGTCTGATGCAATTCAATATCTTTTTCATTAGTTCATATCATGTCACTTAGAGTTCTCTTTTAGTATGATGTCTACTTGTGTGGTGTAATGTTCTTAGTTGTCTTTTTTTTTATACTTGTATGTTTGCCTGTGCATGGTGCTTGCTTTACGAGTAGAACGAGAACCGATTGTGGGCGGTGAAGATCAGAAGAAGGAGCTGAGATGACTAGAAGCAGAGCATGAGAAAGTTTAAGCAAGTTTGAGGCAAGTATAGTTTGGGTGTTTCTTCTGTGACCATGATCTTGTGATTTAATTAATATTTAAGCAATAAACGTTAAAAGATGACTTTTAGCAAATTAAGATCTTGTCTGTACGTGATCATCCAGGATTTACAGTACAGCTATGAGGGCTACATGACTCTGGTTTTAGCTCAGTATGAGGACCTTTTCTAGTTAGTTAGGGGTGCCGAGTTGGGTATAGGACAGCCTCTGTCTTTATGAGTATAGCCAGGAAGGATTGTGCCATATTGGAAGGGGGTTTCTATATCTGATGATCTGGCAGTCCTAATTAGCTAGACGAACCTTTGAAAGGCTTCATAGTGAACCCTGCCGGTCTTTCTTGGTAGTGGGCTAAGAGGTTGATCACCTCGGACGAAAGGGTAAATCACAGCTAACAGTGAAAGTGTACACCTCTGCGCAGAGTTTAATAAACTGGTATACTAGCCTTACTCAAGGACACGAGCGGCCTTGGAGACATATACATCAAGATGATGATTCTTGTTTTGTTAAGATGCTCATTATTTATCATTTATGCTTTATATTATTTAAGTTACATTGATCATGTGTTTTGGGACCTATACTTCTGCTATACTTGTTGAGTTAGACATGGACTCACTCTTGCTATTCCCCCACATCTCAGGAGAAGTTTAGACTTGTGATCAACCAGTCAGTTGGATCCAATGGAGTAAAGTCTACACCCAGAGTTTAAAGTCGTTTTTTCGCTATTTGTTCATAGGTGATCTTTTATATATTGTGTACGTTAAATTTAAAACATTATAATTGATACTATTTGTAGCTATATGTAAGATTTGTTCTTTAACACTCACACATAATATATATCTGATTTTATCCTTAAAACCGAGTGTGACACTGTTACACCAGAAATCCATGATCTTTGTGTGCTTCGATCGGTTCAGAGAATTCTACGCCCCTGTATGCTCTGTTGACTTCAGTATGTCATACCGATATGAGTGATATATAGAGATAGAGAGAGAGGGAGAAAAGAGCTGCTGCAGTACACAATCACAATGCATAGCCACATAGGCATGGGCGCCTCTCCTCGTCGGTCCGTGATCCAGCAACGCAAGCAATGGCGTCGTCATGGTCGTCGTCGTTGCAGCGATGGTCGGTGGAGGCAGAAGCTCGCCGCCGCCGATGAATCTACCCAAATGGCTTGACGTGATCTCAAGAGGCGCGCGCACGGGGGGCCGGCGGTCGGCCGCGACGGCGTTCTGCTCAGCTGCCTGTGGCTTGCAGCGTCGCCCTGCCACCGGAGTTCCTCTACGCGTGCTACAGTAAGTAAGTTTGAAATTTGTGCTCTACTGTGCTTTTTGTGCTTTTTTAACACCGGCTTGATGCTCTGCTGAAGCCGGGAGGACTTCGGCTCCAGTGGGGAAGAAGAAGCCATGCAGTACGGCTGGCCCCGTCCCTGGCGGTCGTGGTGGCCGACGACGCCGTCAGCACCGCCACCATCGCCGCCCACTGACCCGTGGTGGTGCAATCGGACCTACGGGTCCGAGGGGTACACGGGTGACGAGGACTGCCCGCCGCAGCCACCAGCGCAGACAACGCCGACAATGCCAAGCTGCCCCTGGCCCACGCCCCTGGCAGCCTGCGATATGATGCGTGTGTCCTCTGTTCCTCGGGGACGTGCACAGGCTCCTCCCCAAGCCGGCCGGTGGATGTAGAGCGACTTGCAGCTTCGCCCTGCCACCGGCGTTCCTCTACGCGTGCTACGGTATGTTTAAAATCTGAAAAATCGATCCCCTGCTTTTCTTGTGCTCTGCTGTTTCACTTTCACAACATCTTGAATGAAACTCTCCTGCAGCGCGCCGGGAGGACTTGCTCCGGTGGCCAGGTGTTTGCCTTGTGTTTCTTGAGCTCGTGACCTCGCCGTCGGCGTTCACCGCTGCCTGCTGACTAACTCCATCTCCAACGCCAATAATGCCAATGCTACTGCAGCCGACGAACGAACCACCACTGCAGAATCGGGCAGTTGGGGCCGAATGCCTTGTGTGGTCTCAGGCACGTACCCCGGTGGTGCCGGGGTCCGCCGTCTCTGCACCTGAGACCACATCAAGCCATTCGGACCCGATTGTCCGAGAACGCTGCGTCGCGTCGGAGACCGTCGGCCCCTGACACCTTGAGACGTCGACACCAAGCCAGTGAATTATCCTGCGGTGCAAATTATGTTTACCCGCTTTTCCCTACTTCTGCCTCTGCAACTAACACCAACAGCTTCTTCATCTTTGCAGCCGGGTCCGCCGCACGCCGCCACGCCGCCCGCGGGAGCGCGACCTCCACCGTCGCTACCCCTCGGAGCTCCGCCGTCGTCGCTGCTCGCCGGAGCTCGGCCATCAACGCCCGCAGGAGGCCTGTCGCTGCCGCACTGGAGGCCACGTCGCCCGCCCAGGAGCCCCGCCACCGACACCATCGCGGCGTCGCCATGCAGGAGGCCGCGTCGCCCGCTCTGCCCACTGCCGGTCCAGTCGCTCGCGCCTCGTGCAAGATGCGTGACGAGCGAAGTGGGTTGCCCCGATTCCTTCATTTCTGAGAAATCTGTCGTTGCTTTTTTTAGGGAAATTGCTACTATCTTTTTTTTTTTTTGGGAAATTGGGGGAGGAGCTTTCCCCGCCTTTGGTTGCATTGGAGCTGTAGAAACACTACAGCTCAGTTACATAGTAGCAAGTTACAGAGGAGGTTTACCAAAAAAAAAAAATTACATCAGGATTTATTTACATTATTGGGAAACTAAGTTACACCATTGTTCAATGACGAAGCGTTCAGCTACGATGCTGCCATAAGTGTATGATGAATTTTTGGCATATTAATTAGTTAATGTTGCCTATGCCAAGTAATATGGGCTACCAGCTTAAAGCGGCTTGTGCAATGTTCTTTATATACGCGGCTCTAATTTTTGGAGCCCGATAATGAATATATTCTGACTTATTGGGGAGTCTTACAAATTATAGTGCTAATCAAGCCTGTGTGTTCAATGAACTCTAGATCCACCCATAGAATATAATTTGCCCATGAATTAATTGGTCCAAAATAATTACGTGAATATGCTCTACATTCATGTTTACATGCAAGAGAGCTTTATAAGAACGTAATGAACGTAATTCCACCTCTACAGATAAAAGTCGTTGCTACCAAATTTGAGTTCCCGTAATGAAGGCCACGCGAGACGGGAAAACCCTGCTCGTCGCAACTCACGAGACGGGAAAGCCCCGCCCTCGTCGCAGCACGCGAGACGGGAAACCCTCGCTCATCATGATGACGGAAATTGATACGCATGGGTCGGGATTCCCTGCTCGTCGCAGACAGGTACGCGCAAGTTGGGATTCCCCTCTCGTCGCAGACGGATACACGCGAGTCAGAGTTCTCGGCCGCTCGCCGCAGCAAAGATGCACGAGTCTGGATTGTCCACTCGACATGCAAAATATAAGAACGCCTCTTCAAATATATACACACGCTGCTGCTGCCCGGAAAATAGATGGCTGGGATTGTCGCCCACTCGACAGGCAAAAGCTCAGAATGCGTTGTTCCGGAGGCCTCCATGTATAGATACGCTCTGGCGCCCTGCTGCTCAGCCAGACAGAGGGGAGAAAGAATAGATGGCAACGTCTGCTAGTTGCTCCACGCCGTGCATACAAACCAAAAGCAAAAAGCTGCACCATGATCGTGCTGGTTGCTGCTTCCTGCCCAGCCCCGTGCAAGAGTCTCTATTCTGCTACCGCTGCACGTATTCATCTATACATGCCTCTACTCCAAGCCAGCCATTGGCAGAGATGGCATTTTTGCCAAACCAGATTACTATCCAAACTATGCTGGCCATTACAGCGAGGGGTTCCCCTCACGGCCTCACTGAGTTGCCGCGATGAAGGCCACATGAGCCGAGAAATCCCCTCTCGTCACAGCGCGCTAGATTGGAAAAACCCCGCTCATCGTGATGACGCAAATTGAGACGCGCGAGGCAGGATTCTCCGCTTGTCACAGACGGATACACGCGAGACGGGAAAGCCCCGCTCATCGCGACAAAGACCGCACAAGACGAAAGAACGCCCCGCTCGACGCGATGACGATGATCATGCCATACGAGTCAGGAAGTACCTGCTCGTTTGCTCCTATTATTTGATCGGTTCGGTTCGCATTAACGACAAGATATATTTTGCGGGTATTACGTGAAATCTTTAGAAGAAGTCTCACGTATAGGCATGTGTGTGTGCCTGTACTGCACCAAATTTTCATGCAAGGCCATGACATCAGGGAGGTGTATGAACCTCAGCTATTCTGGCGTACTGATTTACTATCGTGCAATGCTAGAAGGCTATTATTCGACTAGCAAGCATCGTCCAAATAATGCTCGCACCGCTAATTATTGTGGATCGCCCTATACTACTACTACTTTACATCTAATACCGACGAGGCTAGACGAAACTTTGGCCGAATGCTGATGAGGCGAGGTCACGACTCCATCGACATGTCCCAATTAACGGGATCGGACACTCTGTTGCTGGGCACCGACGAGGCAAAGGCAACTCACACACGTCCGTGTTAATGAAGGCGGGCGTACATGACTGGGCACCAACGAGGCGAAAGCCATCCCCTTCATTATCAACATATTCCGTTTACCCTGACATGGCAATGGCGATGGCGATGGCGATGTCGCGACCGAGCTTCGGCGACATAAAGCCACCCATACTATTACTACGCCATATATCGCATATGGCTGACGATGATCGATGAAATATGAGGCGACCATGAAAGCACAGCTTAATCGGAGGTTTTCCGCAAGCTCGTCTTGCGGATATAATTAACCGGACACGCCCAATAGGCCCCGGGAATTGACGAACTACACAATCTTCTGCAAGTTAGACCTCTCCATAAGCATGACGCTAAAGACGAAAGAAGACATTTTTTTCGTTAATCATGTATTTTGTATATTTAAGAAAGAATTAATGAAATATATGGTTCTCGAATGTGTACATGTGTTCCTGCGCATTTACATTATTTTATTCATGTCTTCGTTCGGTTTTTGACCAAACAAAATGGCACGTCCAGTGGGACCCGATTCTCTTTCCATCTTCGCTGCGCTTCAATGGTCGTCAAAAATTTTGATTGTTCATTCATCATTATGCTTGCTCTGAAGATGCGCCTCTTGGCTGTTGCATGGCGAAACATAGGCAGAATGCCATTCAAGTAACGAGTTGAATCGTGAGGACTGCTCCACACATGTATGCAGCTGTGAAAACTGCAGGCTCAGACGTATAAAAAAAGGGAAGGGGGTGATCAGTGCCTAGTTAAAAAAAAAAAGAGGCCGATCAATGCCTAGTTGATAGAGCCGATCGGATCGCTTTTTAAAGGAAGAGCATGCCCTGCTTTGTTACTGTGGGTGGAGTTACTAAAAAGAAAATTGCGGTCCACATTATCTGCAATTCTCAAGATGCAGGGCGGGCCTAGCTAGTTCGCTCAGCACTTCTCGCTACCGCAGGTTCCTTAAACAAAGTCAGCACGGCATGCTGATCAGAGCTGCCGGAGGCTAAAAAAGGGGAATAATGGAAAAAAAAAAAAAGCATGTCGTGTTCATCATATTGCACGTGAAGCATTCTTGAGAAATTTGAGTTACCATGTACCTTATTTTAATTGCACGGCGTACTAATTGAAGAATTCCCTCAAGCCCTCTCGCCGGTGAGTCCTTCCCCGCCATCACCATTGAGAAAGCAATGGAGTTCTCTCCTGCTCCGTGCTTGATTCACTTCAGAGTGCACGCGCCCATGGCGGCCTTCGCCCATGGAGATAAGTTGTACTACCACGCCACGCGAGACTTTGCGGTAACTCAGGTCGCGGAATCAAAGAAAGCACGCAAGCACGCAGCTGCCAAGGCTGGGAAAGCAAGACGGGCTGCTGTCGCTGAAGCTCGCAAAATTCTAAAAGAGCCCAAAATGCTCCTGAATTTTCAAGATCGCAACTTAGAACCTAGCGAATCTAAAGTCCTCGAGGCACTTAATAATGCCTCTTACTCTTTTGTCCTGGTCGATGTGCAATGCACGCTCCAAAAACAACAAGAATGCTCTTCGCAACCATCGGAGGAAGCGGGGTGACGTCAAGAAGCTTCATGCCAAAGTAAGTGCTCGTGTCGTTAGGAACACAACAGCACCTAAACAAAACTCATGTAAATCTGAGTTCGCCGAGGCTGTCAACGACTTGTACGTGCTATCTGTGAAGGCCAAGAGCCCTAGTGAATTGAAAAGCTTGTTAGGCAAGCTATGTCACGAATGAGTTCTTGACATGCACTTTGAAACGTGCGGCCAAATTTCCTGAGTGCGGAACTATAATTCACGTGGAAAACATTTTCCTTCACTCACCAATGATGGTCACATCATGCCATGTTACGACTGATCCTAACGCTGAGGAAAATAAATTTGCTAAATTAGCAAATGAAGTACCAGCACCTCATGCAAATCCACCACCTGCCGATCAGCTCCAGCAGCAATTTCAACAGCTGCAGGCTCAAATGAAGGAGCTGGAGAGGCAACTCCAAGGCCGCCAACCAACTGCACATGCAGGAGGTGATCGAAGGCATACTTCTCCTGTTCGTGACTTCCCGGAAGGCAAGGCGCTATTCCCACGAACTGGTGGCAGGTCTAAGTGCCAAGGTCCTGGCCGTTATGGTCATGCCCCTGAATCTTCTCAACAAGCTGGTGGCAGGCGTTATGCCGCTAGCCGACTTCCTCAAAATGAGCGGAGTGACACTGTTTATTCAAGCAGCGCACATGGAACACGCCAAGGTCAGCCAAGCTCCGCATGCGGAATTCCTGTCGGTGTTTATCCATCTCCATCGTCCTCAATTGGGATAGTTTCAGAGCCGTCAGTCACCGAAAATTGCCTCTGATTTCGAGAAGCACCTTGTTCCATCGAGCTCAGGTAAGGGAAGTAGACAACCAAGGGTGACGATCAGAAGCCCTCCAAATAAAATTCAGAAACTAACAACACCATTTTCGGTTCTGTTAGCAAATTGGCTGTAAGGCAAAATGATGGAGTCCAAGAGACTGGGAAACATGTCTAGTACTGATTGCGAGGCTCCAACTCAACTTAATTTGGTCGCTAGCAAAAGCACACAAAACTGTTCCCAATCCCATGTTAAATTGGATCTGTCCAAAGAACCTGGAGACATAGGCGCAAATATCACACAATATTCCCAAGGAAAGGAGCAGTTTGCGAAACATGGTGCAGCGAACTGCAACGCAGACGAACACTGTTTAGCAGTGATAGATGATTGCATGAAGCGATCTGGCCTAAACTCTGCTGCTCCTGATTTTGTTCCCTTATCTGTTAGGAAATCAAATACCAGCGATGGTTCCTGTTCTTCATCTGGAACAAACGTATCAGGAGTTCTGAAGTCGATCGAGAGTTTGTCGGAGGTGCTTTGCAATAATTGTTGTGATGAAATTGAGTTAGAGGACCATGACCACAGCCTCCTCCATTCAGTAATTGAGAATCTTTAAAGCTGTCTTCATAAAGCAAGGAAGGTTCCTGTTATGGTTGATTCTGACAGGTTAGGAGGACCAAAGGCTTGCAATGCTCAGAATGCAGTTTCAAAATCTGTCGCAGGAGACTACAATGGTTGTTGCACTGCTGATAATGGAAAAGGCATAATTATCTCTAGTCTTGGTGATTATAGTCGTTTGGTCCGTGACTTAAGGAAAAAGAGTGTGACATGGTACCAGCCTGTACTCAGCAATTTTCCAAAGGAGAAGCCCTCAAGAGAGGAGGAGCATTCACAGGCTGTTTATCTATAAGAAATAGTGGTTTGATACAGAACGTGCAAATTGTGCTTTGAAGTATCAACTGATAAAAACTCGTGTGGTAATTGACCTAGAGTCTAGCATGGCTCATATATTGGTGGGGGTCCAAGAAACCATCCTTTCCATCTATGTCATATGTGTGTACATCCAAGTAGTTCCTATGGATCTGCCATAACTTGGCCATCGATGCTCAAGGGTCATCCTGGAGGAAGAAAGAGTCATAACCTCCTTTCTGCTGCTGACCACATTCAGTCAGGAGACAGCAGTGTTCTATCAAGATCAAAAGGTTACACAGCTGTCAGGCTCGGAAGAAACTACTCTCTCGGTACCCATAAAACAAATCATTTTAGACAAGACTTGGGTTAAACATTAGGAATATAAATCATAAATAATTTTTAAATTATTAAGTTTGAAAATATGAAAACTATATGAATAGATTTTTCTTGAAAAATACTTTGACAAATATATATATACACCTTTTTGATAAATATTTTTATACAAATAAGTAGTCAAAGTTATGTTTTGGAGACCATGTCGCTGTCCAAAATAACATGTTTCATGGGTATGGAGGGAGTACTCCCTCCGTCCCTTTTTAATTGTCGTTTGTGTTTCCTGAGAAATAATTACCGGCAATTTTAGTAAATAATAAATATCATCAATTAGTATCATAATTAATATCATCAAAAAGGTCTTTAGATCTAGTTTTTTAATAAATTTATTTAGAGATATAAATATTACATATATTTTCTATAAATTAAGTCAAATTTATGACATATACACCAATGACGACAATTAAAAAGGAACGGAGAAAGTAGTGTCTAAAAAGATCTTTGATTCTAGTTTTTTAATAAATTTATTTAAAAATATAAATATTATATGTATTTTCTATAAATTAAGTTAAATTTATGATATGTACATCGATGACGATAATTAAAAAGAGACGAAGGGAGTAGTGTCCACCGCCACGGGTATCCTGTCTACAAGTGGCACCAAGTAGGCCCTCAGAAGGCTGAACACAGGTACATCAGACGGAATGTCACCATCCTATATCATCGGAAGGGATGCATTCTTTGTGGCAGCTGCGAGTTTGGATCTTCAGACTGGGAGCATGTGCGGAAAGGAAGAAATCGGCTCAACCTAAAAAAATTAGAAAAAAAGCAAAAAAAAAAACTGACAGCACTCCATTAAAATTAGGGGGAAATCCCATCAAAACACACACCGATTTCGGTCAATCCAAGCTAACCAGACAATAATTTAGGAACAAAGATGGCTATTTTGTCAATTTAATTCGAACGGGGTGCTCTCTGTTTAATGTTTATTAGATCCAACGGGCACGGTTTTAGTCCACTCACGAGTTCTTTTTATCACCAGCGTGCATTTTTGTCCAGCAGGTTTGCTGTCCCACTCCGCTCAACTCCTGACTCCACACTCCCACCCGAGCAGCAGCGGCAGAGGCTGCAGGCAGCACCCTCCCCCGCGCTCTCCAGCTGCGCTACCGCCGCCCGGCCGCCGCACCAACCAACCGCCGCGACCTCTGGTACGTTGGCTACCTCGCCTCTCCCTCCTCCTCCTCGCTCCCCACCCACGCACCCCCATCACCACACCATTGTCGCTCTCGTCATGTGCAATGGAGGTGCACGCGAGTTGTTCGACGTATTTCCCCTTCGCGCACTGGCTGTGAGCCTGAGCCTGTGATGTGCCGCTTCTGGTTTCCGTTTCCTTTGGATCTGACGCGTTCTCTTATCGTGATGATGGAGCGCCAGCTACACTCTAAAATTTTGCGTCTTGGATGCCTCCTCTTTGCTTTGCCAGATCGACTCGGATCGGATGGCCGAGGCCACGCCGCCCGCCGGCGGGCGGCCGACGTCGTGGTCGGAGATCCCGCGGGACCTGTCCGGCATGGTGCTCGGCCTCCTCCCGGCCTACGCGGACCGCGCCCGCTTCGCCGCCGTGTGCCCGCAGTGGCGCGCTGCCGCGCGGCAGCTCCCCCTCCCCCCGCCGCTGCCACTGCTCGCGCTCCCGGACGGCACCTTCTACAGCCTCCCCTACAGCAAGCCCTTCCGCTTCCCTGGCTTCGGCTGCGTCGGCTACAAGGGCGCCGCCTTTGGCAGCTGGCTCGTCTTCCCGCGCGACAACCACTGCTTCTTGGTCGACCCTTTCGCCAGGGCCACCGTCAAGCTCCCGGCTCTGTCTTCCGTCCGGCTCCGTCCACCAAATGCAGCTGATAATTACGTCAAGTATCAGGACCATGTTACACCCGATGGCAGAAATTACGTCACATGGCTGGATATTAGGGACGCCAAGCAGGTGCCCACATTGAACAAGCTGGTCGTGTGCTTACCAAACCTCGTCGCCGCATTCGTTGGCACCGGATACATAAGTCAGATTCTGATGTGCCAGCCAGGGGCTTCCTCATGGTCTGTACGAGCATATGATCCATGTGCTACATTTGAAGACATGGCTTTCTATCAGGGAAAACTCTACGCCCTTGCTGATGACGAAAACCTCCTCGTCGTCAACATCAGCCAAGACCCAAGCACTGGTGACCCACAGGTCTCTCGAATTGGACAGGTCATCAAGGGTGATGCCGACCCTTTCTTTGATGCTTGGTTGCCAGACGACACTACGGCCAGAAAGAAGCTCTACCTAGTCGAGTCACGTGGTGCACTCCTGATGGTACGCAGGAAGGTATGCTGCAGAATGGTAGACAACACAATTGTTGCTGGACGGATCAGTGAGTTTGAGGTGCTGCAGGCTGACTTTGAGCACTCACAGTGGGTGAATGTGACAACTCTTGGGGATGACCAGATGCTTTTCCTAGGACGACCATGCTCCAGGGCTGTGTCCGCGTCTCAGTATGGGATGTCCAATGACCAAATCTTCTTCTTGGATGATGTGATGGAGAATGCTGAGGAATATGCCTTTGACGAGGAGAACACTTCTGTCAATGTCTATGACATGAGGAATGGCGAGGTCTCCCGTCCTCTGCCGATGGTCTGGAAGCACGAGATGATTTTTGCGACATGGATATTCCCTAGGGACTAAAGAGGAGGTGTTACTATGCAGTCCTGGCACTGATTACTAGCTGTCTCTGCTTATTCTATGGCAATTAATTACCCATATGTTAACTTCATCTGTGTTCTGTGTTGTTTTAGTGTGTTGGCTACTTCCCTTTCTGGTGGTTAGTGCCTGTGCAACCCATGAGGTAGATCAAACACTAAATTATTATCTGACTGTAGTTCTGATCTATGCTTGGTACCTCTAAGAACATTCGAGTTGATGTCAGAGTGATCATGTTGTGAGCTTAGTTGTAATGAATATTGTGCTACCAGTTGAGCTTATTTGGCTTGTGATGCATACGTGTGTGTCAGCGCTTCATTGTGCTAGTTGATTGTGTGTCATCGCTGTAGAATTATAGTACTCTCAGGTCCAGTTTGGCGAAGCTCGAAGTTGGTTGATGTTTATCTGTAGTAACCTTGCATGTGACGGTGTGGCTAATTGGCGTGATGAGTTACATCGGTAGTCTCTGTCACGTGTTAATCATTGGTACCCTGCATATGCAGCCCACGGATGCTACTGAAAAGAGAGACTAAGTGAAGGTGTGGTTTCTGACCATTGTACGGTGATTAATTGCTCCTATGGTCGATGTTAACTTTATCTGTATCTGTCTGTCCTTGCTCAGTGCTGGTCTCTTTTTTTTTTTTAGGGTGGGGGGTGGAGGGGGCTGTGCCTATGCAACCTGTGAGACACCTCAGACAAACATTGGACTTGATTCTGCAATGTTTCATGTTGTGGACTTGTGATGAATCTCGTGCTACCTGTTAGGGTTATTAACTTGTGCGTATGTGTGCATCAGTGCTTCAGTGTTCAGCTTGAGTTTCTTTAGGCCCGGAGGTCAACTCTGCTCCTTCAGGCCAGGAGCCGAGAGGTAAAACATTGGAGCGTTCTTGTAAGTGTGGCAGCATCCAGTTTCACCACAGTAGGTGGCCATGTTGAATCCGGAACCCCATGGTTTACGGTCATCAGAGCACAGCATTGTCTGATGCATTTGGTGCAACTTGAATAGAGCAATTCAATTATTTGAGAGGATACGGTTTGCCCTGAATTCTGACTAGTTTATGGGCTTTTACAGAACAATTGGGCTTCAGAACCATTGTTTACGGTTATCAGAATTTACCCAACCAGTTCTGAGTGGTATCTGCTAAACTTCTCAGGTTGTCTTCGTAAGAATTGTTTCCCTCTTCAGTTGTTCAGTGACACATGATTGAGCTGCATGGATGATTGCCTTTTGGAATAGATGAATCAGCTGAAGCTATGAAAGATCATTATGCAAAATCGACAAAGATAAGAAATCAGAGCTGTGATATATTACATGCTTGTGTTATTTTGAAGACCAACAGAAATTGAAGTTTTTCTGATGAAAAAACTTGCAACGTTTACGACGGTGTACGGGCGAGGATGGCAAGGGCATCGAGGCAGAGGCGATGGCCGGGCCGAAGCAGTTTTCTTCGAGGAGACACTGTTCTCTGCACTTTTCTAGCTCTATATAGTGCAAAGTTAATTTTGTAATACTGCTTTATATGGCATGTGGCAAAGGAAATGTTTATAATTTTTCTATTTTCCCTGATTGTAGTTATTGAATTTTCGGTTTTGTTTATTTTTAAATTAATTCCTGCGTGGAGCAAACAACGATTACACCTACTGCCACTGACGGAGGCTAGTGGAGGCGAAGCTGGGCAATGCGCCGCGCGCCCCCCCCTTCGTCCACACTCTGTCCACTAAAACTCTGAATCACGTCTATGCTACATCAAATGGTTATGCTAGATGTAAGCTAATACTCTCAAAATTATACACTTGTAGTTTGACTGGCCCCTGCTTTGTTTGGCTCCAAGCTCCGTCGCTGCCTACTGCTGCATTTTTTTACATTACATCATGCTCAAAATATTTTTTTTTAGTAGCACAAGACACGTTTAAACTTAAGTTCTTATAGTATTATTTTTTCCCCAGTTGCAACGTACAATATGATTCTAATGCAGGAATGGTTTTTTTTTTTAGCAGACTAATGCAGGAATGGTGTCATGCCAACAGTGCATTGCACCATATCAATATGTATATGGGCTCTCAAGTCCATCGGCCCAAGTCACAGCCCAAGCCCAAGGCCGGTAGGCCTACACAACTTGTGTAACACAAGCAGCAGCACACCCCCAGAAGTGTCTGCTCTACTCGTCGTGGAGGTGATAAGCGAGATGGTGATGCAGCAGGACTGTTCGTCCATCGGCAATAATCGCTGCCACGAGGAGCTTGTGGTGAGAGGGCATGGCGGTACATTGCTGCGGCAGGAGCCCACCAAGAGTTCTGCTCCCGAAGTACAATTCGATAGAATAGAATAGAATGCCACAATAAAACAGCGCCCACAGGTGTTTCATGTAATGCCACACATGGATGTGGTATGGGACAAGGAGCTGTTGCAGAGTCTGGCTGGACTCACAGGATGGTCTTCTGCTGCAAGTATCTCAGTCTGGTGAGTCTTGAACTTAATTAAACTGAGAATTCATATTGTTAAATGGCATCCATTAAATACAGTAAAGAGAGATGGAGTAAAAGAAAGGGCAGTAGAAAATAAAATCCTTCTCATGCTTGCATAGTTGCATAAATTTTTTATTTCAAAACTTAATTAAAGTGAGAATGCATATAGTGAAAATGTTTTTTTCCTAATAGGCAAAAAAAATGGCCCAGCACATATGGCATGTGCTTTCTTGCCATAGGATGAAGGTGGATAGAGGCTTCCAATATATTATATATTTTTTCTATAATTTGTTCTAACCACTTTAGACTTCTTTCCTATGCAAGGTCCGTTGAACAATATATTAAATATGACGCACACGCTAGAATGCCATCCGATGTCATATTTCATAATGGCAATATGGCGAAACCCCATAACAGGATGGCAAATCACCGAATTCCATCTCCCATAAGGGTCTAATTCCAAAAAGCTCAATGGGATCACGCACTCCCGTGCCGGGATGGTCAATCGTACCTCGCCCTCATGGACAAGGTGCTCGGCGTCGACGCCAGAAGATGACCGTCACGGTGCAGGCTGGGATACGTGTCGCGGTGTCGGAGCTCGTCGACACACGCTTCGGGAACATGGCCTCACGCTGCAGAACTTTGCGTCCATTCCGGGTTCACTTCACTCAGATCTGTTGAAGGAAAAAGAACATCAACCTTCTTACTTGCAAGTTCTAATGAGCTGTTTATCTTTGTGTCATGGATTATAGGAACAACAACAAATCGAGAATATAATGAACTGGCTTACACTTTAGCACATATATGTTTGATTGGATTAACAGCTTCAGTGAAATGTTCGAGATTTTCTAGATCACTTGTTGACATAGTACAAAAATATCATCACACAGCCTCTTCAGGGGATAGAAATTAGTTTTCCAGAAGTTGATATTCATTTTACCAGTAGTTTCATAGGATTCAGCGTGTGTGATGAGAGTTACATTAGTAGAGTCTCTGTCACGTGTGGGAGGTGCCCAGCGAGTATGGAGGCCAGATGCGGGCAGCGCATTACATGCAGGGGGCTCGGATTGTGGGTGGCGCATAACAAGCTGTGGTGTGGTGTTGGGCTGCAAGAGCTCGCTTGCGGCGGATACAATGGTGTTTCATGCTAGGCCACCAGGGTCAGCGAGGTTCTGATCTGTAGAATGTTGGAACACGGTTCCAGCAGGTTCGGGATACAATAAACAGGTATGACCAAGATAATGCTATATCGATAAATTAATGAGGAAGTATAAAGTGGACTTTAGGGCAAGCTACACACTGTAACTACTCCTGGACCATCGCCCTAATTACACAGGGGGCATGGCCTTTTATAGTAGCTCCCCAGCTCAAGACTAAAAGTTCAAGCGTGCCCCCAATGGGAGTTTTAAAACCCTAGACACTGACCCTATTACACATGGGCCTCCTTAGAGTAGGCTGGTCCACCATTTCCTGGCCACGGCCGCGGGCCGTGGCCCATCACTGCCTGCGAGAGGCCCATTAAGCCCACTTCTTGTTCACAAGCTCCCCAGCTTGGCCGAACGCGCCATCCTGATGAAAGCAGTCTCGGGTCGTCGCCTCCTCCACGCGGAGCCTCTAGGGGGGTCGAGGTTCTGTCGATCAGCCTCCGCTCGAGCGACGGTCATCGCCACCGGACCTCCGTCGTCGATTGGTTCCATGACCTCCGCGGAGGCTTCCCAGCGGAGATCTAACCTCCGGGGGGGATCAGCCTCCGCCTGAGTGACGTTCATCGCCACCGGACCTCCGCCGTCGATTGGCTCCATGGCCTCCGTGGAGGCTTCCCAGCGGAGACCTAACCTCCGGGGGCTTCTCTCTGGAACCTACGGACATGAACAAGATAGATACATTGGAACTGTCAGTCAGACACAAGTCGGAGGTAACAAGCCCCTCCGGTCCTGGGGCGCACCCCCAACATTCCCCCCTTGAGGGTTAGGTCCAGCGGAGGCGGGTCTAGCCATCAACACGCCCCTGGCCGTGGAGGCTGTGCTTACCTCCGACACCCCCTGGCCCATTGAACGTTGGACCGGAGAACTTTGCGTTTTACCGTTGCCCGGTTTTTAATCGTAGGCGTTGATTTTGAGTCGGTTCGTCTGCTGCCATTCGATTCGTGGATCGTCGTGACCGTTGGGCTGAAAAGTCGAGGCGCCGCTTCGCTGCCTATATAAGGGGGGGTAGGCGGTGAACACAACCCGTACTCCCCTTCGCTCGCCACCGTGTAGTTTGTTCTGCTATTTGCTGCCTCCACTCTAGTTTTGCCTTGGCATCCTGTCACCATGGCACCTGAACGCCCCTGCTGCGCGCGTCGTCATCTGTTCTCTAGCCCTTATTCTCGTCTCCAGGGTGTCAGAGTCGGAGGCTTCCTAGATTATTTCGAGCAGTGCATGCTGGCTGCTGCGGAGGCTAGGGATCTCGAGGAGTCGCTATTTGACGTTGAGGCTTCACCTAGTGATTTAATGCCTCCGAAGAGTGCCTTGTCTGATTTGGAGGTCAGCTACGACTTTGGTCGCAGCTTGATGACCCAGGCGATGATCGATGGCCTCGAAAAGAAGGGTTATATTCCTGCTGGCCGCGGGCGACCTCCAGGTGAGGAGACTGTCCCGCTACCTGAGAGAGACGAAGCCGTTGTGTTCAGGGACTTCTTCACCTGCGGTCTTCGCTTCCCCTGCTGCAACTTCGTTCGATATGTACTTGAGTGGTTCGACGTACAGCTTTATCATATGACCCCTCGTGCATTTCTGAATATGAGTAAATTCCTTTGGGTTGTCGAGTCATATGGTGGAGGGATCAGTATAAACACTTTTGCGGAGTTTTATGAGTTACAAAAACAGCCAAAGTACATTGGTACAAAGCTTGCTCAATTCGCATCGTGTAGCATTATGGCCAAGAGGAATCCCGGCAAGGGCAAGCAAAAATTGCTATTTCTTGGTGCCAGAGGGGAAAATGGGAGCCTGCTGACTGGATGGACTACTAGTTTTATGTGAAGACTTCTGTGCTTTTGGAGTCGGAGAGGATGGTCAGAGGATCATTACTTTTTCCTTCGCCTTCGTTATGACCCAGATGGACCTGCACACCAGCATCAAGCCAGAGGCAACCGTTTCCAAGAAAAGGAAGTCTTGCACCAGGGCATTTGCTGATGCCTGCCGCTATTCCAGAGGAAGGGATCTTGTGGAGGAGATGATTGCTCCGATTTCTGGCCCCTGCTTGGCGGCAAGGATAGGAAGAAATTTGTCATGCAAAAACTGGATCTTCCTGTTTTTGGTGTGGCTGGCGGGATCTCGTGTCCACACTTTGGGCTGCGGCTCCTTGAGGGTCAGAGTAATGAGGACTTTGTCCGTGCCATAGAGCAGAAGGCTGTCGAAATACTTAGTGAAGTTTCTAAAAAGCAATATCTCACCCGGAGGTCTGAAGCTGGTACCATGCCTCGCCTCAATAGGGTCTTTGAGGAGCTCGGGTATTCACTACACTGAGCGCGAGCTCCCTGGGAAGTTGAAGAAGAAGAATGAGAAGAAAGAATTGACTACTGTCGACGCTGCTACGAAGGCCGCCGAGGGGAAGAAAAGAAAAGCTGGCGCTTTGACGCGCGGAGGCTCGAAGAAATAGAAAGAGGCCTCCGCTGAATCTGCGGAGATGGAGGACATTTTTGAAGATCTTTATGATGAAGAAGGGAACATCATTGCTAATCCGGAGGTGGAGACTGAGACTCTGATAGAAGCTGATGCTTTGGCATTGCCTAGTTCTGAGGGCCCATCTCGGCGGTCTCCATCGCCTGCTGCTTCCCCGGAGGTGTCCCATGCTTTAGCAATTGACGCCTCCGGTTCACCTTCGGTCCAGTCTATCTTGCCGCCTGCTGATCATCTGCCTTAGCATGTTGAAACGGTGCCCCCTGAGCTTTCTGTGAAGCCATTTGCTAGTGCGTATCTCGATGCCAGTTCTGATGAGGATGAATTGGAGGAGGCTGGTGTTACGGCTCATCGTGCTGAGAAGCCAGCGGAGACTGCCCAACTTGGAGCGGAGGATACTGAGGTCCACGAGGATGCCTACACCTTGAGTCAAGGTAACATTCTTACTCGGAGTATGACCTATGTGGATTTCCTGACTTTGAAGGTTTCTTGTGGTTATGCCTCTGATAGGGAAGTTTCCTTGCTCGGTGAGCATGTATATGCTGTTTTTTGAGATTTTATATTTTCTTGTTTCCTTGTGTGACTTGTGTTTTTTTGTATCCGCTTCCAGATAGCCTCACTACTGAGGCCACCCAGACTGCCCTTTCGCTGCCTCCGGCGCCTAATGCACCATTTCCCGGAGGTGCTATTACTGAGACGATGCCTACGTCTCCGCAACCTCCGGTGGACGTCGTTGGCTCTGGGTCTTTCCCGTCCAGCAGCTGTGGCAGAACCTTCTAAATCATATGGCCCACACGCATGATTATTGTCTAAACAGACTCCAAATAACCGTGACTGTGTTCCATATGACTTAAAAAGTCTGTCGGGTAAATCCTGAATCATCCATGATTTTCCGAGCAGGATCAATCGTTGTAGAGAGACATTGCAGTATTACAATAGTTTGATACAAATAATAAACCACGGAATAAAACAGCGGAAGACTTACAATAACATAAGTTTACAAACCTTTGAGTTTCAAATATTTACAACCACAAGTTTAGATTGTACCAACCATAATAGTAGTGGGGTAGCAGTAGATAACTTTATTACAAAACCAAATGAAAAGCTCTGCCCACGAGCTAAACACCTTACTCGTCATCGCTTTCCTCGATGACTGTCATGCAGCAGGATGCGAAGCATTCCTGCCCATGAGGCTCACCTGCAACAAGGGTTCAACAAACCCTGAGTACAAAAGTACTCAACAAGACTGACCCGACGAAAAAGAGGGGTGGAGAATCAAGAAATGCAGGCTAGAGGGACAAGGTAAGGCTTGTAAGAGATAAGAAATTTTACGGAAATGATTAACAGAAAGAAAAGTTTGCTTGGACTAGCTCCAATTACCAACCAACTTCATT
This sequence comes from Bothriochloa decipiens, assembly GCA_023333625.1. Taxonomy (NCBI): domain Eukaryota; kingdom Viridiplantae; phylum Streptophyta; class Magnoliopsida; order Poales; family Poaceae; genus Bothriochloa; species Bothriochloa decipiens. The sequence goes on from CM041636.1 coordinate 53,705,736, forward strand.
ATTAAACCTTCATCTTTGTTCAAGTTGTTACTACGATGATGAACACCGATTGAGTCTTCTTCTTCGAGAAGCAACGGCGATTCAAATCCATTTTCATACCCAGCTGGGACCTAGGTCACTGGAATACCGGAGACTTTAACTCCGATGCATCCCAGATGAACCGATATACCGGGATAACAACAGCAGCCATATATCACCACATGGCACACGTGAGCTCTGCGGCCCAGTGTACCGAGATACATGGGAACTTAAACCCCATAGTAAAACACACTATGACACATATGGGATCTCCGGCCCCACATAGGTCACTCCATGATATACACGGCTCCAACCATCCGTATACCACTTCATGCATGTGGATTTCTAAATTCTCGATATCACCAGTTCACCAACGGATGGGACCTAGGGCATCAACAGACGGAAACACTACAGAGGGACTCCATTCCCAGGGCAAGTTAACTGTCCAGACTCGATTTATTACTATCATCAAGATTCCAACAAGAAAACCAGTCTCATCTTTTTCATTCTTTTGCCTTTGAACAATTAATTAAGTAAGCAGGGCTAAGCATTACTACTTAACTTCCAAAGCAGGTAACAAGGAATAAGGAAATAAGACAGGTAATGCAATTGGTGGGTTTTCACTCAACTCCTATTACTTAATGCAACATATCATATCTGAAGCGGTAAAACTTTTATAAATAGAACAGGGTTTGAATGCATCCGGGGCTTGCCTTGATGTTCGGGGTAGACGGTCTCGAACTCTGGATCAACTCCCGATTTCGGAATCTGCTCGTCCTTGGGATCTGGTGCGACAACGTTAACTCTCCGTTAACGGAAACTATTCGATAAATGATATGCTTTAACATGATGGAATAATAAACATGATGCTCGATGGATGCATGATCAGATTAGGGGATCGAGTACAACTTTTCTTCACGATAAAGTTGTAAGCTAACAAAACTTCGCTTATAAAACTCATTAGGGTTAACTACGCCTTTTAAGAAATTAATTAAGCACATAAAATAACGTTAATTTAGCCCTAATGACATGATTAAGGTAAACACAAATAATTAATTAAAGTGCCAAAGGTCATTAAGGTTAATGACCCAAGGTCATCAATCAATCCCAAAGTCAAACAAATCCTATAATGATTAAAATTAACTAAAGGGGTTAATTAATTATTTAAAAGCATTAAATAAAGGCATAAAAATTAAAGTTATCAAATTAAGCTCAAATTTTTATTTTAGAAATCTCTTATCCTAATTAGATGGCAAAACAAATTTCAGAATTAAAAGCCAATTATTT
>CM041636.1:53707050-53784699 GCA_023333625.1 Bothriochloa decipiens
TGGTTTCTAACTTAATTGGTTGGTTATTAGTGATCACAAACATCATCCAAGGATATTTTTAGGTCATTGACCCAATGACACCCTTGGTTGACCAAGTTGACTTTTGACAAACCTTTTATAGCATTTCTAATTTGAATTTAGATTTGAATTGCCAGACTTGGAAGTAAGCTTTGGAATCCAAACTCAACTTCAAATATGGAAATCATTTTTAGGGTTGGACTTAGACTTATACACTATGCTTGACACTAGTGTAAACACGATTTACACCTCAAGTACGTAGAGTATAAACTAAGCATTTGCGATGACATTCGAAAATAGGGTTTTATTATTTCATGTGACAAAACATTCCAGAAACACAATCAACCTCTGAAATATAAACTTGTTTTAGTTAATGCACATTAAGTTGACTTAAACATGAATGCTTTGTAGTGCACATGATGACGTGGCATGTTTTAATTAATATAACACCAGAGGTGTTACAGCAGCTGTCCCGATGAGGGCATAAGTGCCCTTCTTGGCTGGGCTCAAGGTATTGACCAGCTAACCGATGCTATGGGTGGAGACCTGTACCAGCATCTGGCTAGGCTGCCGCTTCAAACCTTGATGAACGCCAACATTAATCATCATGTTATTATGAGTTTGGTTTTATTTTCTCCTTTCTTAACTATATATATATTTACCTTCTCTTTCTCGTGTATTTGATTTTGTCATTGCTTTGTTGCTATCTCCAGAGCGCCGCCTTGTCCATGGCCGTTGAGACCAGTAGTGGTGCTGAACTGGTCAAAAAGGATGACGCTATCAAGCTTTTGAAGGCGGAGATTGAGTCTCAGAAGGAACGAATGGCTCAGAAGGCCTTCGGTTTGAAGAAGCGGCTATCAGCTCTTGGGGTTCAATTTGATGACCTAAAGAAGTCTCGTACTGCCACCAAAGAAGTGGAGGCCACCGCCAATCAGCGGGTAGACAAAGCTGCTGAGATTTTGAATCTCCTGCGTTAGGAAGTGGATGTTGAACGGCAGTTGACGGCGGCTCTTAAGACTAAAGTTGAAGAACTTGAGAAGGAGCTGACTGCCACCAGGTCGATCAGGCTTGAAGTGGCTGAATCCTACGTCTCCGTTGTCCGGGCTTTTGGTGGTGTGGTGACTCTGGTTAATCCTGAGGCTTCTACCTCTGAGATCTTTTCCTGGATCAAGGCGAACCTCAACAAGCTTAATGAGTTTATGACCAGAGTCTCTGATTTCAGTGCAAAGACCTCTGCCACCTGTCTATGCAAGCTCTTTGTGTCCAAGGACATTGTTCAAATTAGGAATTTTGATTGTCCTGAGCTAGAGGATCCTGCTGAACTTGGCAGAACAGATCGGTTTGTTAAGACCACCGTACGTAGCTTCATGGAGAAGTTCTGGTCCAAGTTTGGCCGATTGGAGACTGTTGCCATGGCTAATGTTACTCGTGAAACGGTGTGTATGGTTAGCTTTTTCTGTCTTATTTTGTCGAAAGAGTTGTGTTGGCAATTTTCTTCTCTTATTTTCTGCCTTTTTTAGCAACTAAAGTATGGCAAGCGTAGCGGTCATGGCCTGACTTCTTCTGGTGGCACATCTGCACGCACCCGGGGATCTGTCGACGCTGGTGCCTCTGCTACTCAAGTTCTTCGTGCAAGTGCTGGGACTGATGCCATGATGGAGCAAGTGGTAGCAACTCCGGGGGCTCGGACGAGGCTTCAGAACTTGACCGCTGAAGAGGAGGTGTAAAAATTCATCTTGATTTATGGTTGTGTATATTTTGTCTTTTGCTGATCTAGTGCCGGCGCGCACGTGTAAGGAACAATTTAAGTTACTCTTGGTTTTGTAAATTATTAATGGCCGAATCATCCTACGCAGGTTTGCGGTTTAGGGCCTGTGCAGGAGGTCGATCCTATTACCTTTATGCACGATGATGTCCACGTTAGCGGCGAGCTGTGGGATTATTGGAAGTTGGCGTTTCCTAGGCGCACAGTGGATGACATGTTTGATTTTGTTCTCAGCGACTTAGATGATAAGCGCTCTAGCTTTACTCGTTCTCTTGCATGGCGTGGTCCAACTGGACCTTTGTAATTATTCTTGCTTGCGCAGAGGTTGAGTGTTGCAATGGAACTATCATTTGTGAGCTTGTTTATTTCAACCTCCGCTATGCTGCGAAGGTCTGTTTGAATTAGTCAGAGGCCTTCGTGTCAGATTTCAGTTGTGGCCTCTGGAAGTGATTTCTGCTTTCCTCCTCAGAGGTTGTAACCACTTTGAAGCACATTTATGTATTAATAATTTCACTTTATTGTTAACATAAGGTGGGTATTACAACCGTTGTTTCTCTTCGACCAGTGCTGGTGTCGATTTTGCTATGTATACTTTTTTATTGCTGTGTTTGACTTTGTGGTCTTCGGCTATGCCTCCGCATGTCCTGACGCTTGATCTGCGGAGGTGAGCCGCGGTTGATCTTAGTGGAGACGGGGGGGACGTTACGAGTTCTTACGCGGTATCCCCCCTTGACTCCGTTCAGGCGATTATCCTGATTGGCCTGCGCTATCAGCTAACTTCTTTGGCATTATCCCGAAAACTCTCGTTGTCTCCGGGATGTTTCTTTTGGCAACCCCCTTACGAATTCTTGTGTGGTATCTTATTATTTTTGTTCATCCGTATGCGCATATCTACCTCCATCTCCCTTAATCAGATTTTGGCTACGGGGAGTTTGCTTGTGGTTGTCCCTTTCCTAATGCTTAGGCGTGCAGAATTTGAGCTCTACCTCTTTTATAGTACCCCTTGTGTACTTTGTGTATCTTTGCTATTTATTATTTTTGATTTTGTCCATTGCTTGCTGAGGGAGATGACACAGGTACTAATTTTGTGCTTGTTTCCTTTAATGATAGGTAGCTGCAGCTGGTTTAATGATGCTTGGGAGGTCCTTATAAAAAGATCTATTCCCCCTTGGTCATTTAGGCTGCTTTGTTGTGTACATTATACTAATGGTGCTCCCTAGGAGCTGTCTTGTGTTGGTACTGTGTAAGGACTCGCAATGGAATGGCCACATCAGTAAACCTGTTGCCAATGGTTAAAGATGATGATGCTTCTGTTTGTCAACGATACTCTACCTATATTGCCTTTGTATCCTTGGATATGGCGGCCGGCTGTGATCTTAATTAGTGTGGTTGTTGTAAGGATTTTGGATGCGGTGGTTGCCTGCTGATGGAAGGTGCAAAGTGGTGTGCTGACAGATGATTGTGGAGTTTGTCGTGTACAAGCTAGTGTTGGAGGTTCACCTCCTTCTCTTCGTACCGAGCGTCTATTGGGCTTGATTCAACTGGCTGGGTTTTCGGAGGCACAGGGTGGTATGCAGCCGGGAGGCGATAGGGGGTATTCCATGACTGATCAGGGCTTACCTCTGCCAGTGCCTGCTTTTCAGGGTGCCTTAGTTTGCTTACCTTCAGATGTACTTCCAGAGGTTGCACTCTTTGCTCTTTTGTAGGCTGAAGTGTTGGCAACCTCCGAGCCACTTCCATGTCTTGTGGTAGCAGGTTAACTGGGTGGAGTGGCTAGATATCATGACCCGAAGGTTGTGCATTCTGGTCTAGTAGTTAAATATGTTCACTTTGCACATTGTTCCTGTTATGAGCAAGGCACAATGAGCCTTATCTGTGGTAAGCATAATAAATGATCTTGCTTTACATATTGCCTCCGCTTTGGAATAATAAATGATCTTATATATTTCTGAACTTAATTTTTTGTAATTATATTGCCTTCGTTTTGGAAAGTGTATGATGTTGAGGTTGCTTGACTTCATGAACTCATACCTAAGTATGTGTTACCTGCACTTGTTTTAATATTGTATTTCGGAGGTCACTGCTGGTGAGTGTGATGTTACTCACTTTTTGCGCTACCGGTGTCTGCGTTGGTTCACAGGTCTTTTCTCGGTTCGCTTTGCAACTTGTGGTTGTGATTGCCTGCCTCGATGCCTGATATGCCAGGGCTTTTTCGAGGGCTTTTGGCATTTTGAGGAGGTTGCTTCATGCCTTCTCATTTTTCTTAATGGTGGCATGAAGTGACCTTGTAAATCATGAATAGTTGTTGAATATTGCAACAGCGGTGCTGGCTGCTTTCGACTGTTTCGGGTATTGTTTTTTGGGGTCCTCTTTATATGTACAGAGGTTAATTACATGCGGTCTTGCCTCATTAAAAACCTCACCTCCGATATGGAGCCCCTTTTGTGAGGAAAAGAGTGCAAGCCATTTTTGCAGAAAAAGTAAATTGCAGGAATTTAAAACTATGGACCTCTGCTTATAATACTACGGTCAATGTTCCAGGAGTGAGTTGATGTTCTTCCTTCCGCATCTTATAGATAGAATGACCCTTTTCTTCCGCCTCGCTTGGCTATGAACAGTCCTTCCCATTTTGGCTGTAGTTTCCCTATGTTTTGAGCGTTTGGCCACCGCCTCATTACCCAGTCGCCATTTTTAATGTTTTTAGTGACCACTTTTCTATCCCTCCATTTTCTGGTTTGGTCTTGGTATTTCTCGATGTTGTTGATTGCCTCTAGCCTGTATGCTTTGGTCATCTCTTTGGTGTATTCTTCATCTTTTGCGAGGTTCTATTTTATTATGCGGAGGCTCTGGTGTTTGATCTCCTCTGGCATCATTGCTTCTTCTCCATACAGTAGCTTGAAAGGAGTGAACCCGGTGGCTCTTGATCATTTGTGTTGTGAGACCATACCACCTTCGGCAGCTCTTGTACCCATTTGCCCTTTTTGTGATCCAGCAATGTCTTGGAGATTGCTGAGAATATGATTCTATTTTACCTTTCCACTGCTCCGTTACTTTCTGGGTGATAGACTGATGCGAAGGCTATTTATGTGTCGATGCTCTTGTAGAATTCTTTGAACTTGTCTTAATCGAATTGTTTTCCATTGTCGACTGTGCGTGTCCTTGGAACCCCGAATCTGCAAATTATGTTTTGCCAGAAGAATTTTTTGACTGTTTCAGAGGTGATTGTTACAAGCGATTTGGCTTCTATCCATCTTGTGAAGTATTCTACTGCCACTACTTCATATTTGCTTTCGCCCTGAGCTGGGGGTAATGGGCCTACGAGATCCATTCCCCATCGCTGAAGCGGCCAGACCGAAGGTATTAGCTATGATTGTCCTCCTGGAGACACTTGGTGCGATGCAAAACTCTGGCATGCTTTGCAAGTTGTTACTATGTGCAATGCCTCCTTGATATGGGTTGGCCAGTAAAATCCTTGCCTGATTACCTTTGCTGAGAGTGCTCTGGGGCCAATGTGCGATCCACACATTCCTGAGTGAATATCCTATAAGAGATCTTTGCCTTCTGACTCAGTGATATACTTGAGCAATGGTTGGACTATGCCTTTCTTGTATAGAACTCCGTCTATTATTATGTAATTCCTTGCCCATACGGCCAGTCTTGCTGCACTTGTTTCATCTGATGTCACATGGACTCCATTGATATGGTCAATTATTGCTTTCCTCCAATCCTCCGTGTTTACTAGGAGTACCTCCGCAAATTCCTTAGATGTTTTTGCAGTAGCTGACGATGTCAATTCTTGGAAGAAGGTTCCTTTGGGTACCTCCGTTTGATTTGCCGCTGCTTTGGCTAACTCATCTGCCTCCGTGTTGTCTTCCCTTGTGATGTGCTTTAGGGTAAAACCCTAGAATCTTTTTTCCAGACCCCTGATTACTTCTAGGTATGCGCCTAACTCTGGGTTTCTGGCAACATAGTCTTTCTCTACTTGTCTTATTACTATCTGCGAATCAGTTCTGACCACGATGTATTTTGCACCAAAGTGCTTTGGCCTTGCTGAGCCCCAGAATTACTCCTTCGTACTCAGCTACGTTGTTGGTTGCTTTGAAGCATAGCCTTGCTACGTATTTTGTTTTGATGCCCGATGGTGATATTAGCACTGCGGAGGCTCCTGCACCTTGGATGCCCCATGCGCCATCTGTGTATAGTATCCATATTGAAGCCTCCGCTTTGTCTTCTGTGTGCTGTGGAGATGTCCATTCCGCCAAAAAGTCTGTAAGTGCTTGTGATTTGACTGCTGTTCTTGAGATGAACTTGATGCTAAACTGAGATATTTCTGTTGCCCATTTACCGATTCTCCCTAATGCCTCTTTGTTGCCTAGGATGTTGGCGAGCGGTTGTGCTGTTGGGACCAGGATCTCATGTTCTTAAAAATAGTGTTTAAGCTTCCTTGTTGCTGTGACTACTGCGTATGCTATTTTTTTGACCTCCGAATAGTTCAGTTTTTCCCCCTGCAGCACTTCTGATACATAGTATACTGGGTGTTGTACGCTTTTGTTATGAACTTCCTTTTCTTGCACTAGCACTGTGCCGATTGCTCCTGTGGAGGCTGCAACATATAGTAACAAGGATGCCTCTGCATCTGTCCCTATGACCATAAGATCCTTTGTCACGTAGTTTTTGAGCTGCTGGAATGCCTCCGACTACTGTTTGCCCTATTCAAATTTGTCCAAGACCTTGAGTGTTCTGAAAAATGGTAGACTTCGTTCTGCTGATTTTGAGATGAATCTATTGAGTGTTGCTATTCTGCCTGTTAGTCGCTGTACTTCCTTCTTATTTTCTGGTTCTCTCATTGTTAACACTACTTTTGTTTTATCTGGGTTTGCTCTTAGCCCTTCTGGACCAACAATCTAACCGAGCATCTTTCCCTTGCTTACTCCAAAGATACATTTTTCTGGGTTTAGCTTTAACTCTGCTTCTCTGAGATTGGCGAATGTTTCCCTGAGGTCGTCCAAATGATCTCTGGTTTGTTTGCTGACCACTGCTAAGTCATTGACATAGGCTATAATGTTCCTCCGAAGTTGAGCTCACAATACAATCTGAATCATTCTTGAGAATGTTGATCCTGCATTTTTGAGACCTTTTGGAATCCTAACAAAACAATAGGTGCCGACAGGGGTCGTGAAGCTTGTTTTCTCTTCATCCTCCTTTCTTAGCCATATCTGGTGGTATCCTGAGAAACAATCAAACAGAGAGAAGTGCTTGCATCCTGCTGCCTTGTCGACTGATGCATCTATCCTGGGTAATGGGAAAGGATCTTTTTTACAGGCCTTGTTGAGATCTGTGAAGTCTATGCACATTCTCATTTTGTCATTCTTTTTTGGCACTAAGACAACATTTGCTAGCCAGTCTGAGTACTTAACTTCTCTGATGACCTTGGCATCTAATAACCTTTGCACCTCCACTTTTGCTGCAATTATGCATTCTTCGGACATCTTTCTCTTCTTTTGCTTCCTAGGTTTGACATTTGGGTTGAAATCAAGGATGTGTTCAATCACATCCCGACTGATTCCTTGCAGATCTGATGCTGACCATGCAAATACGTCCTTGTTCTTTGTTAGCAGTTCTAACAAGTCTTTTCTCTCTATCTCTGATAGGTTGGCACCTATGGTCACTTTCCTGTTAGGGACTGCTTCTTCCAATGGTAATGTTATTGTGTCCTCTTGATCTGCCATGTTGGTGTTTCCCGCAGGCATGTCCAGAGGCTCCTCTGCTGCTACTGTGTTGATGTTTCTATGTGCTTTGTAGATTGCTTTCTCTATGTTCCTTGCTTCTTTTTGACTGCCTCGCACTGTAATGATCCCATGCAATGCTGGCATTTTCATGCAGAGGTATCCCATGTGTATTGCCACATTAAACTTGTTTGTAAATCCTCTTTCCACGTCAAATGTGATGTATTCTGTCCTGGCGCAGTCTCCATCTTTGAATGACACTGGTAATGATATCTTGCCTAGTGCATTGATCTTTTTCCCACCAAATCCAATTAGCAGAGTCTCTGGCGGTTGCAACTGGCTTCTACTAAGTTTTATTTGATTGAAGACATTTGCAAAAATGATGTCTGCTGAGCTCCCGGAGTCTACGAGTATTCTGCTTACCTCCCATGCCGCTATGTTTGCCTTTATGACCATAGCATCCGCGTGCGGGTAGCTTTCTACTTAGAGATCTTGCTCTATGAATTCTATTGGCATCTTGGACCATTCTGTTGATTTGTATGCTCCTTGAATTGCTACATTATTTACATACGGAGGTGGTCCTTTTTCTGCTTCTTGGTTTTGAATTCCAGGGCTGAGCCTCCGGCTATAGGTAGTATCATGTCAATGGTTGGTAGTGCCAAATGCGGATTTAACTGATTTTCTGTCAGAGGCTCTACCTTCGGGGCTGCTGATGGGGTTAAAGCATACTGCGGAGGTGCTGGTAATGCTTCATACTGCCTTTGCTGTGCCGCCGGAGGTGTCCGCATCTGTGTTGATTCAATGAGTGTTATGTGCGGAGGTCTTGGGTTGATGTAAGTTAGACCGTTTTTTGCTCTGTTCGGGGTGTAACCCTGGTGCTATGATGTTTGTTGATAGACTGGTCTCCACCCTGGTAATAATGTCAGATAGTACTGTTGAGCTAGGTTGTGCTGTGGTAGTGGTCCTGGACTGTATCCTGGAAAACTTGGGTTGTATTGTTGATGCCATTGAGAGCCATATGTGTGATTTACTTCTCTATTGCTTGTTTGCTGGGGCTGCGACTATTGCTGTTTGTTTTTCATTCTTTCCCATGTTTCCAGGGCCTCCGGGCACGCTCGTGTAACATGCCTTTTGTCTTCTCCGTGAAAGAGACAATATGGATTTTTTGGTTTTTGGTTCTTGTTCCAGTTCTTAGATTTATTGCTTCTGGGATAGCCTTGCCCACCTTGATTTCTCTCTTCTTGGTTGGCCTCTTCTTTCTTGTCAGCATTATGCGAAGGCTGGCAGCTCTGCACGTTGAAGACTTGCTTCTGCTAGTTTTGGTATTGTTTCCTTTGTTGGTTTCTGCTTTCTCTTCTGTTGCCATTTCCCGGGAACTGCTTGCTTTGGTTGTCTGCTTCTTCTATTCTTTTGCGGAGGTCATTGTCAGATCTACAGTATTTCTCGAATTCTTCGTGCAGTTGAGCCATTGTGGTTTGTTTTTTCCTTGCTAGATGACTAGCAAATGGGCTGATCCTGAGTCCTTTGATTGCTTCTTCTATGGCCACTCCATCTGGGACATCCGGTGCTTTTGCCTGGAGGTGCAGGAATCTCTGATAGTAATCCCTAAGGGGCTCTCCTTTGAGGTGCTTGTTGCTGAATAAGTTTGATGATGTTAGTGACTCACTTGTGTAGCCTTTGAAGTTTGCCAGAATCTGGTCTCATAGATTCTCCCACGAGTATACTGTGCTTGGTTTTAACATCGAGTACCAAACCAGTGCATCTCCTTCTGCTGCGATTACAAATGATTTGGCCATGACATGGTCATTGCCACCTCGGAGGCTACAGCTGCTTTGAAACTCATTATGAATTGTCTTAGGTCTGAATTGCCATTGAATCTTGGCAGGGATACTAGCTTGTAACTCGGAGGCCATGCTGAACTTTGCAGGCCTTTGGACAGTGGTGACTTTGGGTAAAAAATCCTTGGGGGTGTGGGTAGGATTGGTATTGTAGTGCGTGTAGATTGTATGTTTGCAGTGTGGTGGCAGTTTCCTGGTATCGGCTGAGCGGCGTCTACGAGGCTTCCTGTTGGAGGTTGCATACTCTGGATCTCCGCTTGCAAGTTGGCCATTTGTTGCCTTACTTCTTCTGCTTGCCGCGCCGATTGTGTTACCCTTTGGGTTGTGGCTTGCTCTGCCCTCAGCCTGTCTCTTTCGGCTTCCATGCGCTGCATCTCGGCTCTCAGCCTAGACAGCTCATCTTCTTGGTTTTGGACTGGCTGGAGTTGTTCTATGGGATCCCCCTCTTGCACGGTGTTGTTGTTCTCATCGTTACCTCCATCTCCCGGCGCGGATGCATAGGTGCTTTGAATGTTTCTTCTCGGCCTCCCACGAGTCGAGGGTTCAGGGGCCTCCGCCTCAGCGGCAGTATGCCTCTTCGCAGAGGCCTTTCTTCTGAGTGGCATCTACGGGCGTTATCTTCGGCCAGACACAAACGGTGGGCGCCAACTGTTGGAACATGGTTCCAGCAGGTTCGGGATACGATGAACAGGTATGACCAAGATAATGCTATGTCGATAAATTAATGAGGAAGTACAAAGTGGGCCCTAGGGCAAGCTACACAATGTAACTACTCCTGGACCATCGCCCTAATTACACAGGGGGCATGGCCTTTTATAGTGGCTCCACAGCTCAAGACTAAAAGTACAAGCGTGCCCCCAATGGGAGTTTTAAAACCCTAGACACTGACCCTATTACACGTGGGCCTCCTTGGGGTAGGCTGGTCCACCATTTCCTGGCCACGGCCGCGGGCCGCGGCCCATCACTGCCTGCGAGAGGCCCATTAAGCCCACTACTTGTTCAGAAGCTCCCTAGCTTGGCCCGGCGCGCCGTCCTGATGAAGGCAGTCTCGGGTTGCCGCCTCCTCCACGCGGAGCCTCTAGGGGGGTCGAGGTTCTGTCGATCAGCCTCCGCTCGAGTGACTGTCATCGCCACCGGACCTCCGCCGTCGATTGGCTCCATGGCCTCCGCCGAGGCTTCCCAGCGGAGATCTAACCTCCGGGGGAGGGGGATCAGCCTCCGTCTGAGCGACGGTCATCGCCACCGGACCTCCGCCGTCGATTGGCTCCATAGCCTCTGTGGAGGCTTCCCAGCGGAGACCCAACCTCCGGGGCTTCTCTTTGGAACCTGCGGACATGAACAAGATAGATACACTGGAACTGTCAGTCAGACACAAGTCGGAGGTAACAAGCCCCTCCGGTCCCGAGGCGCACCCCCAACATAGAACATGTCCAATGGGAAGCTACGTACAATGCAGCTTATGCATTTGTCCTAGGGATTTTACATGTAGTAGATTGCTGCTTATAAAAGTGGTGTCCAACCTCAATTCTTCATTGGATCACTGTAGCAACAGCCCTAAATTAGCATGAAACCTTCATTATCAACCAACATCGTCATGTATTAGCCCGCCCCGGCGCGCCCCCCCCCCAAAAAAAATGGCATCCTGGATCCGCCAATGCACATAGATATCGTTGACCTGTAACAACTCATAATTACTAGCCGAGCCTATATCCGTGAATCAAGTATTGGAAATCCTCTCTACGCGTATAGCCCTAATAGCATCAAAGTGGCGTCTAATCTCCATGCTGGACATCTCTCTTAAGGGCTCATTTGGTTAGCCAGATTCCTGCCTAGGAAGAGTTCCATCTCGTAAAATATGATATAAATTAGCCTAGAATTCCTAGTAGGAATGGTTCTAGGACATGTTTTCCAGGAACCGAACGATGCCTGAATGTGTTGTTCATCAGTGTCATCCTTAAATCCATGCGTGATATCTTGTTCTGTCATTAGCCCATACAACTTGATATGACAACGCCAAGTTACCAGCACATTCTAATTCTTGCATCCTTCTGCCCGTAAATCCCTGCTGCTTGAGTAGCTAATAGATTACTCAAAATACTTGTTAATGATCAATTTTTATCTTGTTCATAAATTAACCTGGCCATTGAATTACTTCAGGCTTTCATCTGCTAAGAAACAAATAAGCTATAAAGATAAATTTAATAACAAACCTGACGGGCCAAATTATAGCATCAACCGATACACGCGTAACAAATCTGAATGATGTATAATATTAAGTTTAAGGAAAAATATATTATCAAGAAAAATCCATGTAACATATATTATTGAGGATGTATAATATCACTTGTTCTTTTTCTTATATAACCGGTGATTGTAGAATTCTTATTTGTGTGTATTCTATTTTTTTTATTATGTCAATTGTGTGTTGGCCAACTAGTGGCACTAGAGGAAATCAGAAACTTTTGCTTTTCTTTTGGTGCCAAAACAGTCGAGTGGCCAGCGGACATTTTCACTACAATTTGACACTGTTAGAGAAAAAAAATATGTCAGGAGTGGCATGGTGGACAAGAAAGTGTTCACACGAGTGTCACTATAGTCGCTACAACTTTTTTTAGTGGCTAATATGGAATTTCGAACTTTATAATGTCACACAAAGAAAAGACTCAAAAAAGAAAAGAGAAAAAATAAAACAAATTGGAATAGATCAGCACTCAGGCCTGAACTTTTTATAATGTTTGAAGTTTTCTTGCTGATCTTGCAATTACCCTAAGCTTTTGGTTAAATGCACTTTTCCATGAACCTGTAGGGGCGAGCCCGTACAGTTTTATTAAAATAATAAAAACAAAGGAGCTAACAAGATATAAGAGATGTTAAATGCATTTGTCTCATATACATTTTGGTTTCAGGTACGAAGTATTGACCTCACCTTGTTACTTAACTACATGTCGTAATGCAATGCAAGCAAGCCATTTTTTACTCCTCTCCATTGCCTTTTTTTCTCCATGATTTTTCAGGAAGTGACAAATAGTTGCTACTACAATGTTATGCCGTTATGCCCAACTGCAAGAACAAGAAGCTAGCAGAATTACTGCGCTGACTGCTCAGAGCTGTTATCCTTGCAGGAGCAGGAGAGCTCTCCATGAACACCGCATGGGCTGGCCATGCGCCCATGCCGGGTGGTGCTCTTTCTACCTTCTACTAGGAGTGTGCTCATGCTTTCTCGGTGAGAGTGAGATCGATCTGAGACAAAATTTGCACATATGAGAACCGAGAAGGTGAGTCTCTCAATCGTCTGCAATACTGCGCTACCATCTCCATCTCCAACGAATGCTACTGCCGCTGACGAACGAACCAGCGCTGCACAATCGTCGGGCAATTGGGGCCGGGTGGGTTGTGTGATCTCAGGCACTCCGGTGATGCCGGGCAGTCGTTCGTCTCTGGACCTGAGATCGCGTCAATCCACCTGGACCCGATTGTCCGAGAGAACTCTGCGTCCCGTCGGCCCCTGACACCTTTGAGACATCGACACCAACCAAGCCAGTGAATCTGGCGGTGCAAATGATGTTTGCCCGCTTTTCTCTACTTCTGCCTCTGCTACTAACACCAACAGTTTCATCTTTGCAGCCGGGCCGCCGCCGAACTGGAGGCCATGTCGTCGTCCGCACAGGAGCCCCGCCACCATCGCCCGCACGAGGCCGATCGATCGCTGCCACACAGGAGGCCGCGTCGCCCGGCGGAGCTCTGCCCCCTGCCGGCCTCCCCGCATGGTTATTGGCACCGCACGCAAAATTTCGATCATTGTGTGTGCTGCGAGATCAATTATTGTTCCAGTTTTGATACTATGAGATCATGTAGAGAAAGCACGAATCATCATAATTGAATCCAACAAGCCTCTGCAGTTGCAGAGTAGCATGTACAACAGTTTAAATAAATGAATGGATGTAATTCCATTAAACCATGTACATCTATGTACCATGCAGAACTTGATTCACCCAGGCATCCAAACTACAGAAAGGCAAGTACTGTGACCAAACCAACATCTCCCATGATGAAGAGAAGTAACTGAAGATTGAAAGCACCGCAGCGAACTGCGGCACATCGCCCGTCGGACTCGCTCACGGGGAAGGCGGAGGCGCGCGGCGAGGCCCGCATGGGGGATGGAGAGGGCGGGGACATGGCCGCTGCCTCTCCCAGGCGGTCACCGCCCGCGGAAGGATCCGTGCCCTCTTCCGTGGAGCTCGCTGACAGGTATGGTTTCTCTGTTTCCGACGCCGCGAGTGTGTGCGTGGACACAGTCCGCATCCGCAACTGCCACGGCGCGCGTCTCGTGGAGACGCGGCAGCTGCTCTCCGACGGCACGGTCCGGCGCCGCGGCCCGCGGCCGCTGTCCGAGAAGATGTGCCCCGGCGACGGTGAGTTCCCCCGAGGCCGCGGCCGCGGCGCGCGCCATCCGGGAGCATCCTCGGCGGGGACAGGGCGCGCGTGAAGGAGCGAGCGGCAGTCATTTTTATTATTTATCGTTGATGACTCCATTATCATTTTCAGAATATAAGAATTGGACATTGTGGAAGCTAGGAATGCTACCCCAGGCTTAATCACTTTCTACTCCACAAAACCTCAGGACAAATCTTTGCATGCTCTTGGACCTGGATATAACCCATTCATCATCCGCATGGAGGAGATTACAATTGCTGCCGTTGTGCATTTCAACGGAATCATGCAAGTCCTGGTCCTGGATTGACATCGGTATGAACCAGTTCAAGCACCTTTGGACAGTACGTGGACCTGATGACTCAGTTATCTGCATCGAGGAATGTCGACAGAAAACCGGGTAGTTTGTCCATTAGGACTGGAGGTTACCATTACCACTTGAGGGAACGTGGCACAAACTACACAAAATGGAGGCTGCAATAAAGCGGTTAGTTTTGACTACATGAATTTGCTGACATATCACATTAGTGATGAAGAGAGAGACTGTGAATGTTTTATGGAAGTAGAGATAGTTTCATGAGTTGAAACTCTCCCGTACTGTTTTCTAAATCTAGGTGTTTTGAAACGGAGCCATTAAAGCTGGCCAAAGTCTTGATGTTCTCTCGCAGCTGGGTAATCTAAAAAGTTTCTAGCTCATGCAATTATTGTTTTTAGGTCTATGTTTTTTTTGTATATATACAGATAAAAGAATTAACTAAATAAATAAGAGTAGAAATAAAAATTAATAAACAGAATATTAAAAGGAGAAATGAAAAATAAGAATAAAAAACAACCACCAATAAAAAATAAAAAAAAATGGAAGAATAGAAAATGAGAATGGGAGTGCGCTGCTCGCTGCTGCGTGCCTCCTCGGCCCTAGACGGCTAACGTGTTCCGCACTTACTGGCCCGAGAAACAAACTGCGTGTTCCTGTTTGGCCCAAAAAATAAATTAAGAGAAGCAGCCCAACCGTAGCCCAAGATGTATACGTAGAAACTGTTGGCCGGCGCGAATGAGATGAGATTCGGATAAAGTCTACATTTCCTCCCCAACTTTTACGAAAGCTTACTTTTCCTCCCTCGACCCTAAAACCGAATAAATCACCTCTCTTAACTTTTTAAACTATATATTTTACCTGTCTGTAAAGTTTTAAAGATGGTTTTGCTACAGTGAATGATGGTTTTGCTACGGTGACGGTGGTTTTGTTTTTTTTTTATTATTTAGGCTGAATATTTAAAAAATCATAGTAAATCACAGAAAAATTATAAAATAGAAAATCTAATTTTGTTGTACTCCATATGAGTAGATCTGCACAGTGAACATATAATATGGTATGTTTTAGAATAAAGTTTTTGCTAGGAAGGTTTTGTTTTTTTATTTATTTGGCTGAATCTTTGAAAATCATAGTAAATCATAGAAAAAATTATAAAATAATATATTATGCTTTATCCCAAAAAAATTACAAAAGCTATAGCTATGAATTATTTCACTTAATTACAGAAAAGCATAGATCTAAAGCTACAATAAAAATATTATACTAAAATATACCATATTATATGTTCACTTGTATACATGCTCATGTGGAGTCTATATTAGATTTTATATTTTATGACTTTTTTGTAATTTACTATGATTTTTTAAAGATTTAGCCGAAATAAATAAAAAAATAAAATCTTCGTAGCAGAAACTTTGTACTAAAGTATATCATATTATATATTCATTGTATAGATCTACTCATGTGGAATCCAACAAAATTAGATTTTCTATTTTATAATTTTTCTATGATTTACTATGATTTTTTAAAGATTTAGCCGAAATAAATAAAAAGAGAAAAAGAAAAACCAGCGTCTCTTTAGCAAAACTATCATTCATTGTAGCAAAACCGTCTTCAAAATCGCTCCAGGAAGGTAAAATGCATGGTTTGAAAAGTTGAGGAAAATAGTTTGTTCGGTTTTCGGGTTGAGGGAGGAAAAACGAACTTTTGTGAAAGTTGGGGGAGGAAATGTAGACTTTACCTGCACAGACGTTGGCTTGTGGGCCAGGACTTGGGCTTTGTGAAGCCCAAGTATCTTGGGTTTCTGTCCGAGAGGAACTGCGTTGTATAGGCTTTTCGAGAGGTTTCCATTTCCTTGCCTTGACTGACCAGTGCAGAAGAGGCCCACCAATGTCGAAGATAGCATGCTCGACCCTGTGGAGATGACGAACCTGACTCCATGGGCTCTTATATACAAGCCGGCCCTTGATCGTACTTGGATCATATAGGAGGGCCTTCCTATCGGTGTCAGGTAGAGAAACAGCTCATTATAATATAGATTTGGCGAAAACAATATTTGTGAACAATTTATATTTACTATTATGTGTGATATATTTACGCATATTTCTCTAAATCTAAATAGACAAACTAAACTCTGTATTTTATTTTTTCGCCATTAGTAGACTAGATTGGACGGAAGGTCATATAAAAAATAGAATTTTGTTTGAAGACCATACAGGTAAGTTAAAAAAATCATAGAAGAAAGAGACATTTTTTAATTCTTTGTCGAAGCATAACCTTCAATTCTTTGTCGAAGCATAACCTAAGTTCTTGGACCGAACCACTCTTGCAAACAATTTGTGGTGATCCACCAAAAGCATTTTTGATGGTATCGATGACATCGCTCAGTGCATATTCCTGACCATTAGAAACCTGTATTCCTCCAGTTGTCAGCATTTCCTGCAACCCACGCGATCCAAATTTACGATAGAGAAAGGAGAAAGTTCCATGCTGGTATTCTGGTTGTAGGTACTACTTTCCAAAACCATGCTGGTAACATGAAGGTGATTTAGACTAGATCATAGTCACAAAGTTTTTGGGTCGATGGGGTCGAGGTACGGGGTCGTGGTACGTGGTGCGTTACTTGTGAGAGATTTTTACACTTCGGGTCGAAAATAAACCAGCGAACCTGGGTTGAAGTCGATGAACCAGGGTCGAGGGTCGAGGGTGGTGAACCCGTTTTTTGTAACTATGGACTAGATGGTATAGCTAATCTGTCAAAGGCCCAGGTACTAACCGTAACGTTATACTTGAAGTAGAGGTCATGGGCAGTGGTGAAATACTGTAGCTCATCCTGAACCACAGGGTCATATAAAAAATAGAATTTCGTTTGAAGACCATACACCAATGACACTACGACACAACAATAAGATGCAGAGTCGGGGGAGGGAAGAGGGACGCCATTCCCTTCCCTGGCTCTGTCTGCCTCCATCGATCACGGTGTTACAGCCGCATCTTTGCATGCCTACTGTTACACTGTGATCTCTCTTAGCTTGCTGCTGGCTGGAGGCACGTGTCGCGGTCACCTCCTCTGCTCCGTCGTCGTCTTCTTCTTCTTCCTCTCTCCTCCTCCTCCTCCTCTCTCGGCGCATCATGGTTATCCTCTGCACACAACATATATATACGGGAGATCGAATGAACATACATGGCGAGGCAGGATGGAGGAATTCAACATCCGCTCTCCTGAGCCCTGGTTGACGAGCTCGAAGGTCCTCTGATCCGGTAGCATCCTCTTTGCCCACTTCACCTCAGGACCGTCGGATGGATCGGCTAGCTTCAAGACGAGACGGCTGCTCCTGCCCTCCCTTGCACACGACTGCTCGTTCCCGGGAACGCAGCACACCTTGGACGTCTCCGGCGGTGTTGCCTCCTCAACGCCAAGGGAACCTTGAACTCCGCCCATCGTCGATCTCTGTCTCTCTCGAGCGGCTGCCTTGCCTTGCACACGACACGGGAAATGGAGTTGGGTTTTTTGCGGTGATCGGAAATGCTTTGTGTTGTGCTTTGAGTCGTGTTTTATACTACGCCTCCGCGGCTCCGTCTGTTTTGCCACCGGCCGGGTTGCGAAGACGTCGCGCGGCTACGTTCGGCTGGTGAATAAGCCCGGCTTATCAGCCGTTCCAGCGGCATTTTTCTCTCACAGCAAATCAGCCTGTTTGTCTTATCAGCCTGCTTATTTGACCAACCGAACGCTCCCCGTGGTACTAATTTGCCCCATCTAGAATCTTCTGAAGGAGATTTTGTGGCAGAAAGGGCGAGGGCATCTGACCTGAGTGGCTAACTCCACGTGGACAGCCGACAGCTGGCCGGGCCACCACCTGTCACATTCTCCCGTGCTGCCACGTGTCCGGTACGTCCACGCACTGTACGCAGCAAACCGACATTTATCCATCCGCATTCGCCCGACAGGATCGGGCTTTCTTTTTTGAAAGGATCCACGGTCCACCGTCACCAGCCGTAGTACTCATGCATGCCCGAAGAAGACGAGGCTAGCGGCGTGGCGGGCTGCAACTCCTCCGTCGTTGCTGCGAACCGAGGTTACTCCGCCATGGCATCCACCGGCCGCGTGCTCAAATCCAACGGCCACAGAATCGGTTGTTGAAGGCTCCCAAATCATCACTCGGTTGACAAATACACGTAGCAATCTTTCTTCAAACAAAAAACGTCACCATAACTAACTGGGTATATTCTTCTGAGTTCCATGCGTGTGCAACTCACAAAATGTTTATGGCTGTGGTGGTTATCCAGTTCCATATGAATTGCATACATGTCGATACAAGAGCTCAAATGCGCGCGGCGGCCTTTGCTTGCATATGACATTTTTTATAAGAAACTAGAAGAAAACTGTTAAAAAAGCATGAAAGTTTGTTGCAATAACACACACACACACACACAAAAAGGAGTCCTTAGACAAATACATTGAAACATATATAGAACTAATACCACTTAATGGGGGGCGTTTGCTCCTAAAAATAGTTTCATATCTCGTTTTTAAACTCTTCTTGAATTTTACTATATTTATAGAAACTATTATCGATATTTGTATCTCTTAATATGTTCATAGAAGACATTACGAATATTCCTCTACTAATCTAATGACGATATTTATTGTGCATCATGAATACTAGTGTGCTTTTTATATATTTTTTTCAAAATAAAAGAAAATAATTCATGAGTCATTAAGAAATGAGATGTACAATTATTTCTTTGTACCAAGGAAATACTTGTACTAAAAAATAATATTCTACATAGTTATTGAATTGCTCGGAGTGATTTTCCATAGCAACTCTACACATAAAAAAAATAAAATTTTAATAAGTAACAAAAAATCATAAAAGATGAAGTTGTTGTTTAGTGGAAACGACCCTACGGAAGGATAGGATAGCCAGCTAGGCGCGCTCGGATCACGTACGCACATGTCATCGTCACCGACTCACCGTCAGTCGCCGTCTGTTGGATAGAAGTGAAAGAAAAACAACGGCAGCGGTGGCCCCGGGCTCTGCCTGGCGCCACGGGGCAGCGACCGTAGGATCGGTCGGGACTTGACGGCGGGCGGCTAGAGGAGGATCCGTACGTCGCGCGTGCCGCGGGCTTCACGCAGCGCAGGGCGGCGGACCGTATTCCCGAGAAGTAAGTGGTTCTGCTTCTGGCCAGCCGCCAGCGTCCCTCTCCTCACTCTCAGATCGGTGGATATCGTAAACACAAGCATTTGTTCCGACGAAGTGAGCGCGTCACACGACACAACCCTGAGATCATCTGGCCGAAGAAGAGGATGCTGCTGGATCAGAGGAGCCTCGAGCTCGTCAACTTGGCCACCTCAGGGCAACGCATGCTGAATTCTAACATTCGCCCACGCTCCGTAAGATCATTTATATTAATCTTTTGGGCCACGACCAAAAGATGGTTTCTCCCCGCTCCACCTCACAAACTTGACGCAAATTATTACAAAAATTGCCGTTAAAGTCTCTCTTTTATTTTACCAAAATGGCCTTAGCTTCATCAGAGAAGCTACTTCGCAAGACAAGCCAAAGACGGAGCCTTTTTATTAGAAGCCGAGTGCTGCCAATTTGATCCTAAGTGATGCCATTTCTTTTATTCTTAGTTAAATTAATATGGAAATATCTGAGCTACAAATATTGACAAGTGTGTGAGTACTACTACTATTCACATACATACTCCCTCCGTCCAAAAGAGAATGTAATTTTCAGATTTAGGACAATTTAAACTTTTTAAAGCTTTAGCATATAGAAAATAATATCAACATTTACGTCTTTTATTAAAAGGATTGCTTCGAAAAATTAGACACTCATTTGGTATCATAAATAAATATTATTATTTTCCCATACCAATTTTGTTTAACTTAAATTTGTTTGACTTCTCAAAAAATGAGAACTGAAATATATATATATATATATATATATCACTTCACCAAAAGGGGCTACAAAAGGCATTTCGACATGAAACTGAGAAAAACGGCCCGATTTTGTATCCTATTCATATTTGGTTGACCGAACTTGTTGAAGGTTAGCACCAAAATCTCAAAAGCATGACAGCCTTCTCGTAGCGATGATCTCTCTTGCTCCTTGAACAGCTGAGACTATTGCTTGATTTAGTAAGTTCTTCTCAAAATAAACCTGGCACCTGCACTACTAAAGCTACCATCTCATCTTCTAAACCAATCTCCATCGACAAATACATTGTCATAACTCATACTATATGCGTTGAAGAATAATATGAAGACATGCGTCTATCAAGTCAAGATTGACACGAAATCCTGGATCGTTTACTTTCGGCAGAAGGGGAAGGACAGTGTCCAAGGACGA
Source organism: Bothriochloa decipiens (assembly GCA_023333625.1). Lineage (NCBI taxonomy): Eukaryota > Viridiplantae > Streptophyta > Magnoliopsida > Poales > Poaceae > Bothriochloa > Bothriochloa decipiens. The sequence continues at coordinate 53,727,504 of CM041636.1, forward strand.
ATCGGAGGAGGCGATTGCACAAAATGGCGGCGACGCCGGCAGCTGATGACGCAGACAGAAAGGGGAAAAAAAGAAAAAGAGTGCCGGTCGGCTTACCTGGAAGGACACGCGCAGCACTGGGAGACGAGACAGGTCGAAGCTCCCTGGTGTTCAGCAGCCAGGTCAGATGCCCGGAGCGAGCAGGTGTGAGCGCATGCGGCATCCATCCAAGATTCGCGAGTATAAAAGGGAGAAAGAAAAGTTGATTCTATATATACTGGTGGCTCACAGTGACTGATTTGCCCCGCACCGGACGTGGCATTAAGCCAAATCACACTGGACGACGCTGGATAAATAGGGGATTTCCAAAGGCGATGGCGTGCGGCAAATTTAATGCTACTACTAAATTTAATTAAAAAATAATTAAGCACAAAGGGCGGAAATGACAATGCACAGTAGCCGCGTGCGTGTATATAACTCAGGGGCTCGGACGATTCACCCACCACACCACACGAGGAGATAGCCGACGGGTAATCCAGCCAAAAAAAAAAAAAAAAAAAAAGAAGCAGCAGCAGCAGTAGTAATCGACGGAGAGAGATGGCTGCCGCTGTCGCTGCCGTTTTAGCCGCACCGCCGGCGGCCGCGTTCAAGGTGTACGTCCCCGGGAACCCGGGATTGTGCGTGGCCCTCGTGCCATCCCGCAACCGCCTCGTCTTGAGAGCTGCTGACCCAGCTGATCCCGACCAACGGTGGGAGCGGAATCTTCTTTCGGACAACAGCTTCGAGCTCGTGAATTGGAATTCGGGAATGAGCATCATGAATGGTCACATCCTCCCACCCATCGTAAGTCTTTTTTTTCCCCTTTGGTTTGGTTTGTTCGTGAATTGGAATTTGTTACCATGGTGATTAATGGACTAATGGTTTGGATGGACCACCAGCTGGTGAGGAGTGCCCACTTCCATCCACGTCTGCGCTGTGCCACAGCGCGCTGGGAGGAGGGAGCTGTTGCTGGCGGTGATGTTGGTGATGGTGGCATCGACATCGTCTGCGTCAGTGTCATGGGCAACCATTACTTAGCGCTGAGGATCGCCCCGTGGGAGTGGGACCAAGACCACCAAGGTTTATTTGCCTTGTTTGGAGTTATCTTTTATTTATTTATTTATTTATTATTTCAATTAGCAGTGGTTGTCTGTAAATCCATCTGGATTGATCTGCGTAACTGGATCGATCTGCGTGCAGGTAATGACGAGATGGGGGCGCTGGTCGTCGATGAGGTACTTTCTTCTTTCTTTCTTTCTTTCTTTTTTTTTTTTGTTTTTATTAGTTGGATGGATTTGTCAAAAATTCTGTATTCAGGTGAGCGACGAGGATGGTGCTGGAGCTGAAGCAAGGGAGGAGGATGATGCGGCGGCCACCACGAGCTGCAACACGAGGAGGTCAAGGTGTTACGGTCGTCTCCGTGGTCTGTTCCCCTGCCTAGGTTAGGGGTATGGTTCAATCCAGGGAGGATCATTGGTCTGTTCCCGATAACTGTGGCTATCTTCTGTCGCGTCGTGCTCGTGCATGCTGAGGGAACTTTGTTATGTCATGATGTAACTAACACAAATAATACTATACTACTACTACTACAATCATCTGCGGTTTCTGTTCCCGTCGATTGACTCCTATTATGTACTGTATACTCCGGTGTTTATTGTAGTATAGTACTAAGAGTGCTGTACTAAGTAAGATCGCCACACCTCCCGCGCCGCCGCCGCACCTACGCCGGTGTTAGGGTTTGCTTTCTCCCACCGACCCTTGATCTACGGCGGCAGGTGGGAGGAGGCGTCTACTGGGCGGGGGAGGTTCGTCGGTGACCGGTTACCAGAGGCGACGGATTGATTAGTGGACGGGGTCGGCGGCGGTGTAGCGAGGCAAACCGTCGCCGGTGGCCGCAGGCAGTGTGGTGGTGGGAGCCGGCGGCGGGAGGGGTTGACGGCGGCGCGGCGAGGCAAAGCGTCGCCAGCGGCCGCGGGCGGCGGGAGGAGGTTGCGCGAAAGGGGCCCTCCGCCCCACCTCACCTGTGATCTGTGCGACGCCGTGACGGAGGCGGCTACGGCGAACCTCAAGTGCCTTCCACATCCACCCGCGTCACTGGCTCATTGCATCGTCAGCCCAGGTGATCAGGAAAGGAGGAGGTTTCGCTTTCACCGCTTCACTCTTCTACTGCAAGGTACTCTTTGATTGATTTACCATGCTGATTATGCTTCTCACTTCTCAGCAGCAGATTCTTCCAAGGAACAGTGGACTGATTCAACTCTAAAACAGCTCCCAAGATTTTCACATATGAATTTTCAAATCTACTATTCTGACCTGGGTTCAGTTATTTCCACATATGAATTTTGTATTAGGCACCATATGTGAGGTGCACATACACAAGTGCAAGAGTGTTGTCACTTTTGCAGTGTCGCTAAAGCTTCTTTATGTAAAGGGCTAGCTATACGTTGCAAGTTACCAGACCCTACCTCATGGACAGCTTCTTCATTATTCCCAGCCCCATCTCCCCTTGCCTGTATCCATTCCTTGACATGGTATAGGACACAGTTACAAATTTCAGAGGCACTGGCCAATTCTGCTCCTTGCATTGGCTTTGTTTCTTGCAGGCCACCACTACCACAGGAAGATCAGGAGCCTATGCTTCATTTTTCTGTTCCATAATGAGGGTCAAAACCAATGTTTTCAAATCCTGACCTTAATCACTCAAGCATAGCTCTCTCTACCTACAGCATTCCTTGCCTCTTTACATTTGATGAAGAACATGTGGCCGCAGTCCTCTTTCAGTCGATTGCATGCTGAGCACACAGACACCGTGTCTATATTTACAGCTCTCCTTGCAATGTTTCAGGGAGGCAAGCAGTGTTGGGCCACTCTCCAAGCACACGTTTGGACCTTGTTGTTGGAGCTTCACTTGCCAAATTTGTTGCCATCTGAAAGTCCCCTCCTGTGTGCTTGATGTTGAAGCATCTCTGATCAGTTCCCAATACTGGGAGCTTCACTTGCAATGTTCGATCTTTTAATGAGGTGATACATTCTTCGTTCCATCTGGTTAATCGCATGAAGTCCTTGATTCTTATGTGACTGATCCTTTTGCTCAACAGTTCCTTGCTCAGTAGGCTATTTCCAGACATAATGCTCAAGGGTATGTGCTACAACATGGGTAAAACATGGTATGGTTTATTGCCAGCAACTCTGCCCTGCAAATGAAAAGTATTGTGCAATTCACTCCAGGCACGGCAATGCAGCCACTGGTGCAGTGCGCAGATAAGCGAGGGGTGCAGCCGCAAGAATAGAGAGGGAAGGGAGGGCGGGAAGATGGAATTGCCAGCATCTCCTCGGGTATGAGATTTGCATACCATTGCCTTGAGCACATGTTTTTCGACTGTAAGGACTGAGGATGCCGCCTAGAGGGAGGGAGGGAGGGAGGGAGGGTTGGTGGGGGGGGGGTGGGGGTGTGTGGGGGGGTGTAGGCGTTTCTGAATAATCAACACCTTAAAAGCGTGGAAAAGATGTAGAGAGGGAGTCTCCAAATGGAAACTCCAAATCAGAGAAATACTACCCCTCAAGAGTGCACCACAGAGTATATAGACAATAAAGAATAATCCTAGGAGTTACAACCCTGCAATCAATACAATTGCTTTCGTGATCAATGCCTCTACATTGTGCTATCGTTTGGATGCCTAGATCTTTACATTTAGGTGCTAGTTTAATAACACTGCAATCTGTTACAGTGTAACAGTTAGCATCTTTTGTTCAGTTTCATGTGCGACCAATGTGACAATTATGGATGGGCATTGTAAGATGCTTCTGATGTTGAAAAAGGAGATATAGTAGCTGTTACCCTATTGTAACTTTTTTTCGTTTTTGAAAAATACTGCTGGAACATTTTGGAGCTCCTGAGTCTTGATCAATCTCTGTTCATGTTCATTTTCACCAACAGCGTGCGTGTTTGGATTGTAGGTGTAATCTGATATTGGTTATACAATGAAGATAACTTATTTGCCTAGCTGAATTTATCACATATGACGGCATGGCGACGTTATCCTCGCCGTTAAGTGCCTCAATCAGCACATCCTTCAGGTCTGCTATCTGCTTCCTTTTGCTTCTCACTCAACGCTTTTTTTGAGGAATAATCAGAGTTCTTAATACTTAGCAAAACAGAAATTTTCTTGAGTCCATACAAATTTACAGTGTAATTTGCACCTAATTATTTTAAATATAATTGGCAGTTTCATCTAACCACATGACACATGCTTTGAGCTGTTTGTGTAGTTACTACACCACTTAGCCTGGTGCAGCATGAATGATATGATAACTTATTTTTTTGTCTGTGTTATTTCGTGATAATTTGCACCATGAGTATCTGGGATGATTGCCTTTAACTTAAATAGCTTCAAGCTGATACTGAATGATCTTATTTCTTTTACTCTCCCCACTCGAATGTGTGAGCTTGTTCCAAATGTGTGATCGCCATAAACCATGTTTATTGTTGCAGCATGAGAACCCCCAGTGATTACATGGGCAATCAGTCTGAGTTTGGCCCTAAAATGCTGGGCATAAGAGGGATTTTGGCCTTTCACTTCAGTCAAAGATCAAGCGCACTGAAGGCAGTCAAAGGAAGCAAAAAAAATATGAAATTGATGGTGGCCTTCCCTCCCTGTTATTATCCAGTATCTTGTGGAATTTAGAGTCGTAGCAGGTGTATAATTAGAATTGGTTTTTGCCCAAAATAATCAGAAATCATTTGTAGTTGAATCACTTTGAAATCACCTCAGTTTCTATTGGTACCTATATTGATTACTTGGCCACCTCTCAGCTTTGCCCATACAATTGTTATTGGTTATTTGATTAAAAAAAAACTTTGTTATTGGTTATGGATGTGCAATGTTCTGCAGGCCGCACCATCCTGCTCTCCTCGGCGGCCGCTGCCTTCCGCCGCTGCTGCAGTGCTGTGTCTGCCCCTATCTCTCACGTTCAATGTTTCAGTATGATCTTACATTTTTTTGTCATTTATTTCATAGCACATCTAGCTTAGCCTATTTTCTTCTTGTTTTGTCCATAATTGTCTGAATTTAGCCAAGCAATTATGATCTTACATTCTTGGCTCAGTTCCAGTGATCTGATGGAAGCTAATAGATTCTTGTTGGCAACTTGGCATGTTAGGTGCCTAGGAAATTACAAAATGGGTATTTGACTACACAATAGGTCTAACAAAAGAGAGCTATTTATAGGGCGAGGTCGATGGATGGACTGGCGACACGAAGGCGATGAAGTTTCTCGCGTCCATGAGCACTCTGGCGGTCGAGCGGGTGCGGTGGTGGTCGGCGGGGCGCGATGAGAAGCCGGCCATGGCGGTCGCCGATAGGGTTAGGTACTGTTCGAGATAATTACAGAAATGCCATTCGTTTCAAAATATAAATTACTTCAAAATTTATATAAGAACTTAAAAATCTCCAAAAATATCATTTGCATAAATTTTCAGGAGCTACACTTTTCCTTTAACTGGCATCCTCAAATTCTGTATAGATTTTGAAATTTGAATTCAGATTTGAGAAGGGAATAAAACCCTAGAAACAAACATTTGAAATTACTTTTGATTTTTAAATAAAACTGGAAAATCTTCAAAACTATGAAATGTTAAACTTGTCAAACCAAACATTTTTCATATATAAAGTTTTCTCAAATTATGTATAATTTTTGAATTATGATTTTAAAATCAAAAGGGAACAAATGCTGGAAAACTGTATTTTCAAATTCATTTAAAATTTATTTTGGAAACTTGAAAAACTTTATATACCAACTTTGTAGCTCTTGTCAAGATCTACAAACTATCTTTTTAGAGTATCTTCAAATTCTTTATAGATTTTGAATTACAGAAAAGGGGATAAAACTAGGTTTTGAAATAAGGGTTTTTGAAATAGAATTTAAACTCAATTTGGTTTCTAACTTAATTGGTTGGTCATTAGTGATCACAAACATCATCCAAGGACATTTTTAGGTCATTGATCCAATGACACCCTTGGTTGATCAAGTTGACTTTTGAAAAACCTTTTATAGCATTTCTAATTTGAATTTAAATTTGAATAACCAGACTCAGAAATAAGCTTTGGAATCCAAATTTAATTTCAAATATGGAAATAATTTTTTTAGGGTTGGACTTAGACTTATACACTATGCTCGACACTAGTGTAAACACAGTTTACATCTCAAGTACATAGAGTATAAACTAAGTATTTGCAATGACATTCGAAAATAGGGTTTTATTATTTCATGTGACAAACATTCCAGAAACGCAATCAACCTATGAAATGTAAACTTGTTTTAGTTAATGCACATTAGGGTTAACTTAAACATGAATGCTTTGCAGTGCATATGATGACATGGCATGTTTTAGTTAATATAACACCAGAGGTGTTACAACACGCTGCCCCCAGCCCCAGTGGTTTTGTCTGCTCCAAATAAAGAGCAAGGTACCCGCCAGGAACTCGGCGTCGAGGAGTGCCACGCCGAGGTCTGGCGCTCGGCGTGATGCAACGCAGCGCCGAGCTACGCGGGGCCCAATGCCTTCTTCACAACTAGGATCAGAGTCCGTGCTGACGTGGCAAAAGTTTGGCATGGTCTGACATAGCGCCGAGCCTCATACCTCGGCGTGGTGTCCTAATACGCCGAAAAATGGTCTATTATTAGAAAATATTTCGACAGATGGCTATTTATAAAAAATGTTTTTAAAAAAGACCAAAATGCAAAAATTCCACCAGCACATCGACCCGCTTCAACCCGTGCGTTCTAATAGTATTTTTCTCTCATAGCAAATCAGCCATTTTGACTTATCATTCGACTTGTAAGTCTAGTTGAACAATCATGGCTAAAACCAAAACAAATTAGTTGTAACGATATTGGTTAGTATCCTAAAAAAACGAATAATAAAGCATTTCAATTTTTCATACAACTCTCCACCTCTAGTTTTCGTTTTGTCTGTCTCGCCTTATAAGTATCAATTATCTAAAATGATTTTAACTCTACATTTCAAATTTTCATACAGCCCTCCACCCATCTATTAGTTTTTTTTTTCTCTGTCCCACCTTAAGTTAACTAACTAAAATGCAGTTTACCACAGGATACAGAAGATATGAATGACATAACACCCATGCTCAAAATAAGGACTCAAAGTACGAAAATTGTCCTGATCAGCTGATTAAGAAAAGAGTGGATGTATTTCAGTAACATGCCTGATTACTACTCCATCCTTTCACGCAACAATCATCACTACCACTTGCCAACTTAATAGAGTCGACTTCTGAAAAACTCACAGACCAAAGGCCTTTCTCGAGCTGGCATCCCATAGCTTCATTTCACAATAATAAACGGTGCCATTATAATTCTACGAGTTTGGAAAAATATCATTACTATTTATGATATTGAAAACGTACCATTACAATTTTATAAGTCTTTGAAATATACCACTACATACCCTTCGACTAACTTATCTGAATTTTTAGATCAAATTGCCCTCTTCTTCCTCCTTGCTCCTCTCCCATTTGGTACAAGCTGACCAGCGCGTGGTGCGCTGTGGCAATAGCGAGAGCGCGATGGACTGGGGGTCGACGAGCACTGCCTGCGCAGCCAGCACGTGTGAGACATATGCTGGTGGCAGACACTGGTGTGGTCGAGCTGCAGAACGGCGTGGCGTTCGCGAGCTCGTCCTGCACAGCCAGCAGTATTGCGACCGAGGATACCGGTGAGGCACAGGAGTCCGCTCGTCGGTGCACGCACGACGCAAGAAGGCACGGCGAGCACGGGCTGCACGGGTGGTGAAGTGTGACTGAGGCAAGAAGGCAGAGAACAGCATGTGCTCGAACGCTCGCCAGCATGGCCGCAGCGGCGGCTCTCCAGCTCGCATACGTGGATGCGCCGCATGGCCGTGGCACCAGCTGCTCGTTCCATGCATGGCCGTAGCACCGGCTCGTGACACATCGAGGTTGGCAGAGGTGCAGATGACAAGCAGGTGCCCGCCAAAGCAGATGTCATAGACGTGTGGCTCTGTGCCTGCCGCAGGGACGAGCTAGAGCGCGTCGTCCAGGTGCATGCCGATGTGCAGGTCTGTCGCAGATGTGCCATGGTGGTGAACCGGTGAGCAGTGGGAGGCGTCGGGCTGGTGTACCAGCGCGACCGTAGTGGCGTAGTGGTGAGCCGGCAAGCAAGGTGCCGCGAGGCAACGGCACACGAGCGAGGTGCAGTGCTGCACGGCCATGCATAGGCGGTCTAGCTCGTAGAAGAGAGAGGGAGCGAAGAGAAAGAAGAGGGTAATTTGATCTAAAAAATCAGATAAGTTAGTCGAAAGGGTACGTGATGGTATATTTCAAAAACTCATAAAATTGTAATGGAATGTTTTTAATATCGCAAATAGTAATGGTATTTCTTCAAACTTACATAATTATAATAGCACGGTTGAAGCTCCAGTCTCTACACATTTATACAGAGATGACTGCTGGCTATTTTCTCTTTCCCGAACCCCGCAGTACTTTAATAATAAAGTCAAATCTCTACTCCTAACAGACAAAACAGGAGACGTCAACACCACTTCAACGTGCCTTCAGTTTCAGCGTGCTCCTCCGACTCTCCGCATTCCCCCGCGCCGACAGGTGGGACCAGGCTCCACGCCGTCAGAAGCCACCCCACAACGCCCCCACCCCCCCGCCGATGCCGCCGCTCCCCCGTCGGCCCCTGCTGCCTCCCTGCTGCTTCCTGGCTCCGCCCGGTCGGCACCACACCCCCCGGCCCCTATGGAGGAAGCGGGTGGAGGCACTCTGTTGGAACCGGGCGATGCTCCGGTTCGAGCACGACGCCGCCGGCGAGGCGAGAACGTCGACAACACACGCACGCGAGAAAGTGGAAGAATTTTGGTGCTGCCAATGTCGCAGCGTTTTCTTGCTTTCCTTCCTTATTTATTGGATACAATACACGATCGCTGAGCGACCGAACACTCGCGAATACTCACGCCACACCGTGCAGGTGCTTGATGTTTCCAGCGACGCCACGCGACGTGTGCGACTTGGTTGCTGTGGCGCTGACAAACCAGCAACTGACCATGGCGACATGCCGTGGGCTACGCACCTGGACTACACACGACTCGATCTAACAAGCTAGACTACATACTTGACACATGCTGGAACGAAATTACAATGAAAGGTGCAAAGACTTAAACACACTCTCCCTCGATGGATCCGGCGAGGAGAACGCCCGGCTCGGTGGAGGCGCTTGGCAAGGCGGAGGTCGCCCGCCCTCCCATTCGCACATGCCTTGCTGCCATCATTGCTGACTTCTGCACGCGCAGCCTCAGCACGCTTATCCGTGACCTCTGCTATCATTGCCGTCGATGGGGAGGAGAGTGTCGAGAACGGGCTCGCTTGCGCCGTCGTCGTCACCGGAGCTGTACTCGCCCACGGCGCAGGAGGCCCAGGCGCCCTCACCGCCGGCGCTGCGGGAGCCCCAGCTTCCATCCACGCCGGCGCTGCACAAGCCTGAACCGCCCTCCCCGCCGGCGCTTCCGGAGCAGGAACCGCCCCCATGGTCCGGTGGCACCTGCTGCTCCCTCCCGCAGACGACATGGTCCTGCGGCAGCTGCTGCTCCCTCACGCAGATGCCATGGTCCAGCAGCACCTGCTGCTCGCTCCCGTGGACGTCATGGAGTTGGGGTGCTGCAGCTGCAAGAAGGCCACTCCTTCCATCCGCGCAAATGGCTGTAGCTGCCTTTGTCCCCACCCCACCAGGCCATCACAGTCCACCAGCACAAATTGAAATACTAGGATGCTAGCCGCAAGGACCCCCGTCTCGCTCCACCAGCGCATCTTCGCTGGCGGCCAACGGGGCGATGCATGAGGGGCAGCGAAAGGTGGCGTGGCCGCGTGCCGTACTGTCAGTTCGCACACACAGTCCCTGGACCCATCCTCCTGCCCCTCCCGCTGCCAGCACCGCCACCAACGGTGAGGTCAAACGCTCACGGCGGCCGCCAGTACTCGAGAACGCTGCCTTCGAAGAGTTCTGTAAGGTGTGGTGCCCATTTCGATTTCACATAGCTTCGTTCCTATCTATCGCATTGGCTGCCGCAATTTGAAGTGAAATCAGGCTGCAGTCTCTGGGGTGGCAGCTTGTTTGTTGAGATTGGAACTTTTTTGTTGCTGCAGCTTTCAGTAATGACAAAATGTGTTTCATATATGAACAATCTTTCTGTATCATAGGTCTGCGGTTTAACTGATTGCCACTATGTACTCTTTTAGTTGTACTAGGCGGGTTTAGTCTTCGTATTTGGAGTTACAATGTAGCATAGAAAATGTCATGGTTTCAGGATCCTGTTATTATGGATGTGTGTCAGTGTGTGTGATCGCACTTGCATATTTGTTTGGGCAGGTTCAGCAAATTGTCCGCGAGGAGCAGTGGGACGCCTTCATGACTGTCCTACGGAAACCGTTACCAGCGACTTTTAGGACCAACGCCTGGTAATTAATGCTGGTTACTCTGAAGTGAAGTCATGAATTGCCACTGAGGTCTTCATTTGGTTATCTGATTCCTTGGCTTGTGTAACTGCACATGGACCACTGTCATCAACCATATTCATGTGTTCTCTTGGACGTGGTGCCCATCTCTCCTTCTCTTCCTGCACCTAGAGCCTTTGCTTATCAAAGGCTGCTGCACCATGAATTGTATATCTGCTTAATCTGCCATTCAAGTAGTCATGTGCACGGGTTTTATTAGATAGCTTATTTGTAGTCTGCACTTTATGGTACTCCAATATGGAACATGTGCTTCTGATTTCTGAATTGCTTTTAGGAATGCATGTAAACCTGTTCTTCTGAGTCACTTAATATAAAACTCATGCAGTTTTAGGGTAACCTCAAGTGTGCCATTAACAAATCTTACCGTGTAGTTACTACAAAAGTTTATTCCATTAGGCAATATCATGGTATTCTCACGAAGGCTAAATTTAGTTTTGCATACTTGATGCATGAATACGGCAATTCATCTTTTACTGCTTACCATAAGCTGAAGGTTTACATTTCTACTTTCCTTTTCAGTTGCCAGTTTTATAGAGATATCTGCTCAAAGTTGGGAAATGAATTTAGGCGATCTTTGGAGAGTGAAGTCTGTCATCACTAAGTGTGCTTAAAACCCCCCAAAAAACTGCTTGATAGAGGGAATTCCTGGGATGACGACTTTGATTAAAAAGTGCAGCCAGGCTGTTAAAACAGAGTAAATAAATAAAACGTGATTTTACTAATTTACTCAAACCTTCAGGTGACATGCTGCAGCAGTTTCTGATAACATTTTTTGGTGAGCTTTATAGAGGGAATTCCCGGGATGACGACTTTGATTAAAAAGTTTAGCCAGGCTAGCAAAATATATTCATGGATAAAACTGTTCCAGGAGGACTAATACAGATCTGCACCTGCTTCATTTGTGTAGTTTTGGGAAAATAGATGTCTGATCAATTTTATTGGATGGAGCAGATAGAATTTATAGTCTAAACAACCTGTGGGGCTATAGTGATTAGGCTTTATATAAACAACCTTTTGCTAACTCAATTTATGTCTTGTCCACAATTCGACTACTTGTGTATATATACTAGCAACTAGGGAGCATGGCAATTTATGACCCGCATTGGCTCATCTTTACTAGCCAAGTCCAAGTTTATCAAAACTGCCGGTCACCTGGTGAAATCAGCACAGGGCATGATGGCCACATATCATTCACATGTTTTAAATTAATTACTTTTGATGGTTATCAAGTTTATTTAGGCTTGTCTGAAGTCAGCCTTCAATAGCCCAGTTGTACACTTGTACCCAATATTTTAGAGTTTTTGTTTGCCAGCAGGAATTTGCATGAATTTTTTCATTTGTGGTTTATGTTTTGTGCATCAGTATAAATTCTTGCATGTTAGCAGCTCAGGCGTAAGTAGTGAGCAGCTGAGCTTGTTCCTGCTCTGTTCAGTAGCAGCAGCATGCACAAGTAGTTAGATTAGGTTCATCTTGTCATTTGCACTAGCAACAATAAACTGTGTATGTTTACGAGCTCTGTTTACCTTTAGGTTGCATAGGATTTTTGTTTATTTCTTCAGTTAATTTTGTTTATTTCTTCAGTTAATTTCACTTGCTTAAACTTAAGCTGCATTGGTTGTAGCAGTCTGTGTGCATGTGTGTTGATACGAGCAGAGTAGTTCAGTAGCAGCTGTAGTCATCGTTTTTCAGAGTTTAGAGTATTTTCGCTTAATTGCAATTTGTTCATGGCAGCAACTTAGAGAGGCTTTAATTTGTGACATTGCCACTTCATGCAATAGTGAATCAGTCTTTCAAACAATTATTAGCTATTCCTTTGAATTAGTCTGAGATTATTACTATAAAAAAATTTTGGTCTTCAATGTTCAATATTCTCTGCTTCTGTATACATGCTTTTGTTGGGAATGTGATGGATACACCGGTCGCATATTCGCATTTGGCGGTTCCCTGGTTGATGCCTTTATTTACCCTTGACATTCAACAAGATATTATTTATGATGTTCCGGTTCTGGAGTAGTCCTTTTTATGCATTAATCTACGCTGTGTGTACGAGGAATACCATAACCTATATGATTGTTCATTTCTGTTGAATTTGTTTTTATACAGGTACAGGAGCGATAACATTCAACTGACTTTGGCCTACTACGTGAAAACTTTGGCCTTTTTAAATGCTTAGGAGCGATATCATTCAATTCACCAAGCTATATCTGAAATGTTTGATTTGAAGATGGATCGATCATAAGATGAGGCGCTCGAATAAGCAAGCTTTGAAAATTATTCTATCATCCGCCTTTCCAATCCATCCCCTTCCTCTATTTTCTTCTCCTGACGGCGGGGCTCGATGGTGGCGACGTTGTCCTCCAAATTCCGGCGCTCCGGTGGCCCTCCGGCTTCATCTTCTTGCCCATCGGCTTGGGGACGTCACAGCGATCATGGGGATGGCCTTCAAGGCGGGAGCTTGGCTCCCAGCGGCGTGCTCCATGGCAGACGACGGGTCGACGGCGTTGGCGCATGGCTGCAGCTCGATGGGGCCTCAATTCCAGTCAAAGCAGGGCGTAGGGGTGCGATAGAGGTTACGCAGCACCTCCCTGATGCGCCGGCGGCGACCAAAATCCACGGTGGAGTCCGTGTGGGTAGTAACTCCCACGGCGAAGCTCCGAAGAGGCCGTGATGCGTGGCACGACACTCAGAGAGGCTCCTTGGCCTCCATCTTCTCCTCTAGCTGATGCAACTCGTCACGGCGAAGGTGCTCATCATCTTCTTGTTCATCGGGGTTGTCAGAGATGGTGAAGAACAGCGATGCACGGTGGCGCTCTGGAGCAGCACAGCGGCGGCACGGTGGTGCGAGGACGGCGTTCGGAGCAGCGAGCCTAGCATCTAGCTTGCACACGGGGATCTCCAAGTCGAGGCGTCCTCGGATCTTGAGTCGATGAAGTCTGGTCTCCTTCGGCTGGCCGACAAGGTGGCTTCGCCGTGGCGGCGCTCGGCGCGTGGCGGCAGGCAGGGCGGCCGTCCATTCCGGTGTCCTCCTGATGCCGTGGGAAGCACGGGGCTTGGCCGGTCAAGTGCATGCGCATGCGTGTGTGTCCAAGGAGGCCGGGTGAAGCCTTGGCCTACACGCTCCCAAGGCGGAGCGCCATGGCCAGCAGCAAGGTCGGAGGTTAGAAAAGGGGCTCATGGCGGCGCTCACCATCGTTTGCAGAGGAAAGGAGGTGCGGTACATGTCCAAGCAGCTCCGGTGATGGTGAGGTGATGGCTTGCGGTACGGCTCCTTCTTCCTACTCCCAGTGGCACCGCAGCGGCAGCACCGGCACGGCGACGGTCTCCTTCTTCTCCGGCGGCGGCAACTCCTTCCCCGCCCCCTTCTTTCCCTTCCTCTCCTTTCTTCTCCAAGTGCGGTGGCCGGTGGTCGAACTGGAAACCACCAGAGTGGTTGCGGCGGCTGGGAAGCCCTAGGGCGCTGTGGCCATGGTTTTATAGGGGAGCCACGGTGGTAGGTGGCCGACGAATGGTGATCAGGCGAGGGAGCTCGATCAGGCGGCCAGGGAGGGCTCTAGATCACCCGGTGGGGCTCGGCCGGTCCGTGAGAGGGGGCTAGCAAGGGCCGGGTGAGCTTAAGCATTACAGCGGCAGAGTTTCACCACGGCGGCAGCGCGTGTGCGCACGCACGCGTGAGGAAAAGATGCTCGCGGCCGTGAGCGATTTGTGCAGGGCTGTCGGTCCAGGTGGCGTGCTCGTGGGTGTTGATGAGGGGCAGGTCAGGATCGAGCGGCCAGGGCGCTTTCCTTAGGGGCGACGCTGGGGAACAGTGCCTGACACCGGTGACGTCGGGCACGAATGCCGGTGTGGAGGACCTCGGAAAGGTATGACAATCGAGTCCCACACATCAGCGGCTCGGGTGGCGATGGCGTGGCGCGGGGCTACGGGTCCTTGCTGGGCCGTCGGTCTTGCTGGGCCGCCCGACACGCGAGAGAGAGGGGGAAAGGAGAGCAGGCTAGGCTGGCTGGTGCGGGAAAGAGAGAGAGAGAGAAGCAGGCCGGGCTGGCTTCCTCTGCGGGCCGAAAAGATTTTCCATTTTATTTTTATTTCCTTTCCTTTTTCTCTTTTCTAATTTTTCCAAATACCTTTTATATATTTATATACTTATATAAGTTGCAAAATAATTCTCTTGTGGACATACATGGTCCTTGCTAGGTTGGGTATTATTCCCATAGGTTGGATATTTATTTGTATTTAAATAAATATTGTTGGTATTTAATAGTCAATACATAAATCCAAATAAAATCCAAATCACAAGTAGATTTAAAATGCAACATGGATGCATGCTAGGGCTTGCAAGAAAAGAACATGAGATGCTTATGCAACATGTGTGAGGTTTTTTTCTACATGACACTTCACCACTCAAGGTTTTTGAGAAAAATTTTGTAGCTCAGATTTTTGGGTTGTTACAGTCCTCCCCCTCATTGGAATCTAGACCTCGAGATTTTAAGAAGTGACATACTTTTCGAAAAGGTAAGGATACTGTAGCAGCAGTTGATTCTCATCTTCCCACGTTGCTTCACGTTCAGTGTGATTGCTCCATTAAACCTTACACATAGGGATAGATTTGCTTCGGGTCTCTTTGGTGTCAGAACCTAAAATTTTGATGGGGTGCTCTTTGTACTCTAAAGTATCTTGGATATCAAGCACATCAGTAGTGATTGTTTCTTCCTCAGGTACCCTCAAGCACTTGCATAGCTGTGAGACATGAAATACGGGGTGTACTCCTGTCAACTGTGGGGGTAGTTCAAGCTTGTATGCCAGCTTTCCAACTCTCTGATGGATGTGGTAAGGACCAACATATCTTGGGGCTAGTTTCCCTTTCACATGGAATCTGACAGTACCCTGAAGTGGTGACACTTTGAGATAGACAAAGTCCCCAACTTTGAATTCAAGGTCTCGACGCCTTTTATCAGCATAGCTCTTCTGTCGGCTTTGAGCGATCCTCAAGTTCTCTCTAACTTGAGCAACTCCTTCTTCGGCTTCCTTCATCTTGGCGGGGCCAAAAACTGCCCTCTCACCTAGTGGTCCCACATCAATGGGGTTCTGCACGGCTTGCCGTAAAGAGCTTGAAAGGGTGACGTCTTGATACTTGCCTGGTAGCTGTTGTTGTAAGAGAACTCAGCAAACGACAGACATTTCTCCCAATTTGAGCCATATTTGAGAACACTGGCATGAAGCATATCCTCAAGAATCTGATTCAACCTCTCTGTCTGACCATCTGTCTGCGGGTGGTAAGCGGTGCTGTAGTCAAGTTTAGTCCCAATGGACTCGTGAAGAGTTTGCCAGAATCGGGACATGTATTGAGGTCCATGATCCAACACAGTACTCTTAGGAGCTCCATGAAGCCTCAATATCTCCTTGATGTACAAGTCTGCCAACTGTTCTGCACGTATCAAAGTCTTGACTGGTATAAAATGTGCTACCTTTGTCAGACAATCAACTATTACCCAGATGGAGTCATGACCTTGCGGGGATCGAGGTAATCCCATGATAAAGTAAAGTCCATGGATATGCTCTCCCACTTCCATTCAGGAACATCGAGTGGTTTGAGTGATCTAGCGGGTCTTCTGTGCTTAGCCTTGACTCTGTTGCAGATGTCACATTCGGCCACATGTCGAGCAATGTCTGTCTTCATGCCTTTCCACCAAAAGTGCTTCTTCACGTCTTGATACATTTTTGCACCACCAGGATGGATGCAATACTTGGAGTCGTGTGCTTCTGACAGAATCTCTTTACGCAAGGCAGGATCGTTGGGTACACTAATTCTATCCTTGAACCAGATGGTTCCATGCTCATCTTCCCTGAATTCTAGGTTGTAGCCTAGCTTCATCAACCCACGTATGTACTCCATCTCCTCACAACTCTTCTGAGCTTCACGTATTCACTTGGTGAGATTATACTCGATGCAAAGTTCATGCAATAGACCATGGGGTACTATCTCGAGCTGGAGATCTTCAATTTCTTTCCTCAATGTAGGTGGTAGGATGAGGTGAATAGAGCATGACAGTAGGTCTTGCGACTAAGAGCATCTGTGACTACATTCGCTTTTCCTGGATGATAGTGAATTTCCATGTCATAGTCCTTGATTAGCTCTAGCCATCTGTGCTGCCACGTATTCAGATCTTCCTGAGTGAAGAAGTACTTCAGGCTCTTGTGATCGGTGTATATATCACACTTGTTGCCAATGAGATAATGCCTCCAGATCTTCAGGGCGTGCACCACAGCTGCTAACTCGAGATCATGAGTGGCGTATCGTTGCTCATGCTCCTTCAGCTATCGAGAAGCATAAGCAATAACTTTCCCATTCTGCATCAACACACCACCTAATCCTTGGCGAGAGGCATCACAATAGACGACAAAGTCATTAGTGATATCAGGTAAGGCTAGGATAGGTGTGGTAGTGAGCTTCTCCTTCAGAGTTTGGAAACTTTGTTCACACTCTGGTGTCCATTCAAACTCGTTGATCTTCTTTAAGAGATTTGTCATAGGACGAGCTATCTTCGAGAAGTTCTCAATGAATCGGCGATAGTAACCTGCCAATCCAAAGAAACTCCTAATCTCGGACACATTGTGAGGTTGCTCCCATACTTTCATGGCCTCTATCTTTGCAGGATCTACAACAACACTGTCAGCTGAGAGTACATGACCAAGGAAAGCAACTTCTTCAAGCCAGAACTCACATTTGCTGAACTTGGCATAGAGTTGGTGTTGGGATAGCTTCTTGAGCACTATTCTCAGATGTGCTTCATGTTCTTCGGCAGTGGATGAATAAATTAGAATGTCTTCAATGAAGACTACCATAAATTGATCAAGATCATCCATAAACACATTGTTCATCATGTTCACGAAGTAGGCAGGGGCATTCGTGAGACCGAAGGATACAACGGTGAACTCATACTGCCCATAGCGAGTGACAAAGGCTGTCTTGAGAATGTCTTCTTCACAAATCTTCATTTGATGGTAGCCTGATCGAAGATCAATCTTTGAGAAGTATTTAGCACCGCAAAGCTGATCAAGCGGATCATCAATCCTGGGTAGAGGATACTTGTTCTTGATAGTAACAGTGTTCAAATTGCGGTAGTCAACACACATCCTCATCGTACCATCTTTCTTCTTCACAAACAGAGCAGGTGATCCCCAGGACGAGGCACTAGGCCTAATAAAGCCCTTGTCGGATAGCTCTTTCAGTTGCTTCTTGAGCTCTTCTAGTTCATCAACTGACATGCGGTACGGTTGCTTAGCAATGGGACCGGTACCCGGCATGAGGTCAATTATGAACTCAACATCACGATCAGGTGGCATGCCTGGCAATGCTTCTGGAAACACACTCGCGTATTCTCTGACAACGGGGACTTCAGCGAGAGTCTTCTCCTTTTTCTGAGATTCTGCCTTGGACTTAAGTGCACTCAGGGCACATAAAATAGATACAGACTTATCCTTCTAAGATGCACATCTAATTGCTTGGCCAGAGGGGTGGGTTATCTGAACATATCTGGGTGAACAAGAGATCACACCCTTATGCTTGGTAAGCCAATCCATGCCTAGGATGACATCCAGTCCATTTGAAGGTAGAAGGGTAAGGTTAGCTCGGAAGGCTAGACCCTCGATAGAAAGCTTCATTCCCTTACAGATATGGGTGCTTCTCATCTCACCTAGGGGAGAATTGGTGACTATAGGCTTCAGACGTGGAGTGGTAGATATATTATTCTCTCGTGCAAACTTGGATGAGATGTATGAACATGTAGCTCCAGAATCAAACAAAACGGATGCTTTAATGCCATTAACTAAAAACATACCGTACACAACAGCTGGGGCAACTTGAGCTTCTTCAGCGTTCATGTGCGTGAGGCTACCGTGGCTTGCAGACCCACGGTACTATGACTTGGTGCAGTAGGAGTGGGCGTCTTCTCAGGACAGTCGATGATCTTGTGACCAGGTTTGCCACAACCATAGCAAGTGATCGACACACTACCTGTGGGGGTTGGCGCAGCGGCCTTCCTGTTGCCAGGGTTTGGCGCAGCACGAGCAGGTGTAGAGTGGTTGGACCTATGACATGGCTGCGAAGAGTGCTCCCAGGGGTAGCGATCTTTCCCAGAGCGGTCACGAGAGCGATGGTCATGAGGGTGATGGTCGTGGGAGCGATGGTCATGGGAAGAGCGGGAGTGGTCAGCAGAGTAGGCACCACCACTCTTACCCGAGCCATAGGTAGAGTCCCTGCCGTAGTGAGGACGGTTTGAGGACCTGTCCCAATGGAACCTCTTGTGCTCATGGTCATAGTAGGAGCCCTCAGACTTCTTCTTCTCCCTCTTGGACATTTCTCCTACCTCCTTCTGGTCCTTCTCAATCTGTATGCAGCGATCGATCATGTCACGAAGGGTGTGACTCTCGGTGCCTCCTAGGACCACCTTGATCTTGGGGTTCAGACCCTTCCTGTACTGAGTGATCTTCTCCTTCTCAGATGCTACAACATGCAGAGGTGCATAGCGCAGCAAGCTGGTGAAAGTGTTGGTGTACTCGCAGATGTCACACCCCTTCTGAGTGAGGTTGTGGAATTCCTCCTCCTTTTGCTCCATGACTCCCTCAGGAACATGGTACTCGATGAACTCATTAGTGAACTCATCCCAGGAGATGTGGTCGGGGTCCTCAGGAGCTTGGCAGTAGCTGTCCCACCAGGAGCGTGCAGCTCTGGTGAGATGGTGAGCAGCGATCCTGACATGTTCCACAGGGGTACAGGTGGTCAGCTCTAGCTTCTTCTCGATCTCCCGAAGCCAATCATCAGCTTCCAACGGTTTCTTGTAGGTGCCATCAAAGGTGGGTGGCCTAAGCTTTAGAAAACCCTCAAGTTTCCTCTAGATGTTGGCCCCATTGACCAAGGCGGCGAGCAGCTGCGTCTGTTGCGTGATCACTTCCACCAGGTTTGGCGGTGGTGGCAGTGGCGGGTTCGGCTATGGCGGAGGGTTCGGCTGTGGCGGAGGCCCATTGCATTGGCATCACCTCCTCCAGGAGCACCACCTCCAGCTGGTGAGGTCCGCTCATGATCATTCCCAACCTGGTTGAGGTTGATGGGTGGAACATGACCACCCCTGCGTCCATGGTGCCTTCCACGCCCAAGCTCAGGCACGAGTGGAGGCGGACGATTGCCCAGATGTGCGGAGTGACATGCTGGCATCTGTGACATGGGTCGACAATGGTTTAGTACTTATTGATTTAATATAATTAAATGATTTCAACGATTTAAGTAAAAATATTTAATCCATCCAACACTCATACAAAGAAGCAATAAGAGCCATAAAATGCGATAAGATCGAACATTCATCACATGGTTTGCATTACATGGCATCATCTCTAGCAGCTACACTAGATGACGTGCGAGACTCGCACTACGAGAAGGTAACTCATGGAGGGTACATCAGGGATGATACATCATAACTCATGGATAACAACTAGCTCAAATCTAACTCATGACGTGGCCACGCAGGGTTCACACTACTCTGACTCGCACATCGGTGTGTCGTACACTGCTAGGTGAAAACGGCTACCAAGAACCATCAGCTCCTCTTGTGACATGTGAAGGCGCTTCACATAAGCCTGGGCCTCTTCAAACTCCTTGGTAAGCGACAGGTTGGTGGGGGCTAGACAATGGTCGTGCCTCAAGAGAGTCTGACCAAACTAGAAAGTTTCCTTGAAGGGGTCCTTGCGTCTGGCCGACAAAGGAAGTCAGTCCCGCAACTCAGTGTACTCCTGGCAACGCCTCTCGTTGGCATTCTTCCAAGCTGTCTTGAGTCTCGTGTACCTGTCCACCAAGGTCTTGTTCTGAATCATCAGGCAATCAGATGGCCTTGGTTGCGCTGTGCTTTTGCCTCTGCTTTCTTCAAGGCTTTGACGAGCATTGCCTTCTCATATTGCACAGTGAAGTTCCTCTTGCCATCTTCCCGTCTCCTCTTCTGAAGTTCTCTGATCTCCTTGTCCTTGTCAATCTCCTCTCTTTCCAACTAGAGGACCCTTGCGTCAAGGTAGTAGTTCCGAAGCCCAATGTCCTCCACCTTGTCTCGCAGGTCAGCGACTTCAGCTTTGTGGGCTCTTGCTTGTTGGGAAGCTTGCCCTTCAGCTGAGCGATGGTTGCCTTGAGACTTTCCTTCTCCTCAGCTTCCTTCTTACAAAACTCTTGGTACTCCATTAGAGTGTTGTGGTCAAGGCACCTCTTCTTCTCTAGGTGCTCTATGTAGCAGTTCTGCTCGAAGAGGTGAGTGGCGGAGGCGCGGTTGCAAAGGCTTGTCTCAGCTAGGATGACCGGCCTGACCAGGTTGTCCTGTTGCTCTGGTGTGAGGAGAGAGTTTAGGGCCTGAGGAAGAAGGCAAAACTCTATGTTGTGAAGGTGCTCGTAAGCGATCTTCATCACTTCACGCAGAGCTTTGAGGGACATAGACTAGATCCCTTCCTCGATTGAGTCCTCGATTGTCATCTCTAAGAGAGCTCGTACTGAAGGCAGAGTCTGACTTACAGGGGTCTCTAGGTGAGCGACCACGTAGACCTTGATTCCTCCTTCTGGGTCAGGTGCTCCAGTGCAGGTGTACTTGATCTCCTCAACAGGCACTCCGAGCACTCTCAGAACACGGCGCAGGGTGTACGGAAAGCCTAGAAACTCCTATCCCTTGTAGGTGAACTCAGCCTTGGGTAGGCTACTCAACGGTCCAAGCGGGGGTCCAAAGCTTGTCATCTGCACATTTTAAAGGGAAAAGGTTAGCAAGTTAGTAATCAATAGAGAAGCCTTGCATAAGAAAAAATGCAGGGTCGGTATATAACCGAAAGAAAAGCTGGTTTGTCCAGTTCTATCGTCCATTTCTATGGTTTCGTCCTAGGGTCAAGTATGGCTCCTAATACCAACTAAAACGACCTCGATTTCCACAAAGGAAAATCCACAGAGTCAAAGTGTAATATGACCATTCAAATCACATTACCCGATAACAGTTGAATACCATAATCCATACATTGAACAAAAGAGAGAAATAGAGAGGTTTACAATAACTTATTACATCGCCACTTGGCAGAATCAGAGTTCATGCAGTATAAAATTAAAAGCTTGAAGGTGCAGAAGCTATCATCTCCGATCCAACTTGAGCATATACATGAAACCCTCAATCGCTGTACTCCCAGATGAGTACTCACTCCTTGAACCTGAAACCAAAATTTCAGCACGATTTGTACTAGCCACTCCCACACTATGCATTGCTTTGTGGAAATTAGATGCAAAACATGGATATAACAAGAGGAACCTATAAAGGTTGGGGTTTCCTATGCAACGACCCAGTATATAAATAATATAGTAATCAAGTTTTAAACACATTCTCAACCCACAACATCCATCACCATCCATCTTTGAAACACCATCCCAACTCCTCCAACACCATCTCAGATCCAAGTCGACAAGCCAACTCCCTCTCGGCTTGTCTCCGCGGCCCCCAGCCCTCAACCTGGCTCACGGCCGGAAATCATACTTAGGGGGAAGGTAGAACACTCCACTCTCTAGTCCGGTGCAAGCAGAACACAGAAAAGGTCCATAGCTGAACAAGTCAGCATATGTATCGATCGATCAACCATACACTCTGCAGAGGTTTCACTAATCCACTAGATGACCATCATCGGTGTTGATCACCACCTAGGCAGATTTCGGGCGCCTACTGCCATAGAACGATGCCATCCTACCTCTCAGCCCTGGAACACCCTTAGAGTGGCTGATACTGTGAAGAGTCTATCTCATGATCCCATTCCCACAGAGCATCATGATCGTCTCGAAAGGGTGTGAGACATCAACATGCTCCTACCTCCCTAAAACATGCTCTCCTGATAGTAATGGCATCGATCTATCCAATGGTTCGGCCGTCTCCCCCCATGGGAAGCGAGTATAAAGCAAGCGATTCCTATGATTCGGTTACCAGCGCAGCAGTTCCTAAGTATGACCAAGCCAAGATGTCTTCTCTAGGGTTAATCTTTAATGTCCTACCATGGCACCTTCGTCCTAGGCTCCACCCCTCAGAGGCTCACACCCAAAGACCACCATCGTATCAAAGTTAGTCCGCCATAGACTGCTATTCATGAAAATGTCCAGATACATTTCCCAGCAAGACTCGCTGCAAAAGCTCATCGTAGATCCCAGCTCGATCGACTCAACCCTCACCCTACTCCCTGCCATAAGCTCCACCCCAAACCTAGATACACATCATCAGCTCACAAGCTCATCTGACCCATCAACACACACCTCCAGCCTGGCACCCTCCAAGCCTTCCCAGAGTTCATCACGTCGCATCAAAATGTAAGCGAGTGAAGTATATATATATAAATATAGCAGATAAGCAAGTGGCTAACATAACAGTGGGTAAGCAGGTGATAGGTTACAACAAGGTAGGGCTCATCAACTAGTAATCTACCATGCATACCTAACATAGGCGATCCATTATATAGCAACTGAAATTAAAGCACTAGCCATGCTACATTTGCCATGCGTAATGGCATCTACGAAGTTGGGTGAGATGTGGCACCTTCATTGGCGTAGCTGTCGGACTTCTCCTGGTAGTCACTGTCATCAGACCTGTCCTCGCTCGACCCTGTAACCGAGAATTATTGGTCGTGGGAGCGACCCCTATAGATTAGCACAAAGAACAAATGAAAAATAAAAGATCCAAATGCACTCAAACATAGCGAAAATAGGTAGAGCCTGATTTATAGAAAATTTGGATATGTGGATCATAATTTTCTGAGCTCGTATGAATTAGTTATGATTTTTTGAAGATTTAACCATTTTCTGAAAAAGAAAAGGATTGGATTTATCTGGTGCTAACACGTGGCAGCCTGTGATTGGTCCACGTGTCACGCGCGGTTCAAATAGAGGCAGATCAGATGCTGACATGGCAGGTGACGTCATGCTGACGTCAGCATTAACTGGGTCAACGGTCGTCTGACATGTGGGTCCAAGGTGACGTCACTGCTGACGTCACCATTCAATGGTCAATGGTCAACTGACAAGTGGGCCCCACTGGGCCATTAACGGGCCGTTAATGGGCTGGGTGGACCGGATCTGGGCGGGTCGGGCCCGTCACGTGGCATGCTCAGGTGCTGCCACATCATCGTCACGGATCTCACACGGGCTCGGTTCACAGACGCTGGTCCACGGTGCACTGCCGCTTGCCTGGTCCACGGTCAGCGACTCGGGTTCACATGAATCGGGTGCATGGTGTATCCTCGGGTCCATGCGGTCCACAGGCCGGTCCGCGGTGCACCAACTCCGCCTGGTCCCACGAGCAGTGACTCCGGTCCATGAAGACTATGTCCACCATCCACCTTTCTAATCCATCCCCTTCCTCTGTTTTCTTTTCCCGATGGTGGGGCTCGACGGCGGCGATGTTGTCCTCCAAATTCCAGCACTCCGGTGGCCCTTTGGCTTCATCTTCTTGCCCATCAGCTTCGGGATGTCACAGCGATCACAGGGATGGTCTTCAAGGGGGGAGCTTGGCTCCTGGCGGCGTGCTCCACGGCGGACGACGGGTCAACGGCGTCGGCGCACGACTGTAGCTCGATGGGGCCTCAATTCCAGTCAAAGCATTGCACAAGGGTGCGATAAAGGTTACGCAGCACCTCCCTGATGCGCCGGTGGTGACCAAATCCACGGCGGAGTCCGCGTGGGTAGCAACTCCCACGGCGGAGCTCTGACGAGGCCTTAGTGCGTGGCACAGCACTCAGAGAGGCTCCTCGGCCTCCATCTTCTCTTCTAGCTGATGCATCTTGTCACGGCGAAGGTGCTCATCATCTTCTTGTTCATCGGGGTTGTCGGAGATGGTGAAGAATGGCGATGCACGGCGGCGCTCTGGAGCGGCACAGCGGCGGCACGGTGGTGCGAGGATGGCGTTCGGAGCAGCGAGCCAAGCATCTAGCATACACACGGGGATCTCCACGTAGAGGCTTCCTCGGATCTTGAGTCGATGAAGTCTGGTCTCCTTCGGCTGGCCGACAAGGTGGCTTCGCCACGGCGGCGCTTAGTGCACGGCGGCAGGCAGGGCGGAAGTCCATTCCAGCATCCTCCTGGCCCCATGGGAAGCATGGGGCTTGGCTGATCAAGTGAATACGTGTGCGTGTGTGTCCAAGGAGGCCGAGTGAGGCCTGGGCCTATGCGCTCCCAAGGCAGAGCACCATGGCCAGCAGCAAGGTCGAAGGTTGGAAAAGGGGCTCATGGCGACGCTCATCATTGTTTACAGAGGAAAGGAGGTGCGGTACACATCCAAGCAGCTCCGACGATGGTGAGGCGACGGCTTGCAGTACGGTTCCTTCTTCCTGCTCCTGGCGGCACCGCAGTGGCAGCTCCGGCACGCCGACGGTCTTCTTCTCCTCCGGTTGCGGCAACTCCTTCCCCGCCCCTTTCTTCCCCTTCCTCTCCTTTCTTCTCCAAGTGCGGTGGCTGGTGGTCGAACTGGAAATCACCAAAGTGGTGGCGGCAGCTGGGAAGCCCTAGGGCACTGTGGCCGTGGTTTTATAGGGGAGCCATGGTGGTAGGTGGTCGACGGACGGTGATCTGGCAAGGGAGCTTGATTAGGAGGCCAGGGAGGGCTCCAGGTCACCTGGTGGGGCTCGGCCGGTCCATTAGAGGGGGCTAGCAAGGGCCTGGTGAGCCTAAGCATTACAGCAGCAGAGTTTCACCGCGACGGCAACACGTGTGCGCGCGCGTGTGAGGAAAAGATCCTCACGGCCGCGAGCAATTTGTGCAGGGCTGTCGGTCCAGGTGGCGTGCTCGCGGGCGTTGATGAGGGGCAGGTCGGGATCGAGCGGCTCGGGCACTTTGCTTAGGGGCGATGCCGGGGAACAGTGCCTGACACCAGTGACGTCGGGCGCGAACGCCGGTGTGGGGGACCTCGAAAAGGTATGACAACCGGGTCCCACGCGTCAGCGGCTCGGGTGGCGATGGCATGGCGCGGGGCAACGGTCCTTGCTGGGCCGTCGGTCTTGCTGGGCCGCCCGACGCGCGCGAGAGAGAGAGGGGGAAAGGAGAGCAGGCTAGGCCAGCTGGTGCGGGAAAAAAAAGAGAGAGAGATAGAGAGAAGTAGGCCGGGCTGGCTTCCACTGCGGGCCGAAAAGCTTTTCCATTTTTTTATTTCCTTTCCTTTTTCTCTTTTCTAATTTTTCCAAATACCTTTTATATATTTATATACTTATATAAGTTGCAAAATAATTCTCTTGTGGACATACATGGTCCTTGCTAGGTTGGGTATTATTCCCATAGGTTGGATATTTATTTGTATTTAAATAAATATTGTTGGTATTTAATAGTCAATACATAAATCCAAATAAAATCCAAATCACAAGTAGATTTAAAATGCAACATGGATGCATGCTAGGGTTTGCAAGAAAAGAACATGAGATGCTTATGCAACATGTGTGAGGTTTTTTTCTACATGACTCTTCACCACTCAAGGTTTTTGAGAAAAATTTTGTAGCTCGGATTTTTGGGTTGTTACACACCCGATAATGGTGTTCGAGAAGGTCATCCACCAATAATGTCGAATCATCCCTCGTTGGTGTTGACGTCACCTATCCATGGCATTGGCGTCAAGTCTGACATTTGGAAACTAACTTCTCTGCAATAAAGGCAAGCCCCGGATGCATTTAAAGCCTTCCTTGATTTTATAAAGTTTTTATCACTTTAGCTTATGAAATGATTCATTAAGTACTAGGAGTTGAGTAATATCCTAATTGCTGCATTTACCTACCTTGTTACTTCAATATCATCCTTGAAACCTGTTTTTGATTTTAAAAATGCTTAGATATGCTTATCTTGCTTAATAAGATAGGTTTCAAAAGTACTGTTTCAAAATGGTTGAGAATGGAACTACTTTATGATAATAAAATTTGAAACCAGACGGTAACCTACATCGAGAAAAGACTCTTTGGTGTAGTGTTTCCATCTGTGTCCACTAGGATCAGTTGTGGAGGCTTGTGTGTGGTTGAGACTTTGCAACCAATCACATGCTCCGGTAAGCCTAAGATATTAGCTATTCCTTTACTAGGACGGCTAACCACGCACTAGGAGTGGAGAGATGGCGGGAGTGGCGGAGACCCTCGGGGGATAAGGTCTCGGGTTCGAGGGGTACCGTACTCTCAGGTGGCGTGGACCCATTCTGGTCTTGGAGGATCTAAGTGAAGGTTGATATATGCAAGCTTAAATGCTACATATGTCGTGTGATTAGGGATCCCCACCTGGGTATAATCGGTTCGAATCGTCATTGCTCCTCGGTTATGGAGACTCGACCCTCTGACCTATCACGTGGTCCGCATGTAATGAATAAGAATGAAGTTGTTTGATAATCTGAGCTAGATCAGGATCATTTATCTTTCTGTTGATAACAAATGAAAGGATAAAACTTGATCTATAAGAGCTTTTCTGCAAAATACTTTGATTCTTGCTGCAGCCTTACCTTGATTCCCCTAAGCCTGCATTCCTGAGTCTTCTCTCTTTTTCATCGGGTAAGTCTTGTTGAGTACTTTTATACTTAGGGTTTATTGAACCTCTGTTGTAGGTGCTAATTGGTGTTCGAACCAAGTTCATGTCGGTGGGCTCGATGTGATCTGGTTGTCTTCTCCCAACTTAGATGCTCTACCTAAGTTGTCTTCTGTAGTTCTACTCTGCTTCCGCAATTGAGGTTAAGTTTGTAAAAGTCAACTTACTCATATTTTGTAAATTTAATGTTATTTTATTTGCGCACTCTGATATATATTTTGTAACAAATGATGTAATGTTAGAGCTACTCCTTTGTTGATCCTAGTATGAGTTGTAAAACATGGTTTAATCAGGGTTCTTTGAGAACACCCGACAGGGCTTTCTAGGTTGTATGGAACATATGCATGGTTGTCGGAGGTCTTTGGGACAATGACAGGTGCGTGTGGGCCATGTAATTTAGAAAGTTCTGCCACAGCTGGTATCAGAGCTCATACAATGGATCAGCTA
Organism: Bothriochloa decipiens; assembly: GCA_023333625.1. NCBI lineage: Eukaryota > Viridiplantae > Streptophyta > Magnoliopsida > Poales > Poaceae > Bothriochloa > Bothriochloa decipiens. The sequence goes on from CM041636.1 coordinate 53,755,098, forward strand.
CAATATTACATTTAAAAACTTCAAAATGAGTTTACAATATAAAAGTTTTTGAAAGTAACATATTAAAAATAATCTTTCCTTTATCTTCTTTCTTGCTGGAAGACTTTATGAAGACTTTCCGATGATTCAAGTTAAAAGGCTTCAAGAAGTTCTTCAACTTTTATATGTAAGGTCAAGAGGAGAGTCGACTTCACCGATAAAGCTCTACCAATGTACCTCTTAACAGTCCATCAGATGCAATGAAGATTGTGTATAGTATAAAGCCGTATATATATACTAACATGATGAAGACGAAGTGGCTCTAACGTTGAAAGGACGTATAGGATGAGCATATCGCATATCATGCATAACATGATAGTATGATGGTACTTACAATTCCCTCCTTATGTTTGGAGAGCAGCTATTGTCTATTATAGTCGTTCTATTGATGAATCTCGTCTTATACCAGGTTTTATTTATCAATTGATAATCTTTTATTCTATAAGTTTCTAATCCTTAGGAGATTTATGGAATATACCTTGATATACACCATTAGCGTAAAACCCAAACCTGGTATGAATCCTTGATTCTTTTGTTAAGTATGTGTCACGCTTTGATTCTTTTTAACTCTGACACATGCTACCTCTTTGACGTCATGTGATGATGAACATCTTGCTCAAATATCACATTAATTATGTCCTCTAAGGTACCATGATCCTTGACTTGGAAACATCATCGAAGCCTAGAGTCTCTTGTGGCTCGCGACCATAAGGAAATACAACTGGGCATTCGCCGTTACCCAGGTCTATGATCGTAATCCCATGTAGTCCACAGTTAAGGTGATGTTGTCCTGTTGACACTTCTTAGGGATTCAAATTTGTTCTTTGAGTTCCTAAACACCTTGTGGTTGTGACTAATTCTAAATCTCGGTCACATTCTCAATTTTGCAAGACATGGGTTACTTCTGTTGTGCCCTATAATGGTGTCGTGTCCCGTAACCCTGATGCCGTGACAGAACCTAGGGTCTCTTGTGTGCCGCGGTCACACGAGTTACTGCTGGGTGCGCGCAGGTATCAAGGTTTGTGGACATGAGCTACTATAGCTTTGCAACTAATGTACCCCTACTCTTCGAATCTATCCTGAGGATCTTTACTTAAACTCCCTTGAAAACTTAAATACCTTGTTAGTTGCAACCTCTTGCATATCTTGGTTGTAACTCTTGAATCAAACCTTGTTGTTTTCTGAACTATTGTCAAGTTAATTTTCTTGAAACATTTTCTTTTTCATTGCTTACCCCACGGGATTTTGTTGCTCCAAAATCTCGGGACGAGATTTCTTTAAGATGGTAGGATTGTAACAGCCAAGATGTTAATGATAACTAACACTTGATTAAGTGTATTTATAAATCATAATCATTGAGCATCATGGCATAAAAGCATTCATGTTTTAATATTGTCTCTGATGTGATGCTTTGTTTTACACATGAAACGATGCTTGTGATCGCTAATGATCAATCAGTTTATGTAAAAATTAAATAGAGCTCTAATTCTATTTTAAAACCCCGTTTTCCAGAAAACCCTATTTTATTCCATTTTATCTAGTTCAAAATATATAAAGAATTTGAGGTTAGTTCAAAAAGCACTTTTGTAGATCTTGTTGAGACCTACAAAAGTTGTGTACAAAGTTTTTCAAGTTTCCAAAAAGAATTTCAAATGAATTTAAAAATACAGTTTTTCAACACTTGTCCTCTTTTGATTTTAAAATCATATTTCAAAATCTATGAATAATTTGGAAAAACTTTGTTTATAAAAGATGTTCGGTTTGAAAAGTTGAGCATTCTGTAGTTTAGGTGATTTTTAAGTTATTTAGAAAAATCAAAAGATATTCAAAATGTTTGTTTCTAGAGTTTTTGTTCCCTTTTCAAATTTTATTCAAAACTCATATTTCTACTTTGAATCTGCAAAAGCTCAAATTGATAAAGTTGTATATCCTGAAAAATTATGAAACTTTTGTATTGGTAGTTTTTCAAGTTCCATTCAAAATTTTGGAGCAATCGAAAAATTTTGAAAATTGAGCGCACTGCTACAGTACCTTCACGAACTGCAGTCCGCCGCGTCGTTCCCGTGCGTCACTTGGCCGTGTCTTCGTGCCGTTTCCCATGCAGGCGCCTGCGTGCCTGAGCTCACGAGGCTTCTAGATGCCCAGGAGCCGCGCACCCTGTCCTTAAAGCCAGAGTCGTCATCGTTTTCTTTATTTTCCTTCCTCCTCATTGCCTCCATGGCCGCCGGCCTGCAGAGCTCCACCGCCTCCTCCTCCGTTTCCCGTCATCCTCAGCTAACCACAACATCATCTTCTCCTCCCTCCGCCGCTTCTCACGCGCTTTTCCTCCGGTCCTTCCCGCCAGCGCCGCTCGCCGTCGCCGGACCACGCGGCTGGAAGCCGCCGGCTCCCGTGGCTGTGCCGCCACGGGCCGCCTCGGGCCAAGCCAAAGCAACCCACGGGCGCGTGACCACCTCCCGATGCTTCCACGCCACTCCGTTGCCACTGACCAGCACCCCGCTGCCGAAATCGCCGTTCCCGGTCACCTTCCCTGCTCCAAAATTGCGACCAGGGAACTCGTTCAAGAATTCAACTAAAGCCAGGGTGTTTTCTGTGAAGTACATGACTCAGTTTCTTCGAAAGTGAGTTAAATCGTGTTGATCAAAGTTCGGAGAGGTGTCATCTGACAATGGTGTTCGAGAAGGTCATCCACCAATAATGTCGAATCATCCCTCGTTGGTGTTGGCGTCACCTATCCATGGCATTGGTGTCAAGTCTGACATTTGGAAACTAACTTCTCTGCAACAAAGGCAAGCCCCGGATGCATTTAAACCATTCCTTGATTTTATAAAGTTTTTATCACTTCAGCTTATGAAATGATGCATTAAGTACTAGGAGTTGAGTGATATCCTAATTGCGGCATTTACCTACCTTGTTACTTCAATATCATCCTTGAAACCTTTTTTTGATTTTAAAAATGCTTAGATATGCTTATCTTGCTTAATAAGATAGGTTTCAAAAGTACTGTTTCAAAATGGTTGAGAATGGAACTACTTTATGATAATAAAATTTGAAACCAGATGGTAACCTACATCAGCAAAAGACTCTTTGGTGTAATGTTTCCATCTGTGTCCACTAGGATCAGTCGTGGAGGCTTGTGTGTGGTTGAGACTTTGTAACTAATCACATGCTCCAGTAAGCCTAAGATATTAGCTATTCCTTTACTAGGACGGCTAACCACGCACTGGGAGTGGAGAGATGGCGGGAGTGGCGGAGACCCTCGGGGGACAAGGTCTCGGGTTCGAGGGGAGTGGAGAGATGGCGGGAGTGGCGGAGACCCTCGGGGGACAAGGTCTCGGGTTCGAGGGGTACCGTACTCTCGGGTGGCGTGGACCCGTTCTGGTCTTGGAGGATCTAAGTGAAGGTTGATATATGCAAGCTTAAGTGCTACATATGTAATGTGATTAGGGATCCCCAGCTGGGTATAATCGGTTCGAATCGTCGTTGCTCCTCGGTTATGGAGACTCGACCCTCTGACCTATCACGTGGTCCGCATGTAATGAATAAGAATGAAGTTGTTTGATAATCTGAGCTAGATCAGGATCATTTATCTTTCTATTGATAACAAATGAAAGGTTAAAACTTGATCTATAAGAGCTTTTCTGCAAAATACTTTGATTCTTGCTGCAACCTTACCTTGATTCCCCTAAACCTGCATTCCTGAGTCTTCTCTCTTTTTCGTCGGGTAAGTCTTGTTGAGTACTTTTGTACTCAGGGTTTGTTGAACCCTTGTTGCAGGTGCTAATTGGTGTTCGAACCAAGTTCATGTCGGTGGGCTCGATGTGATCTGGTTGTCTTCTCTCAACTTAGACGCTCTACCTAAGTTGTCTTCTGTAGTTCTAGTCTGCTTTCGCAATTGAGGTTAAGTTTGTAAAAGTCAACTTACTCATATTTTATAAATTTAATGTTATTTTATTTCCACACTCTGATATTTTATTTTGTAACAAATGATGTAATGTTGGAGCTACTCTTTTGTTGATCCTGGTTTGAGTTGTAAAACGTGGTTTTAATCGGGGTTCTTTGAAGACACCCGACAGGGCTTTCTAGGTTGTATAGAACATATGCATGGCTGTCGGAGGTCTTTAGGACAATGACAGGTGCGTGTGGACCATATAATTTAGAAAGTTCTGCCACAGTCTCCTTTCCACGGGCTGCACCTCCACTACTGCATGCTTGCCCCAAACTGCAACACTAGGCCTCCACGTGTTCACACCGTAATCTTGTATTTATGCAAAGCTACATGGCCGGCACAAATCACTCGTGCTTAATACTGCTTGCAAGTTGGAATTTTCAGTGAGCTCTTTGTGTAACCTGTTTAAAGATGTTTTAGTGATACAAGATATTGAGGACCATAAATATTCAATCCTTGAGCCACATATTGTGTCGAAAAGTGTGTCAATAGTAACATGCAAACAATTAAAGGCAAGATAAGTCTATAAAACTTTTGAGCTTTACTAATTGTTGAAGTTCTTGGTCCTTGAAGAGGAAACCTACAGGTCTACCAGCACGTTTAATTAGAATATCATTAAGTACGTTTATAGTACCAGAACAAATACAGTGCAAATATTGATTTGGGAGGGGTCATGTCTACCAATAAGCTGTATTTGGCTGAGTGGGCTTGATTTAATTAATTATATTAGTTGCAAAATATCGGTTTGATGGTTTCGCCAACCAGCAAATAGTTTCCTTTTTCCAAAAATTGAGAAATTACCATGAACATGTAGTGAACAAAAAGGAGCAAGTCGGAGGAGACAGGAGCAACAGGCAACACATGGAAATGTTTGCTAGTTGACGTCGGATGCGTCCACGTCGTTATTTGACTGCTGGAGCCTATGCGCCTGAGGAGATTCGTCGAAACCTACGGGACGCTTGGCTCTTTGCCCCACCTCGCCTCACCTGGTTACACGAAATGAGCCAGGCAAAACTCGCTTGCACGGGTTCCAAGGTGACCGGGATAAAGAACCAAACGCCTAAGGGGGTGTTTAGATTGAGAAAAGTTAAAAAAAAATTGCAACTGTAGTATTTCGTTTGTATGATAATTATTGTCAATCGTGGCCCAACTAGGTTTAAAAGATTCGTTTCGTGATTTATAACTAAACTGTGTAATTAGTTATTTTTTTACTTATATTTAATACTCCATGCATGTAGCTAAAAATTGATGTGATGAAGAAAGAGTGAAAAAATCTGGAATTTTGATGTCAATCTAAACATGGCCTAAGCCCATTCGGCACCCTTGCTGGCTAGGGTTAAACAGTTTCCAGTGATGAAACCAAACGCGCCTCTAGCATCCTTGCTGATCATGATGCATGCGATCAAACGGCCGGTTAATTACACTGGAATTAGATGGATCGTGTACATGATGGAATTAGATAGATCTGGATTACGTACCTAGAAAATCAGATTGAACGAGTCCATCAGACACGCGGCTCGTTGGATTGTTGTCATGAGCGGAGTCAGAGTTGCCGTATGGGTAGAACCACTGACGAGACGCCAAGCTCTTCTCCGACGTCCGTGCAACGTTCCCGGCGTCCACGAAGGAATCTCCGAACACAAATAGCATCCGGCCATGTCGCTTATTGTGTTCGCGATGGCGTCGGCACTCAGCACTACCGGCGGCGGCTAGCAGCAGGAAGACAAGGACGATGCCAAACTTCATCGTGTTGAGATTGTTCATCATCGTGTACTATACGTCGAATGCACCGTGGTGGTTGTTGGCCGTGACCGGCCGGTCGCCCTCTTGATATTTATAGGAGGGAGTTAGTACCCTCTATCTCCCATCGTATCTCTAATAAACTACTCATTAGATTATGTATAACTTAGTTATATGTATCGAATATTTCAAATTTGGTTTAGGAATATTTTATATGTATCGGATATTCCAAATTTGAGTGCTCGTAAAGATGCAATCCAGATGCGCTTGCAAAGATTGACTTCGTACATGAGATCAAATACACCAGGAAGCAAAGTCTTTGTACGTGAGAGTTGGCTACCGATACAGATTAATATCTAGCGCTGCATGCCAGAGTCCACATGAAAAGGGAAATACGCAAGCAGCCGAATTTTTTCCCCGCTGTTTTCCGGGCAGTCTTGCGGTCCGGCCGTTCGGACAGAATCAACGCGCCCCCGGCAAATGTGCAAGTCGCCGATTAAATTAATTACGTTTTGCATGGTCCCGTGCGAGCCCGCCAACTCTCATGGCCCACCCATATCGCTACTGCACAGCCCACATGTTCTCATGTCCACGTGCATCGCTCTCGCCTGGGCACACAAGCGCGCTCAAGGCTCGAGTTATCACGTGAGCGGAGATTTGAGAAGAGAAAATAAAATAAATTGCATGCACCATACCACAACTTAGTTGTTAAGTGTAAATTAGTCTAATAACTTATAAAATATTTAATTTAGTGTAACAACTTCACATGTGAGTTCAAATTAGTTTAACAACTTGTAAAATACTCGATTTAATGCAACAACTAGGTAAATTGGTGCATCTACGGTCCAAACGCCACAAATACAATATATTTAGCTTGTATTATGTCAATTTAGGATTTTTCTTAATACCATGACCAAAATAAATTTCAGCTTATGCCATTTTTTTAAATTGATTTTGCGGTATTTTTCTTGTATTTTACATGCTTAGTACTTTTTAAAATCTGAAATAAACGCAACCTTGCATTAGCATGCCCACACCTCAAATATTGTTTGGATAAATGAATTAAAATTTGAATTAGTAACTCCTAAATAAACAGCTAGCCTGAACACATCTGATGAACATTTAACATCCAATTTACAGTAACAAATTATATTGGTAAAATTTTGCAAACAAGACAAGTTTTCCAAATGAACTAAAAATCCAATAAAACAATATGCATGCAGAAATAGAGGTAGAAAGGCCATCAATACCAAAGAGATCCTTTACCTATAATAGACCAAGCAAAACCATGCTAGCTTGAAACCCTACAAAAGTAACTGGAACCTTGAGGTATAAACCATTCCTTCATATACACCAGGCAAACAAGTAATAGCAATAATGTCATACCAGTTTCCCAATAGCTAAAACCAAAATGGCAAAATCACCAGTTTCACAATAGCTAAAAGCGAAATGGCAAAATCTCAAATCTATTCTAAAAACTAAACAAAAAAAAATCTCAGAGCTTGTCAACATCAGATATACATATTGGATGAAAGCCAATTTCTTAGCATCAATATCATCAGTAATCCTGTATTTCATGAAAAACTGTCACATACTGTAGAGCCTCAGCGCTGCATCTAGCGAAGGATCAATTGAAACACTATCGTGAGTTCGTGAAACTTTTAAATAAATTGTAACAAAAAATAAACTGCAGCCTACAGGGCAAAGGCAGGAGTATTAACAGCACAGTAAGTCTAATCTTTTCTAAAGAATGAACTGCAGCCTACAGGGCAAAGGCAGGAGTTTTAACAGTGCAGTAAGTGTCATCTAAACTGAACTGCAGCCTGAAGGGCAAAGGCTATTAACAGCAGCGTAAGTGTCATCTTCTCAACATAAATTTTTAATGTCAGTGCAGAACACTAACCTGTGCCAGATGGAGGGAGTTGCACTCTGCATCATCTTTTCAGTACAAATCTCTACCAATTTGTAGAATTCATTCATTCAAGAAGGCCATTGGTAACATATTTATTAAGGTGTTCCTTGAAAGGAAGCATCTGGTCCCTTCTCTTGTGACTATCCAATCAAATGACGCTCCAGTAAAAGGCATTGGAATCATCCGTCCCTTGTTGGATGAGTTCCCAGTCTAGTTGGACAAAATAAAATGATTTTACTTGCTCTGGCTGTCTGGCATCGGGGCAAATGGCAATTGGCAAACCGCAGTGGCCGGCATGCTGCATGCGTACTTCAAACTTCAAAGTCTCGAACGATTCATTCTCCGTTGAACTGAAAACAAAGAAAATAAGCCAAGTAGGGGACTCACCGGGTCGGACAGGGAGGGGATGGGCGCCACCACCAGACACCAGTTGGGGAAGAAGCGCCGTAGGTGGGGAGGGGGTAAGGGGCGCCGCCGCATGGATGAAGCCGTCACCATGGCTGACGTCGTGGAGCAAGAGGACGCTGCTGCTAGGGCTTGCGCCAGTAAGGATAAGGATGGAGAGGTGCCGCTGCCGCGGTTGGTCCCGGCCGGATCTGGTCCGCGCCGCTGCAGGGTGGGGGGCGCCGCCGCTGTCTAGTACTTGTCGTCGCGAGAAGAAAGCAGAGCTCCGGCCGTGGCGTGCTCCATTTCGCGAGAAAAGGCAGAGCTCCGGCCATGGTGGGCGCTAGCGGACTCGGGGAGACGGGGACGACGAGATCGGGGCGGAATTTGGAAACTTTTGTCCCGTTATAAAAGATGGCTCTAGCCTCTGTGTCACTGAAAGTTGATTTCGGCCTGTATTAACTTTATTTTTATTTATTTTTATTTATTTTCAACGCTTTAACCGTTCTGAGACCGTCCTGATACGTGAGTCCCGTCCGAAACAATGTCCAAAATACCCTCCTCGTATCTTCTTCGTCTCTGTCTAGTGAGCCCCCATCTCCTTCTTCTTCCTCCTCTCGCGGAGTCTTGCAGCAGGGCTGGGTGAAGCAGAGAGAGAAGGAGAGGGAGCAGGTTGCCGGCGCCATGGCCGCGGCGGCGGAGCAACTCGCTGCGGCGTAGCCGCTCGCCCGCGCTGCCGAGAGGCCGCGGCGGCGGAGCGGCTCGCCCGCCTGCCCGCGAGGTGCCCCACCGCGCACTGGACGCCAAGTCGCCAACACGCCCAACCGCAGACGGCAACCACCGTTAGAAACTGAAATTGGCCGCATGGAGATGGATTGGAAATGGGGGCATGCGAAGCGAGCAACCTGGTAGATGGGAGGCGTCAGCGTGCAGGCGGTCGGCGGCTTGGCCTGTTGGTCACCGGCCGGCGGTCTACGTCGACGGCGAACAGGTAATGCGGCGAATGTATGAAACAGAGCAGGAACAGAGGATTGACACAAGTGATTTGTGTTGCCAAGCAGCAACTTTTCCGATGCACTTTATTGTGTATATATAAGCAAATACATGAGAGAGCATGCCGCTCATAGCGCGCACGACGCGAGCGATCAGCGCGTCCATCCCCACGCCTTCACGACGCCGGCCATGGCGGCATGTATGCGATAAACAAGGCACACGAACACCACAACCTGATGACTGTGTGCATGCAGCTGAAGATAAACATTGACTAAGTTAAAAGAAGAAAAAGAAAAACAGCACGTAGGAGTATATCTAACAATTCTCCTCCTACTCCTAGCGTGCCCTCGACACTGCAAAAACACCAAGCTTGGAGCGAAGCTGACAGAACCGCTCCCGTCCCAACGCCTTGGTGCAAATGTCTGCAATCTGCTCCTCCGTCCCAATGGACTGAAGATCGACCCTGTTCTCTTCGACACACTCACGAATGTAATGGAATTTAACATCAATGTGCTTACTTCGGTCGTGGAACACGGGGTTCTTGCTGAGGGCGATAGCAGACTGATTATCAATCTTCAGCTTGAAGGTGGCCGCTTCCTTTCCCCTGAGCTCAGCCAGAAGACGAGCGAGCCAGACGCCCTGGCAGGCAGCGGTGGCCCCGGCGATGTACTCCGCTTCACAGGAGGAGAGGGCCACAACCCGCTGCTTCTGCGACTGCCAGGTGATGACATTGCCGCCGAGGAAGAAGACAGCACCAGTAGTGCTCTTGCGGGTGTCGATGTCGCCGGCCAAGTCGCTGTCGCTGTAGCCGACGAGTTGTGCTTCTTGCTTCCTCTTGTAACAGCAACCAAACTTCAGAGTCCCAGCCACATACCTGAGCACTCTTTTTACAGCAGCTAGATGCTCGGTGGTGGGAGCCTCCATGAATCGGCTGACATACCCCACCGAGTACGCCAGATCAGGTCTGGAGTTCACCAGGTAGCGCAGGGACCCCACGATGCTGCGGTACACGGTGGGGTCGACCCTTGGAGCCGCACTCTGCTTGCTGAGCTTCAGGCGAGGCTCCATGGGCGTGTGGCTGGGGTTGCAACCAGCCAGTCCTGCTGCTTCCAGAATCTTCGCCGCGTATGTACTCTGGCACACGGTGATGCCGGCCTCACCCTGAGTCACCTCGAGCCCCAGGTAGTAGTGGAGGAGGCCGAGATCGCTCATCTGGAACTTGGACTTCATCTCGTCCTTGAATGAGCTGATGTCGCTGTTGTCGCCGCCCGTGATCACCAGATCATCGACGTATACTCCGACGATCAGGCGGCGACGCTCGGTGCCGCGCAGGTACACGGTGTGTTCGGATGTACTCCTCTGGAAGCCCAGCTCAAGCAGAGACGCGTCGAGCTTGGCGTACCAGGCACGGGGCGCTTGACGCAGACCATAGAGGGCCTTCACCAGGTGCAGGACCTTGTTCTCGTGCCCGCGCAGGATGAAGCCGGGGGGCTGCTCGACGTAGACTTGCTCTTGGAGAACGCCGTTCAGGAACGCGGACTTGACGTCCATATGGTGCACTGCCCAGCCTTCAGAGGCGGCATGGGCCAGGAGCAGCCGCACGGACTCCAGACGCGCCACTGGGGCGAAAACTTCTTCAAAGTCGACGCCTTGTCTCTGCACGTACCCCTTGGCGACAAGACGGGCTTTGTGCTTGGTGATCACGCCCGTTGCATCCCTCTTGGTCTTGTAGACCCATTTCAGGCCTATGGGCTTCACTTGGGGGGGAGCCTCAACAAGCTCCCAGGTGCCGCTGGCTTCAATGGACGTCATCTCGTCCAACATTGCGTGGCGCCAGTGTTCATGCTTGATGGCCTCCTCCAGCGTGGTTGGTTCGGCGTCGCTGGCCAGCAGGAGGTGCTCCTCCAAGTTCCGGTCGACGAAGCCAGGTGGTGTGGACGGACCGAGGATGTTGTCGACATGCCGGAACCGGAGTGGCGCCTCGTCGTCATGGTCTGCATCCAGCTGTTCGCTGAGGCCGGACCCGGGCGGTGTGGCGTACTGGATGTTGGGGTGCTGATGCACACTCGTCGAGCCTGGTGCAGAGTCTGGTGCAGGCGTGTGCACAGGCGTGAGAGGAGATGTGGAACTGCCCGGTGTAGCTGGCAAGGCAGAGCGCGACGTTGCAGAAACAGATGAAGCGCCGTGTTCTCTTGTGCTGCTGGTGGTGATCACGGCTGGCTCCTCCGCCGTGTACTCGTTGATGATGAACTCGCCGGGATCGACATCGTGGTCTGGAGTCCATGTCCACTGCGCCGCTTCATCGAAGGTGACGTCGCGGCTGATGTGAACCCGTTGAGTGAGTGGGTCGTAGACTCTGTACGCCTTGGAACCGGGTTCGTAGCCGACGAAGATCATGCGCCGGCTCCGATCGTCCAGCTTCTTCAGGTTCGGGGCGGTGACTTTGACATGTGCGACACACCCGAACGTGCGGAGGTGATGAACGGCCGGCGTGCTCCCGGTCCATAGCTCGTACGGCGTCGCCCCTTGGTTGGCCTTGCAGGACGTCCTGTTCAAGAGGTAGACAGCTGTGGTGACTGCCTCCCCCCAGAACACGCCAGGAAGCCCCTTGCTCTTCAACATGCTGCGCGCCGTGCCCACGACTGTCTGATTGCGACGCTCAACGACACCGTTTTGTTGAGGGGTGTACGGTGCCGTGAGCTCGCGTCGGACGCCGAGGTGGGCGCAATAGTCGGTGAAGTTGGCCGCGGCGAACTCGCCCCCGCGATCGGTACGCAGGGCGAGCAGCTTCTTCCCGGTCTTGCGTTCCGCAGCAGCTTGGATATTTTTTATGGCGGCAGCTGCGGCGTCCTTGCTCGGCAACAATGCAATCCACATGTAACGAGAGTAGTCATCGACGAGCAATAAGAAATACCGGTTGCTGCTCGGTGTCACCGGTGTGATGGGGCCGCAGAGGTCGCCGTGGAGGAGCTGCAGAGGTTCCGTCGAGCGCCTGAGTGCCTTCTGCGGGAACGGCGCTCGGCGCTGCTTGCCGGCGAGGCATGCTTCGCAAAGCTGCTCCACCTGAGTGAGTGTGGGCATGCCTCGGACCAGCTCGTCTCGGGCCATCTTGCGCAGGGCGGTGAAGTTGGCATGCCCGAACCGAGCGTGCCAGGTCCACGCCTCGTCGTTGCTGCGCGCGGCCAGGCATACCGGACGTGCAATGGTGACGGTGAGCACGTACAGTCTGCCCGGGCTCCTCGGGATCTTGGCGAGCAGATGCAGTTCCTCGTCGCGGATGCGCATGACCCCGTTCTCCACGAGCACCTGGTGCCCGGTCTCGTCAAGCTGGCCGACGGAGATGATGTTGGCGGTGAGGCGCGGCAGGTAGTAGACGTTGGAGAGCGTCTGGTGCTCCCCGTTCTTGCAGGCGAAGATGACGGTGCCGTTGCCTTCGATCTGCGCGGTGGAGCCGTCGCCGAACCTGACGGAGCCGTGGACGCCCGTGTTGAGGTGGGCGAAAGCGCTCCTGGACCCGGACATGTGGTTGGAGGCACCGCTGTCTAGAATCCATTTTGTCGGATCAGGATCGGGCGTCCCGTCGAGGGCGGCGAAGACCTTCTTCTCGTGGATGAGGACGGCGGGGATCGAGCTTGAGGGCGGCGGCGGCGTCTGCGCGTTAGGGATCGGACTTGAAGGCGGCGGCGGCGTCTGCGCGTTAGGGATGACAGGCGCTGAAGGAGTCCCTTCGTGGGCTGAGGCGATGGCCATCATGAGCCTGCCCTCTTCTTCTTCTTGGGCCACATGGGCTTGCTGGGCCGGCTCCTCCTTCTTCTTGGCCCGGCAATCGCTGGCCCAGTGCCCCTTCTTGCCACAGCGGGGGCACGGATCGTCAGGCGGCGGACGCGACGAGTTGCAGCCGCCGCTGCCGCGGCCGCGGCCTCTGCCGCGACCTCGTCCGCGACCGCCGGAGCTCGATCCGCCGCGCCCAGGTTCGCCGGCCTTTTTCCTGTACTTCTCCACCCACTGCTCCTCGGTGAGCAGCAGTTTGCCGCCCGCGGTCTGTGCCGGGACGGGCTCGACGTCGTCGGCAGCTTGGAGCCTCCCGGTCACCTCTTCGATGGAGAGCTGCGAGATATCGAGCAAAGTTTCGATGGAGATCACGAGTTGCTTGTACCGTGGACGGACGACGCGCAGGTACTTGGCGACCACGCGCTCGTCAGACTCCGGATCGCCGAGGGCCGCCATGCACTGCGTGAGGTTGGTGAGACGCAGAGCAAACTCCTCGATGGGCTCGTCGGCGCGGAGCTTGATGATCTCGTACTCCGCCCGTAGAGCCTGGGCGGTTGATCTCCGCACCCGGTCGTCGCCGATGCGGAGCGTCTTGATGGCTTCCCAGGCGTCGTAGGCGGAGGCCTTGGTGGCGAGCGCGGGCACCATGTCCTCCGGCACGGCGCTGCAGATGGCATCGAGGGCGCTCCGGTCGTCGTCGTACTCCGTGTCGTCGGGGAAGTCGATGGCGTCCCAGAGGTGGCGAGCCTGCAACTTCAGCTTCATCCGCAGCGACCACGTGTGGTAGTTGCTGCGCGTCAGTTGGGGCCAGGTGCCGGAGCCGCCGCCCTCGCGGACGATGCGCTCAACCACCACCTCGTGCGGACGGCGTGCGTCCCGTGTGCGCGAACGCCCTACACGTGAACGGGGACGGCGCGGTGGCGGCGTGGTTGAGCTCCGCGGCGGCGGCGACTTGCGCGTTGGCGATGATGTGCCGGCCTTCTGCTTGCCGGCGGGAGAGCGCTGACGCGTCGGAGACACCATGGCGCCGCGGTTGTCCCCTTTGCTAGCTCCGATGCCACTTGTTGGTCACCGGCCGGCGGTCTACGTCGACGGCGAACAGGTAATGCGGCGAATGTATGAAACAGAGCAGGAACAGAGGATTGACACAAGTGATTTGTGTTGCCAAGCAGCAACTTTTCCGATGCACTTTATTGTGTATATATAAGCAAATACATGAGAGAGCATGCCGCTCATAGCGCGCACGACGCGAGCGATCAGCGCGTCCATCCCCACGCCTTCACGACGCCGGCCATGGCGGCATGTATGCGATAAACAAGGCACACGAACACCACAACCTGATGACTGTGTGCATGCAGCTGAAGATAAACATTGACTAAGTTAAAAGAAGAAAAAGAAAAACAGCACGTAGGAGTATATCTAACATGGCCCAGATCACGCACGTGAACCGCGGGCCGGCCTCGGCGGCGGCGCTCGTCCGGACGCACGACACCGAGACGGCGCAGCTGGCGCCGCCGCACGGGCGCACGGACAGCGCGAACAGGGTGCGCTCGTCGCCCTCCACGGCCAGCAGGCGGTGGTGCGGCTCCGACGCCGCCGGGGCCGGGACGCGGAGCGGCGGCGCCTTCCCGTAGGCGGGGACCGTGTCCAGCGGCCAGGCGTGGTCGGCGGCGAGGTGGTCGCGGAGGCGCCGCGGGGTGGCCGTGAAGGGGCACCCGGGCACCGCGCAGTGGCAGGGCGCGTAGGCGCACGCGTCCTGGTGCGCCGCGGTCGGGGGCGGTAGCACTCGACGACGGCGCAGTGGAGCAGCTGCACGTCGACGCTGATGTTGATCCGCGGCCGCTCCGCCTCCAAGGCATTGCTTGCCTGATCGGCTACCGCAGCAGCTCCGGTGCGTGGTCCTCCGCCGCCGTGGGTTACGCCTCCCTGCTGCTCCGGTTCTTCCTTCACTCCGGCACTGGAGGCCAGGCAGCTGGCGCCGGCCAATACCACCTTGGGCTTCTTGCTGATGCTGGTCTCGACGCTCGGCGTTGGAGACGGCAACCTGTGCTGCTGCTCCTCGGCCATCTCCGTCCGCGTCGATGGACAACTAGTAGTACTACTTTGTACACTGGCCTGAAAAAAGGGACGCTGGAACCTGGAGGGGACTTTATAGTTTATACAATACAGGCACAGCTTACAGGCATTCGGAATGCTAAACAGTAAATATATACCCCCTGCTTTACGGTGAGTGTCCACATAATATGCGTCATGCAATTAGAAACTTTTATATTTAGGAATGCTAAACAGTGATTAGAAAGAGTTGGAAAAGGTACATGATCACATTGATTTATAGAAAGTTCAGGGTTTCTTGTGAAAAATGGTTTTCTTTTATCACTACCAACGTTACCGGTAGGGAGGAAACAAAAGAGATGAAAGTGAGGCCCGCATGCCATTGTGTATAGATTTAAGGACATTTTAGACTTTTTGCATGTCAGTTGACACCGTGAAGGACTCAAATGGACGGAATGACATGGAGGAAAAAACAAAGTTGATGTTGGTCACACAGGTCGAAACCAACTTTTCAGTGACATGCAGGCTGAGGTCATCTTTTATAATGGCACACAAGGAAAAGGCCCGGAACTTGGGCAACTTCTGCAGAGGCGGAGGGGATGCGGCAGTTACGAGTACGCATTTTGCGAGAAGACGGGAGAGGACTATATCTGGCCACATGGCCCGTGGCCCAATGGCCCGGCCCGAGGCATGGCGTTTTAGCCCGGCCCGAGCATGGCCTGGCCCGGTAGCCACCAGGCCCGGGCTGGCATGGCCCAGAGCACCAGGACAAGCCTGGGCCGCATGCCAGGCACGCGGCACGGCCCGTCCCAAAGGGCCGGCACGGCCCGTTGGCCATATATAGAGAGGACTACTGGGGAGGCCGCGGGTGTGGGTACGCTGGTGGGTAAAGTTTTAGTCTGTGAAAAAAGGTCGCACGGAGGGGCTCTGGTCTTGACGGAACACGTTGTTTCATATGTCAGATTTGTAGCGATCCATACCATTTATACATCTGAGGGAGGGGATCTGCGGTGGGTATGATGTTTTTAAGTAACAAGTGCTTTATAATTTCAACGCTCCTTTATAGTATAGTATAAATAGATAGATTCATTCATCCTAAAACAAATTGAATTTCCCTCTCACAAAAAATAAATTGACTTGTAGTTATGTATCTAGAAGAAGTTAATTTATTTTGATTTGAAATGAATCTGGCTTACCCACAGTTCCTTGCCTGATTTGAGTTGCACTTACATCGGTTTGAACATGCGTGTTATTATACATGGTCTGTCAGCCGGACCTGGCTCCTCCTGGTGAAGGCATTTCACTAACCAAATTAAAAGAGGTTACAAAAGGCATTATTAATTTGGACATAAAGCTCTTTTTCTGTTAGCAGCGTGGTGAAAATGTGAAGCATCAAGCAAGAGGGCACGAATTGCATTGGCGGGCTAGCGGATGAGGCAGGCAGGCAGGCAGCCAGCCAGACAGAGACAGACAGGAAGGCGAAAAAGAAGGGCCGGGGATGCCAAGTGCCGTGGACGAACGTAGACGCGGCCATCACTTTCCTTGAATTCCTTGTGCCGCATGCACATGCAAAAGAGATTAAAAAGGATTGGCAAAATAAGGACATCCCGATCATCTCATTTACTTTGACCCACACACTCGCACCCACTAATCCACTTGCACCAAATATATACTCCGATGCATTATGTATACCTCGATGAGAAGCTAGCTAGGTAACTCATTTCGTTATCATTTAGGGCCTGTTGAAAAATGAACGCCTACATTTCCGCGCTCCCGGCGGCAGAGCGAGAAAAATGGGGCAGCGAATGACGCCGGAGGAGGAAATTGGTCGGCAGGCCCACAAGTAAAGGGAAAAGGAGGTAGTTAAGGGCAGAGCTGCCTTGGATTTGATCATGTACTCTTATATATCTACACCCTCCTTTCCTGAATCAAATAATCTTTAGAGTTATCTTAGTCAAACTTCTGAGTTTAATTAACTCAGTATATAGAGAAGAGAACTCTAATATTTATGATACCAAATACATCATATACTATATTTTTATAATGTGCTCATTTGATGTCCCTAATATTTGTACCTTTTTCTATAAATTTAGTCAAAATACAAAAAAAAATAGGTATAGTGAAGGGATTGACGCCTAAAAGAAAGGATGAATTAGACAACTTGAAAACTAATAGCTAACTAAAAATCTACTTTGTCAAGACCAATGCAAGATTTCTATCTACATTTTCAACTAAATTTTTACTATCTGATCTACCATAAAGAGTTTTTCACCCTATTTTCCAATCCTATCAATCTTACTATTACTAATTGAGGCCCCAATGAAGGCACCACGTTAATTTTTACCAGACATGTTAGAAAAAAAGATAAATCTTAGAAATTTCCACAATAATTAGAAACATCTAGCCTTTAATCTGGTAGATACTAATCATCATAATTGATGATAGCCACCGAATCTATTGTAGTTTATTAAAAAAAATTACCCACCTACCGTTATGAAAAAACATAAAGTAACCCCAAAATTTTATATTTAAATTATCCACCACTGCCATTATGAAGAATAATTCATAATAACCCCCTAAATTTATATATAAATTCCCCACATACATTTGTCATTATAAAAAATAAATCAAAATAACCTCCTAAATTTATATATAAATTACCCACTTTGCCGTTATGAAAAATAAATCAAAATAAACTCCTCACGTTGAATCTAAACTACCCATCTTTTGCAATTAGAAAAGATAATTTAAAACAAACCTCTAACTTTATATCTAAATTCTCGAATCTATCATTGTGAAAGATAATTTAAAGTACACGGTATTAATTTTATACATTACCCACCTTTGTAGTTATGAAAGTTAATGCAAAACAACATCCTAAATTTACATCCAACCTATCCATGTATTTTATTAAGAAAGAGAATATAAAGTATTACCTCTATATTTGTATCTAAAAAAGGCATTATAAAAGAGAAACAAAAATATCGCTCAAATCTACACGTAAACACTAATATATTCCATTACAAAAATAAATTGATATGCATAAAGTATGATACATATATATCTATAAATCTTAAAGTTCTACGATCATGAAATTAAACAACCATATGCTACGTTTCACCATGTATACCAAGTAATATATGTACGTTAGGATAAATATTTTTAAATTTCTTATGAAGCATAACAGTTGTTTAATTCACAAACCACTTACTAATAACATGACATCGATAATTCATATTAAATTATATTAATACTACATGATAATTAATTTCATTGTTTGCTATTTTAAATAATTTTATATATTTTAAGTGAAACATTATATCATTTCGGTATTGATAATGTACCTGATATAACAAATTCATCAAGTGCAATGATAGGATACAATCTGAGCCTCAACCTAAGTAATGTCTGGAAATTAATACTATTAAGACCTAAACTCTTTTTTATTAAAAATAAATTTTAAATAAAAGATGAAAAATACTAGAGTTTCTACTTAAATCAATTAAAAACTAAAAGACTAACTAAGATTAATGAAGCCATGGAATGGGATCCAACTAGGGTTTATATATGTTAATATTAGGTTTTCAACTAAACAATATCACGCCAGAAAATAAAATAAATACCAGATGTCCCTACTGGAGCCTCCACATTAATACTCGCAAGGTACGATAAGAAAACAAATGATTGAACCAAAAAGTTCTCACAAAAATCTTAAAATTTTATCACCAATTCCATATAACCTAATCACTGGTAATAATTTCCCTCAAAACCACCATTAATAATAATAGCTATTGGATCTATTCTAATTTCTGTACAATACCTAGGTCTGCTATTGTGTAAATAAATAACATAAAGTAAAAAATTATATCTAATTACTGATGTACTCTTATTATAATAGATAATCTAAGTAACCCAATTTTTATCTTATTATTTAAAAGATCAAATATCCTCGCAAATCTATATCTAAAAAATATCAACATCTTATATTAAGAAGTTGTTTAAATAATCATAGATCATGTATGTGTTACTAATATTAACATCTGATTGAAGTAAGCATACATGACGTGCAAGCATGTATTAGTGATAAATATATATGTTATGTTTCAGCACAAAAAATATTTCCTTAAAAACTCATATATACACTAATGATACATTAAGTACAAGTGTTTTAACTTGAGGATAAAAAAATATAGCAGCCAATAAGAAAAAAAAATTAGAAAAACAAAATTTAGATTCATGACTTCACAAGGTATGTGATGCGACAAGGTACGCTATAGTTAATTGCAAGATTTTAAACTAATGCAAAGTAAAAATACAAATAGATGAAAAGCATATAAATCAGTGCCTTGCAAAAAAAAAAGTAACTAATAAATTTGTGATAATTGGTAATAAACAATTTAGTATAAACAATTCTTTACTGTCAAATGTATTAAATGGCATATCTCATAATACATTTGTTATAATATGCCACGCGGTAGCACGTCGCAACGCGGGTTAAACAGAACCTCTCTTCATCTAATAAACTGTTAATTAGCTTTATACATGCCGTTTAAACACCAAACGGTAGTACACTGTTTTTTTAATAAAATGTTTATCATGTTTAAATGTTCATTTTGCTTGTTCAAGTGTCTGTTTAGCTCAGGTAATAACTCAACGACAAGTTTAGTTCGGATAATAACTAGTAAATGACAAGTGGCCGAGTATGTTCCTTCCTTTTTTTTATCTCAGCACCTGATGGCGGTGGTCTCCCATAATTTTTGCTCAAAAAATAACTGACAGTGACGTGCATGCACTCAGGGCTCCTTTTGAAAGCTGAATCACCGCGGGTCTGGAGCGCTTTTTTCTCGCGGGTCGACCGACAGATAAAAAGGAGAAGGTAAATCGAAGAGCCGTGTGGCTGCATCGCGTTCGATTCTTTCAGCTGATCCTCTTTCACACGTACTGTGCCGGAACTCGCCTGGAAGGCCTCCTGTTTGGACGGGCACTTGGCTCCTGATGACACTCGACACTTGGACTGGGCTAGCAATTGGCCAATTAACAATTAGGGAAAAATTATTCGCAAGACAGGGAGAGAAGAGAGAGAGAGGAACTAGGGCCCACCTGTCAGAGAAGCTCCTCGCGCTCGCGAGGGCGAATAAAAGGCCGCTCACGGCTCATGTGTCCTCTCACAATTGTCAGCTAGCCCTTGACCCCTGTTCTCAGCTTCAGCCCTCAACAGCACACTACTCGATGTAGATAGTCAGGAGAGGGAGTGGTGATACGTAGTACTACTCGGCTCAATGGCAGCAGCAGCCGCCGCCGGATTGTTCGGTGCTGATGGAGCGGTTCAGCAGCCGACCATCAAGCTGTTCTTTGGAAGCAACGAAGCACTGTGTTTGGCAGCAAGTGCGTTTACCCGCCGCGGGATAGTGCTCAGGCCGGCCGATGCGTCTGACGACGAGCAGAAGTGGGTGCGACGGATGGCGGGCATCGCCTCCTTCGAGATCGTCAACGTTGCATCCGGAATAACCATCGGCCATGCTCACTTGCTTCCGCGCCGTGTAAGCCCTCACACATCTTGGGAATTTTTCCTGTTTTGGGTACTTTTCGGGTAGTTGTGTCCGACTTCTTAACTTAGCATGAATCTTGGCATAGCATTTTGCAGCCCGTCGAAACTGGCTATTGCCATCCTTCCTTCCGACTTGCACCAGCAAGATGGGAAGAGGTGGTACCGGACGCCGCCGCCGTCGGCGGTGGCGTGGAGATTGCATGTGGCGTTGAAGTTTCTCGAGTGGGAACACGACCAGGAAGGCGGAATGGGTCTTGCCGGCGATGAGGTGAATCATGTCGTCTTGGATTGTTGCCTGCATATCTTCTTTCACCAGCAGCAGTCTTGTGATATGAAGGTGAGTTCATACTCATACGGTACCGCCTGTCCCTACGTGCATGCAAATACAGGTGCTGGAAGCAGAGGACGATGCGCTGACCGAGGTGGATGAGGAAGAGCCCTGCGAAGATAGGGAAGCTGATGCTGATGCTGATGCGGCGTCGTGTACACCCAGCCGTTAAAAAAAAAAATTACAGATTTACTAACTGCAGGAGAGCTCAAGTACCAACCCAAATTCTTTCAGAGAAAAAATCTTTCAAAATGTACCGACCAAATATTCCTAATTGAAACACTTATGTGATATCAATATGGTTAACTAAAAGTGAATTATATTAAGAAATGAAGTTAGTTGCTGGAATCATGTATGGACTCTGAAACAAAGCAGTAGCTCACTAAATACATGTATGTAAAATCATTATCTATTTGCAGTGCAGAGAGGCATCCATGGCTCATGTACTGAAATCTGCATTCTCAGATGAAACACAAACGAAGCCCAATAACTGTACAGAAGCTGTGCAGAACCTTTGCCAAGACAATCCAATCAGTATATTGCACAACTAGGGTGTGTATTATGTGGTTACTAGGATCATACCCTTGTAATGGGAACAAAATAAATGCCACGATAATTTAAGTTTTGAACCTGTCGTACTACTACCAAAAATCAATATTTAGAGCGTGATCTTCACACCATTCTATCTGTTGTCAATAGTCACTATTACATGTGTTCATGAAGCATGAAAAATTAGCACCCATAATACTCCTAACCCTCCTGTTCTCAAAGGCATATACTCCACCTCTCTGCCCTTCATTCCAAATATGTTGCGCACATCTCAGGAACACTCATAGCCAAATAGACTTCCAGCGGTAGCATTGCATACATAGCTGTTTTTTAGCATCATTGACCACGTGCATCAATCAACACAATAAAATAAAGAGTCCGACACTAGAAATAGTCGTGTAACTGAAAGTGACATATTGTCATGGCCCACATTATGAGAAGCATAAGATGTGCCACAAACATTGTTGCCCTCCATAACTATTAAACACGTTAAGAAATCAGCAAAAGGTAGATCTTCATATCTAGCAATTCAAACTGTACAAGACCAACAACACAAACTATGGGAAGTGCTATATGGAGTAAAACTATTAAAAAACGAAAATGAACAATAGACGGAGAATTCTTTCATGTGTGGCAACATAGAGAAAGAGTTGTTCATGTCCTACAATTCAACAGAGATTAAAGGTTTGGCGCATGGTGAAAAGATTGAAAAATTTGAGGAATAAACAAGTGAAAGCAGAGAACTATTTATTGTCCATCAACAGATAAAATGGGCTGTATTTATGACTTGATTCATGGACTGTTTATATGTGTGTTCTTGTTCATGACCTAATGAACATCATCAAAGGCTTCTTTTATTGGCTATGCAGATTGGAGTAACATCGAAGCATATGATAACTGAGAAAAAGAAACCATGTACATATAGGAGTAACAACAGAAAACATATAATTCTGAAACTAACCTTGTGTCTGCTCCATGGGCTGCTTCCGCTGGTACTTGTCGACCGACTAGACCTTGTTCATCAGCGACCAGTATATGCTTGAACCAGGGGAACCACACCAGCCAATTCATGCAGATACATAAACAATAATATAAGCTGAACAAGTCCACAACTAAAGTGAAGCAATAATAGTCAGTTCCAGGACCTCAGAATTAGCATCAACTTCACTTGTTCGGTTCAACCATTATTTGTCTGATTGATACTTCTATCTTCCATTTACGTATCATGTCTTTAAATGTATCAAGCATGAAACATACAACAGATATGTGGTCATGTGGATGTCAGATATCACAGTTGTGAAAGCAAACTTGATAGAGTAATGGTTGAAACTACAGCTGAGTACAACTGCTCCGTTCTTCCAATACTAAGGTAATATGCAAGGATTAAGAAAAAAATTATGTGTTGGCCTGTTGGTTAAAGATGGCACCTGAAAAATACCACCGTTTTTGCATACCAATTTATCCTCTACACATAAGAAGCGCCAGACAACATAGTTCTTGCCCAATAACACATTGATGACTGGAAATCCATGTTAGACACCCTTGGAATAATCACCAGTTTTTCAATGCATGTGCATACAGCCCATCATTTCCCAACTACCACTGCCGCTATTATAAGATCAATCAGTCAATTAGTTTATGTTAAGAAAGACTGGCCAGAGGCCTGTCTTGATTTTTTTTATCCCTTCAAAGCACTTAGTTGTAGGGGAAAAGGTCCTGAACAACAATAATACATTAAGACTAATTGATTTACAGCAAATTCAGAGATTTCAAATAGGTAGCAAATCAGCACCGACATTTACAGGAGACCGACTTGTGCCAAGCATGATTCAGACATGTAAAACAAGATTTTTGAGAAGGTTCTTATGTGGCTCTATTACATAAGATGTCTATTTGCATTTTCCATTCTTTAAACTGTAACCACTCTAACATAATACCAATCAACAATGAACTGCTAGAAGTATAAGAACTGGTATTTTACAAAAATCTTATGAACTTTCAGTAAGAAGCTAAAAATCTACCCATATAAGAAGCTAAAAATCTATCCATATAAGCAATTCCTTAGTGCAGAACATTTTAAACAGGATCGGGACCTTGTTAGATTAATCCTTGCCTAGATAGTTCTACTAATAGTAGAAGTATAAGTTTGTTTTGGCTTGCAAGTAGTGGTAGTCAATTTAGTTTTTGCTAGCAGCTGTTGGACAGGAAGGAGAAGCAAATCTGGGTTTTACTACTAAACAACAGCTGTACACTAATAGGCTTGCAGCTGCCCATGTACTATACACCCATATGCAAAGCAATGAAATTAATTCTTTGCCTCATTCACTCAGGGTTGCAAGCACTAGCCACTGCTGGAGCTGGTGTGCAGCAAGTGTGTGTGTGTGTGGAGAGCTCAAAGCTCTTCTTCCACCTTGGTTCAGGGAGGGAGAGGAGGAAGGTGAGCAAGTCTGCTCACCTAGCTGTTGGTTCAGCGGTTAACACGTGGTATCAGAGCCGTAATCATCGCTGCGCTTAGCCGCCGGCGATGGATACGAGCGCTGGGAGTAAGCCGGGCGCCGGTGACGGCAAGGAGAAGCCGTCGGAGTCCCCAGTCGTCCAGCCGCAGGTGGAGGTACGCACGGTGCGGGAGTTCGGCGAAGCCAACTCTTGGCCGATGCTCACCCGCACCAACTACGACGAGTGGGCTGTTCACATAAAGTGGAAGCTGCGCGCGCGGAAGTGGTGGGCGGCTACGGAGACTGGCAATGCCGGTGAGGAGGCGGAGGTGGGCGTCATGGAGACGCTCATGGCATCCACCCCGGCTGAGTACCATGAAGCAATTGGCCGGAAGGACACGGCCAAGGAGGCATGGGAGATGCTTGCATCGTTCTGAGTCGGCTCGGATCGGGCCAAGAAGGCGAAGGCGCAGCAGCTGCGGAGAGAGTTCGACGATCTCCGGTTCAAGTCCGGGGAGACGGTGGAGGACTTCGCGCTGCGCCTGCAATCGCTGGCGGGTCAGCTGGCCACCAATGGCAAGCCGATCGATGACGAGGACGTCGTGGCTAGGCTGCTGCGCGTCGTGCCGCCCAAGTACGCCCAACTTGCCCTGTCCATCGAGACCATGCTGGACTTGTCCACGCTGTCTTCGGAGGATGTGACGGGGCGGCTACACACAGTGGAGGACCGAGCACCGGCAGAGAAGGTGAAACCCCAACTGCTGCTGACGGAGGAGGAGTGGACGGCGCAGATGAAGGAGAAGCGCAGGTCCGGGGAAGGTTCCTCCAGCCGGGGCGGTGGTGACCGCGGCGGCGAAGGCGGCAAGCAGTGCGGAAAGGCGCCGGCGGACAATAAGAAGAAGAAGCGCTACACTGACCCGAACGCATGCCGACGTTGCGGGAAGGTGGGGCACTGGGCGCGGGAGTGTCCGAAGAAGAAGCCAGAGAAGAAGGAGGAGGCGCACCTGGCTCGGGACGACAGCAATGAGGAGCATGCGCTCTTGATGGGTGAGCACTGCGCGCTTCAAGATGGCGAAGCAGAGGACGCGGAGGCGAAGCAGAGGAATGCGCCGCAAGCCGTGCACCTCAACGAGTCGTGCGCGCAGGTCCACCTTGGTGCTGTTGGGAATGAGCTAGAGCAGAGGTGGTACCTCGACTCTGGGGCCAGCAACCACATGACGGGGAGTAGGGCCGTCTTCTCCGATCTCGATGAGAGCAAGACCGGGACGGTCAAGTTCGAGGATGGCTCACGGGTCCACATTCACATCCGCGGCCAAGGCACCGTCATCTTTCGGTGCCAAAATGGTGAACACTGCGCGCTGACGGATGTATACTTCATCCCTCAGCTGCGCTCAAGCATTGCCAGCCTGGGGCAGCTAGACGAGCGTGGTGCGGAGGTATTGATCCGTGACGGCGTGCTGCGGATCAAGGACAAGGAGCGGTGTCTTCTCGCCAAGGTACCACGCTCCCGTAACCGTCTCTACTTAATGGATTTGAAGGTGGAGCAGCCCGTGTGCCTGGCGACGGCGTGCACGGAGGAGCCATGGCTGTGGCATGGTCGATTTGGCCACCTGAGCTTCGACACGCTCGAACGGCTAGGGAAAATAGTGACTGGGCTGTCGCAGATCAAGCATGCCGGTGAGCTGTGTGACAGCTGCCTGGCGGGGAAGCAGAGGAGGCTGTCGTTCCCAAAGGCGGTGAAGTACCGGGCAGCGGATCCGCTCGAGCTGGTCCATGGGGACCTTTGCGGGCCAATCGCGCCGGCAACGCACGGTGGCCGGAGGTACTTCCTCCTGCTCATGGAGGATTGCAGCCGCTACATGTGGCTGCAGCTCCTGACGAGCAAGAGCGACGCAGCAGACGCAATCAAAGCGTTCAAGGCGCAGGCGGAGGCGGAGTCGGGGAAGCGGCTGTAGGTGCTGTGGACTGATCGTGGCGGCGAGTTCACGACGGTGGAGTTTGTCGAGTACTGCGCCAAGGAAGGAGTGGGCCGCCACCTCACGGCGCCCTACTCGCTGCAGCAGAACGGCGTGGTGGAGCGTCGGAAGCAGACCATCATGGGCATGGCGAGGTCCATGATGAAGGCGAAGAGGATGCCGACGGTGTTCTGGGGTGAGGCGGTCACCACCGCCGTGTTCATCCTAAACCGATCGCCGACCAAGGCTCTGAAGGGGATGACGCCATACGAGGCGTGGCACAGGCGCAAGCCTAATGTCTCATACCTGCGCACCTTCGACTGCATTGGCCATGTGAAGGCCACCAAGCCGGGCCTCGGCAAGCTGGAAGACAGGAGCACCCGCATGGTGTTCCTAGGCTACGAGGACGGATCCAAGGCATATCGCCTTTATGATCCAGCCGGTGGTAAGTTGGTGGTGTCTCGGGACGTCATCTTCGACGAGGCGGCGTCATGGAAATGGGACAGCCCAGAAGCAGGGGAAGAACAGGGCGGTGACGGGCTCTGTGACTCGTTTGTCGTAGAGCAGTTGGTGGTTCATGGCCATGGCGAGACTGTGGAAGCACCGGTGGTCGGGGAAGCTCAGGCGGAGGAGCCTGCGGCGACAGAGGTGGAGGAGCCACCCAGTCCAGCCGGGGTGTGGTTCCCTGCTTGCCGGGGCCAATGGGAGAGCAATCCCCTGTTTCGCCACAACAGGGGACACCGGCGGCGACGACGATCGAGTACGCCACCCCACCCTCCAACGTCTCAGAGTTTGTGGACGCATTCCACGAAGGGGAGGAGGTGCGGTTCCACCGCATGGACAATGTTGTGGGTGATGCGGCGGTGCCCGGACTGGCGGCGCGGGAGCTCGACGACGACTCTACTCTGCTTCTGATGAGTGCAGAGGAGCCGGCCACATTTGCCGTTGTGGAGCGTGACGTGGCGTGGCGAAAGGCGATACTGGAGGAGATGGAAGGCGATCGAGGGCAACGGGACCTGGGACTTGGTCGATCCACCGGCGGGTTGCCAGCCGATCGGGCTCAAGTGGATCTTCAAGGTGAAGCGGGATTTGTATGATGGAATTTTAGCATATGCATGCTGTAAACATTGTTGTTTACGTCCATGTTCAGATACAGACATATATATAGATATACGTGGCTGGCTTTTCAATTAGCTAGCTTCTCAAGCAAAGCCTATGCAGGAAAAATGGCTATTATTTAAAAGTTGATCACCCATGTTACTTTTGGTGTGTTCACATGCGTAAGGCCATCATATTTTCTTTGTGGGCTAGATTAATTAAATATGTATATGACCTATTAATATAATAATACATATATTTTATATATGTATATGATTGAGAAGAGAAGATACGTACGTATTTCTTTAAGGCAAATCCATGTGCAGTACGTACCCTCTTCATAAAGTTGATACGTAAACATTATAGACTCTTGATTAAAGAATCATATCTGGATATGATCTGCGCCGTATGTTGCTTGGCCAAGGGGCAAACTTCCTGCCCCTAGTCCCTATATAAAGCAGCGACCTAGCCAACGAGGCTCTCACCTTCCTACGCATACATGCAACTCGCCAACGCCCTGCTGCCATCTCGCCGAGCAAGCCAGCATCTCGCCGAGCAAGCCAGCAAGTCGCCGAGAAGCAAGCAAAGTCGCCGAGAAGCAAGCAAGCAACACGCCAACGCCTTGCTGCCCAATTCGACGAGCAGTTGCACAAGCATCCAACTCGCGGAGAAGTCAGTTGCTACTGCCTTGCATCTTGCCGCACACTCCTTCCAGCGATCAGGATCATGTCGACCATGTCGTCTATCGTGTTTCCTGGTGAGCATCTAGATGTTCCTGCGAACCTGTTTTATTGGTCTGTTTGAGAAGGCCAGCAACTTGATGACATTAGAACCCTCGTCGCGCGAGGCTGTCGTTAAATTACTGTCGGTGAAGCCGATGCTGAAGTCAAGACGCATAAAGAAGATCTAAGATGCATGAGATGGGAGCACCCCGCTCGTTGCAGCGTGTGAGATGGGAAAACCCCGCTCGCCGCTATGAAAATACTAACGCCGGGAGGCTGTCGACTTCATATGAGAGCATCGTCCAAGCATTATCTACACTGCTAAGTTGTTGCGGATTATCTAATATATCGTTCACTACATGTCTAGTGCTGACGAGGCTAGACGGAACTCTGGTTAAGTTTTGACGAGGCGAAGTCACTACTCCATTAACACGTTTCAGTTAACGAATCGGATATGTCATTGCTAGGCACCGACGAGGCGAAAGCAACTACACACGTCCGTGATGATGAAGGCAGGCGTGCATGACTGGGCACCGACGAGGCGAAATTCATCCCCTTCATTATCATCTTTTTCGTTTACTCCTACCTGGCGATGGCGGTCCTGACCGAGCTTCGGCGACACAAGGCCACCCATATTCTTACTACGCCATATATCGCATATGGCTCTCGACGATGATCAAATACTTGACGACCGTGAAGCATAGCTTAATCGGAGGTTTTTCGCAAGCTCGTCTTGCGGATGTAATTAACCGGTCCCGCCCAACAGGCCCCGGGAATCGGCGAACTACGCAATCTCCTATAAAGTCAGACCTCTCCTTAAACATGACGCTGAAGACGGAAGAAAACTATTTTTCATTGATTATGTATTTTGTATATTTAAGAAAGAATTAATAAAATATGTGGTTGTCGAATGTGTGCATGTTTCTCCGTGTGTATATTATTTTTATCCATGTCTTGTTCAGTTTTTGACCAAACAAATCGGCACGCCCGGTGGGACCCGATTCTCCTCCCATCTTTGCTGCGCTTTAATGGTCGTCGTCAGAATTATTGGTTCTATCATTATGTTGAGATATGATGGACGATACTTACTCTGAAAACCGACATGCTTCCTGGTACACGATGATAAGACAGAAAGGCTAGTAAAGTGATTCTGTTGCGTGGTACTAAGGACAATGCGTGTTTCTTGCATGATTATGCACATGAGACTCGTATATCTATATATACATACGTAAAAGGGAAATCGGTGCCTAGTTCGAAGTTACCACGTGTTTGCTGGCTAAAGCAGCCGGGTCATGGAAGTGCACCGGCCGTGCACATGTTGACTATATATGTATACACGTGATGTTTTAAACTATACATGCATTCATCTCTTCAAGTATAACTCATGGAGGACTAACCGAAGGATTCCCTCTTGCAGGCGAGTCCTTCCCTGCCATAACCATCGAGGAAGCTATGAAGTTTTCTCCTGCTCCATGCCTGATCTACTTCGGCGCTCACCCTCCCATTGCGGTCTTCGCTCATGGAGATAAGAAGTACTACCACCGCACCCAGGAGCAGCAAGCTCAAGACGTGGAGCTGAAGAAGGCACACAAACAAGTGGCTGCCAAAGCTAGAGAGGCAAGGCAGGCTGCTGTTACGGAAGCTCGTAGGCTTCTGAAGGAGCCTAGCTGCTCCCAACTGTTCAAGAACGCAACTCAGAATCTCCTGAGTTTAAAACTCTAGAGGCGCTCGATGATGCCTCCTATTCCTTGTCCTGGTCGATAAGCACCGCACGTTCTAGGAACAACAAGAACGCTCTTCGCAACTACCGAAGGAAGCGGAGCGACGTCAGGAAGTTGCATGCTAAATTGAATGCTCGGATTGTCCGAAGCACGACGCCTAAACAAGAGGCACGCGTCCCTGAATTCCTCGACGTCGTGAAGGAGCCTTATGTGCTATCTGTGAAGGCCAAAAAGCCTAGTGAATTGAAGAAGCTTGTTAGGCAAGCTATTATGAATGAGTTCTGGACACGCACATTGAAACGTGCAGCCAAGTTTCCTGGATGTAAGGATATATCCTGCACCGAGAATACACTCTTTCGTTCACCGGTGATGGTCGCATCATATCACATCTCGGCTAATTCTAGCC
>CM041636.1:53799699-53836854 GCA_023333625.1 Bothriochloa decipiens
TTTTTTGGACAGCTCGTGGATGCGTAGATGGGTTAGCTTCCATGTTCCGCTCTCGTCCGAGTCAGAGTTTTCACCTCCTCGTTGTTCTCCGGATACACACTCTCCCCGTCGAGACGTGTATCAGGAGAACAGCGGGGAGGTGCTACTGAAATTACGTCTTGGATGGGAGCGGAGCATGGAAGCTAACCTCATCTATGCATCCTCGGGTGGGATTAGAACCTATCCTGCACCTATTATATGGTAGGAACGCCTTGTAGATGCAAATGCTGGTTTTATTACTCGCTTACTTTGGCGCATGACAGAGGATGACTGACCGTGAGTGGATGTACACGGGCTTCGTAAGTAAGAGCTTGGAATGGGTTAGGGGGGCCGATGCTTTCCTAGAACATGCATTTGGCTCAGCTACTAAAGGGTCGAGTTGGATGTCGTGTCCCTGCAGGAAGTGTAAGAACAAGAAAAAGAAACGAAAGCGTCAGGTGGGAGTAGATATTCACAATAACGGATTCGTTCCAAACTATACCCGCTGGATCCACCATGGTGAACACCATCGTATTAGGGAGGAGGTGGTGAGACCCCTCCTCGAGGAGTATGATGCAGATGCCGGGATGGCAGACATGATGGTAGACTTTCACGATGCAAGGTTCGTTGAAGGAATGGAGGTGGAGGAAGATCCAGAGGAAACCGCAAAGGCGTTCTACACCATGATGGAGGCGGCACAAAAGCCCCTTCACAAAAAGACAATGGTTTCGCAACTGGATGCCATTTCACGCCCAATATCATTGAAGTCACAACTAGGCATTAGTCGAGACGGCTTCGATCTCGTGTTGACAGTTGTTGGCAAACTGCTTCCGGATCCTCACACCCTGCCCAAGAACATGTACGATTCACAGAGGCTCCTTCGTGCACTTAAGATGCCGTATGAGGGGATCCAAGCATGTCCGAAGGGGTGCATCCTGTTCAGGGGAGACAACGAGACAGCAACACATTGTCCAAAGTGCAAAGCCTCTAGGTTTATGGAGGTAGAAGACAGTGATGGCAAGAAGAAACAATCTAAGATCCCCGAGATGCTCATACGGCACCTTCCTTTCCTATAGAGGCTCCAATGGCTGTACATGACAGAGGAGTCCGCGAAACAGATGACGTGGCACAAGAATGGCAAAAGATACAGTGACAAGATGGTACACCCAGCGGATGGTGATGCATGGAAGCACTTCGATGACATGAATCCTGGCAAGGCTATGGAGGCTCAGAATGTACGCGTAGCGCTGGCAACAGATGGGTTCAACCCATTTGGAATGATGGCGGCCCCGTACACTTGTTGGCCCGTGTTCGTGATCCCCCTCAATCTTCCCCCCGACGACCCAGGAACGTGTTCTTGACACTGATAATACGTGGACACCCGGGCAACAATATGGGTGTATTTATGCAGCCAGTGTGGGATGAATTGCAACATGCTTGGGAAGAGGGGGTACTGACGTACGACTGAGCTACAAAGAGGAACTTCACAATGCATGTGTCGTACCAGTATTCAATGCATGACTTCCTGGCGTATGGCTTATTCAGCGCGTGGTCTGTTCACGGGAAGTTCCCTTGCCCAACATGCAAGGCAGATGTGATGTTCACCTGGCTAGCCAAGGGTGGCAAGTATTCTTCTTTCGACAAACATCGGCAATTCCTGCCTGAGAACCATGAATTGAGATGAGATGAAAAGCACTTCACGAAAGGTGTTCAAGTCACCAACCCCATTCCTCAGGTTAAGAGCCCTGACGATGTCCTTGCTGAGATAGAGGCTCTCCAGATTGACAAAAAAAATGGTGGTTTTATTGGATATGGTAACGACCACATGTGGACTCATATATCGGGCTTGACTAGGCTATCGTACTTCAAGGACCTTCTTCTTCCACACAACATCGATGTAATGCACACAGAAAAGAATGTCGCGGAGGCACTCTGGGCAACACTCATGGACATTGGTAAGAAGTCAAAGGACAACGTTAAGGCTAGACTGGACATGGAAAGGATTTGTGATAGACCAAAGCTCGTGATGAAGACCCCTACGCCAGGCAAGAAATGGAAAAAGGGTCCGGCCGATTACATCCTAAAAAGGCCAGATAGGAAGGAAGTACTGCAGTGGATCAAGACGCTACAGTTCCCTGATGGGTATGCGGCGAATCTAAGTAGGGGAGTGAACTTGGAGACTATGAAAATCTTAGGGATGAAGAGTCATGACTTCCACATATGGATTGAGCGGATCCTTCCTACGATGACCCGGGGATACCTCCCCGAGCCAGTGTGGCGCGTCCTGGCAGAGTTGAGCTTTTTCTTCCGCCAGCTTTGTGCCAAGGAGTTATCTCGAGACGTTTGTCTTGACCTGGAGAAGGCTGCACCTCTGTTGCTCTGCAAGTTGGAGATGATATTTCCACCCAGCTTCTTCCTATCGATGCAGCATCTGATTTTGCACCTACTGCGCGAGGCACGATTGGGGGGCCCATGCAGGCCCATTGGTGCTATCCAATCGAGAGGTGTCTAAAGATTCTTCAAAAAAAGTGTAGAAATAAAGCCAAAATTGAGGCTTCCGTGGCAGAGGCATTCATTCTGGAGGAGGTGTCGACCTTCACACAGGCGTACTATACTGAAAAACTTCCCAGCGTGCACAATCCAACCCCTCGTTATAACACCGATGAGAACTCATCGAACCTCAGCCTTTTCCAAGGGGATCTCGGAAGGGGAAGCACAGGTACCAATAAGAAATTGACCCATGATGAGTGGCGCACTATCATGAGCTACTTGTTGTTAAACCTTGATGAATGCATTCCTTATCAGAAGTAAGTTCTCAACGAGCTTTTTACATACGCCGTCACTATCCTCCACCAATCGATCCGACCCCCTTGTCTCTTGTTTTTTCAGGGAATATATTAATGAACACTTGAGAGGCAATAGGGCTCCTACCGAGCAAGAAGAAGACCATTTTCTTAGACATGGTGTGCCCGATTTCATTTCCTGGTTTTGTACAAAGGTACCATCCAAGTAACCTCGTTCTGACTTTGAGATTCCACTTTGCTCCTAGGAGCGAGTACTGTAACGATCTACCTGTCCTGACCTTGCAGGCCCAGTCGGATGTGGAAATGAGTGATGAATTGAAACAGGTGGGCAGTGGCTTCTCCCGTAGGGTCAAGTCATTCACCGTTTATGATGTGAATGGATATCGTTTTCGCATGAGAAGCTACGAGGAGAGTCAGCCCAACCTAAAAACCATGTGCTGCGGAGTTCGTACGCCCAGCACGGATGAGAAGGACTATTACGGCATAGTCGAAGAGATATACGAGCTCAAATTTTTTTGGATGCCAAAGCTTTTAAGCCAGTGGTATTTAAATGCCATTGGTTCGATCCTGATGTCACGAAAAAAGACCTTAAGATTGGGCAAGTCAAAATTCAACAGGATTCCAACTATAAAGGAGACGATGTCTATATTGTGGCTAACCGAGACGCCACGCAAGTTTATTACCTCCCATGGGTGTGCCAAAAAGACGAGAAGCTTGCGGGTTGGAGCCTTGTGCACTTGGTATCGCCACGCGGTAAAGCTGTCCCAAACGATGATGATTACAACTTTGACCTAAAGACAGATGAGTTCTATCAACCTGAGGGGCTAGAAAGGAGTTTAGAGATAGACATTCTTTCGCTGATGGGCATGGAAGTAGACAACGACATCGATGAGGACGACGGTGATGAGGTGCAGGATGCTAAGAACTTACGAATCCTTGAGCGATGGCAGATGCAGCGTGATGGAGTTGTTGAGGACGATGTAGATGATGATGACGATGGAGATGATGACGATGGAGATGACGCTTGACACTTAAGAGAGCTCGATAATATTGATAGTGATGACGACAATAGTGATGACGACTACACGTCAGCCATATTGCCGTTCACGGAGATAATTTCTAATTCATGTAATACTATATTGTTATTATTATTACCTTGCAATTATGTTTCTTTATAAGTACTTTTCATTTGTTTATGCTAACTATTTTAATCTTTGTCATTGCAGGCACTCGACAAAATGCCAGGCGGAAGGCGGCAGCGGCCGCAACGAAAGGTCCGCTCACAGTACCAGATCCTCAACGAGGAGCAGGTGATCGCCGATGACGCAGAGGAGGAGGAGGTGTTGGTGGAGCCGTCGACCAGTAGGGGGGATGCCCCCCAGCGGATGTCGCACTTCGACGAGGAGGCTGCAGTTCCAGGAGGCCCTGCAAGGGGGGACGACGACCACCACCACCGGTGACCGTGACGGCGGCGACGACAATGACGACGATGGGGGTGA
The DNA here is from genome assembly GCA_023333625.1 of Bothriochloa decipiens. Lineage (NCBI taxonomy): Eukaryota > Viridiplantae > Streptophyta > Magnoliopsida > Poales > Poaceae > Bothriochloa > Bothriochloa decipiens. The sequence goes on from CM041636.1 coordinate 53,804,021, forward strand.
GCCAACGACGACACCAGGCGAGCCGACGAAGACACCAGGTGAGACGACAACGACACCAGGCGAGACGGCTTCCTTAGGTTTGAGCAAGCCCTACCAGCGCGGGCCCTCGTCGCTCCCTGACCCACGGTCGCTTCCTTCCTGCCGCCCGGTGATTCGACCCGTGGGTGAGACGTAAGTATCCACTGTTGATTTCACTATTTGTTCATATGACATGTTGAAAATCGAACTTCAGACTAACAATTGTTTTTAATTACTCGTGCAGTAGCTGGACGTTTGTGAGCGGAGGGAGCGGTTCATGCCATATCAATGGCATCCAGGGCCTGCTAATTAGGGAGTACTACCCTGGCTTGGTCACCCACAAGGGTGAGGTACAGGTGCCCACGAGGTGGGAGCACTTCTCCAGCGTCATGGACTCCAACGGCGAAACCCTTGCGGCGAAGATCAAGAGGGAGTTCTGGGTGAGTCTTTTCATCGTACCGCATTTCCCAATACTACGCATTCGTTGGACGTTCTTAAAACAATGATGAGTTCTGTGTGAGTTTTGTCTGCAGGACTTCTTCACGTGTGAGGAGGGGAAAGAGCAGCATGCGATGCGAGTGCAGGAGGCGGTCTGCAAAGATCGTCTCAAGGACCTGTACCACGAGGCGCATCTCCAGTGCGTCATCAGCTACTACGCCGACGTGCTTGGCCAGGTGGTGAAGAAGCCGCAAGTCAGGGAGATGCTACTCCAGAGGGAGACCGACCTCACCGAGGCACAGTACATGCAGGTAATTAAGTAGGAAACATTCATTCTGATCTCTTTCGTGAAACATTCAATTCATTTTCTGGCATGTCAAATACTTGATGTCATGCAGATGTGTCCGGAGTGGTGCGACAAGTACCGGGACTGCTGGGCGGCCAATGTGCGTGGTGGACCACGGACGCGGCGTACCAGAGGCGCAGAGAGCATCGGGAGCGCCGCCTACAGATGCGAGGGGCACCACACCACCAAGGGAACCAGTCCCTCCCAGTGTTCATGGAAATATGGGTATGCTTCTGTTGATCTATTAATTCTAGCGCTCAATTGTCATTACTTGTAACCATGTTTGTGTTTTCCTCGCAGTCCCAGTCGCATGGTGGACAGGCCATCAACGAGTTCACGGGGTACGCCCTTGCTCACAAGGGCAAAGCGACGGCGGTGAAAAATGCCTACGACCCGGCGGATGGGCCAGACGCGTACACCAACACGAGCGTCCACCCCAAGCTCGCCGAGTACACCTCCGCGGCTAGCCAGCGCCATGGGGAGACGTTCGACCCCGCCACCGACCCCCTGGACACAGACCTCTTGATGAGGTTGGGAGGAGGGAAGCAGCACGGCCGGTACTGGATGGCCAACAGCGCCATCGAGTCGTCCTCTATTCCCACGCTGAGCCAGATTCGACGAGACGGGACCAGGAGCTCCTCTGACATCCCCATAGTTCTTCGGCAGCCGAGCAACGCGCAGATGTTCTCGGCATTTCAGGTAAGTGCAATTTTATTCGTCGTTCACTCGTTTCACACATGTACCTTGCCTTCACATACCATCAACCTTGCGGGTGTAATATTGTAGGCCCAGATAGCACAGTTGCAGATGAACCAGGAGAACATGACGGTGGCCCATCAGCAGCAGCTGGCGGCTGTCACGCAGCACTACCAGCGTCAGATGCAAGACTTTGTCACCTACTTTCGGGGCCTTCAGAACCCGCGAGTGCAGCAACAAGAGCTCCCTGCCTCGATCTTTGCTCCACCACCTTTTCCTATGCCTACTCCAATAGCGACTTCGGTGAGTATATTGCCTGTTGCTTTAACTTGTACGGCCATCCTGCAGGTACTAATGAGATTAATTGTCCTTTGTGCAGGAATAGTCGGCGGGTTCGAACCCGACTCCTCCACGTGCCAGCCCTCCACTAGGCCCTTCTCCACCGCAGGGATGGCCGACTCACCCGACCTTCCTGACTCAGGGCTTCACGTGGCTAGGTACCGCTCCTCCTCCACCGACGTAGCAGGGGCATTCCGGGCCTGCAAGCGGCCCTCTGCTTCCGCCACCCTATTGGACGTTCCAGGCGGCGCCGCAGTCAGGGTGGTCTCCGTGGGAGCAAGGTAGGGGCTCTGGGGACGTCGGGACGAGCTAGCTACTGCCCGCTTGTGGACTTGTATCGATGAACTTGTCGCTCTTTTGAACATGTTATGAACTTGTATCGATGTAACGGATGAATTTGCGGACCTTTATGTATGAATTCGTGTTGAGACGGCATGGATCTGATGAAATGCGATATTTATGTGATATTCCATATTGTCATGAATATATGTGAAATTGTATGCCTGGAGTGGAAGAAAACAAAAAAAACCAAAAAAATTTTCAGCTTTGCCGAGTGCCAGCTCTCGGCAAAGCTGGGCACTTTTTCCAGCAGAGCCCAGCTTTGCCGAGTGCTAGCGAGGCACTAGGCAAAGTGATCATTCCTTTGCCGAGAGCCTGCACTCGGCAAAGGGTTTTTCAAAAAAAATTCTTTGTCGAGAGCTGGCACTCGGCAAAGAATTTTTTAAAAAAAATAAAAAATCTTTGCCGAGAGCCGGCACTCGGCAAAGAATTTTTTTTAAAAAAAACTTTGCCGAGTGCCTGCCACGTCACACTCGGCAAAGGGTGCCGTCAGGTTGACGGCGCCCGTTACCTTTGCCGAGTGTTGGCGTGGCACTCGGCAAAACCTTTACCGAGTGTCTGCCAGGTGGCACTCGACAAAGACTCATTTACCGACCAATTCTTTGTCGAGAGCCGCACTCGGCAAAACCTTTGCCGTGTGTCCGACACTCGAAAAAGGAGGCGGATCCGGTAGTGAGTATGTCAGAAAGGCAGCCACCAAGGATGGGTCGACCTCACAACGATAAATAGATGCCAATACTCCGCGGAAGATACCAGCCTTTTGTAAGGTCTCACGATCTTCTTTGTTCACCAACATCATGCGAGCCCATATTAGTATCTTCTTGCTTATATGAACGTTGAGCCGGAGTTGCGGAGCATGCTTGTGTGTCCACCTTGAGGAAGGTGACGTGATGAACTTTTGTGCCAATGTGAGGTACGGTCAAGAAGGTCCTTGTTGGTCACTGGACCATCTATTACTGGCCGTATCTTGAATCGGTTGCTCCCCTGGTCTTTTGCGTGTACCGAGAGGGACTTCCTTGAAAGTAGTTGTCAAAAATTGACCTGGAGTTGGAACTCGGCATCTGGATTTGTATTTTTCCTCCCTCCTGATGATGTCATTTGCTGATTCAAGAATGAGCTGCTGTCCCCGACCGAGGTTGAAACACTCGGCAATTTTTGTTATGGATTGATCTAAGCTTTCTTTCTTAGCAACGGAAAGTCTGCTCTCTGATGGTTGGGCTTTTGGATCTGCGTCCTTGAAGAAGTCAAATTCTTCACGCCAATAAAATACTTCCCCTTGCTTCTCTTTAGGTGCAAGGTCAGGAGGCCCACTGTATAGCGTATAAGGCGTGCAGTTCATGGGATAGCCGCCCTGGGAGCAAAAGACATGAAGCTGGGTGAAGGATCATGTGGAATTTATAAAAATAATGCCAACTACACAACTGTTTATTTATGCCTATAATATACCTGTGGAGGAGCATTAATCAGGGTAATAGATTGTGGTACCCTGAGTGGCGGCCTTGGATACTGGTGATGAGTACGAGGCAGTGGAGAATTACTGGAGCGATTTCTGTTGTGACCTGGAGCCTCCTCTGAGTTCTTCGGGTTGCGAGATTCCTTTGCTGAGCGATTCATCTGAGGATCACATAAAAATTACAGTGTGCAACATGAGAAAATAAGTATATGTATACTAAGAAATTTCTGTGTTGCAATACGCCGTAATTCAAACAAGAAGTTGATACGTTCGACTCATGTCTTATCGTGGTAAACAAGTACCTTGTGAGATTCCGGATCGCCTTGTTGCTAATCCGCCGAGTTTGATGTCGCTGGTCGTTGAACCGGTTGAACAGATCGTCTTTCCTCCTACAACGATCTGCGACTTGTTTGCCTTAATGTTGGCGGGGAGCAGATTTATTTATGGGAATAGGGTCGCCTGTCTCCTATGGCTGCTTGATCCCTCTATAATTCGATCCGGGTACAGTTTCTGGCTGGAGTCCAAGACTAAGATCAACATATAAGTGGCATTGACGACGAACTTTTGTTCTTGTTGAACTCAGTTGCAAAATAATGTTTCCCCCAGTCAAGTCTCTACTGCTTCGCGTATAAACTCGACTCGGCGGGTGGCATTTGTATGATGGAATTTTAGCATATGCATGCTGTAAACATTGTTGTTTACATCCATGTTCAGATACAGGCATATATATAGATATATGTGGCTGACTTTTCAATTAACTAGCTTCTCAAGCAAAGCCCATGCAGGAAAAATGGCTATTATTTAAAAATTGATCACCCATGTTACTTTTGGTGTGTTCACGTGCGTAAGGCTATCATATTTTCTTTGTGGGCTAGATTAATTAAATACGTATATGGCCCATTAATATAATAATACATATATTTTATATATGTATATGATTGAGAAGAGAACATACGTACGTATTTCTTTAAGGCAAATCCGTGTGCAGTACGTATCCTCTTTATAAACTTGATACGTAAATATCATGGACTCTTGGTTGAAGAATCATATCTAGATATGATCTGCGCCGTATGTTGCTTGGCCGAGGGGCAAACTTCCTGCCCCTAGTCCCTATATAAAGCAGCGACCTAGCCAACGAGGCTCTCACGTTCCTACGCATACACGCAACTCGCCGACGCCCTGCTGCCATCTCGCCGAGCAAGCCAGCATCTCGCCGAGCAAGCCAGCAAGTCGCCGAGAAGCAAGCAAGCAACACGCCGACGCCTTGCTGCCCAATTCGACGAGCAGTTGCACAAGCATCCAACTCGCGGAGAAGTCAGTTGCTACTGCCTTGCATCTTGCCGCACACTCCTTCCAGCGATCAGGATCATGTCGACCATGTCGTCTATCGTGTTTCCTGGTGAGCATCTAGATGTTCTTGCGAACCTGTTTTATTGGTCTGTTTGAGAAGGCCAGCAACTTGATGACATTAGAACCCTCGCCGTGCGAGGCTGTCGTCAAGTTAATGTCGTTGAAGCCGATGCTGAAGTCAAGACGCATAAAGAAGATCTGAGATGCATGAGATAGGAGCACCTCGCTCGTTGCAGCGTGTGAGATGGGAAAACCCCGCTCGCCGCTATGAAAATACTAACGCCGGGAGGCTGTCGACTTCATGTGAGAGCATCATCCAAGCATTAACTACACTGCTAAGTTGTTGCGGATTATCTACTATATCGTTCACTACACGTCTAGTGCCGACAAGGCTAGACGGAACTCTGGTTAAGTTTTGACGAGGCGAAGTCACTACTCCATTAACATGTTTCAGTTAACGAATCGGATATATCATTGCTAGGCACCGACGAGGCGAAAGCAACTACACACGTCCGTGATGATGAAAGCAGGCGTGCATGACTGGGCACCGACGAGGCGAAATTCACCCCCTTCATTATCATCTTTTTCATTTACTCCTACGTGGCGATGGCGGTCCTGACCGAGCTTCGGCGACACAAGGCCACCCATATTCTTACTATGCCATATATCGCATATGGCTCTCGACGATGATCAAATACTTGACGACCATGAAGCGCAGCTTAATCAGAGGTTTTTCGCAAGCTCGTCTAGCGGATGTAATTAACCGGTCGCGCCCAAGAGGCCCCAGGAATCGGCGAACTACGCAATCTCCTATAAAGTCAGACCTCTCCTTAAGCATGACGCTGAAGATGGAAGAAGACTATTTTTCGTTGATCATGTATTTTCTATATTCAAGAAAGAATTAATGAAATATGTGGTTCTCTAATGTGTGCATGTTTCTCCCTGTGTACATTATTTTTATCCATGTCTTCGTTCAGTTTTTGACCAAACACCAGCTTCAAGGAGGAGATGGCCGCCAGGTTCAGGATGAGTGACCTGGGCGCGCCATCCTATTACCTCGGCATCAAGGTGAAGCAGAGCGCGGACGCCATCAAGCTCGGGCAGCGCGCCTACGCGCAAAAGCTGCTGGAACGGGCTGGCATGGCAGGCTGCAAGGCTGTGGCCACGCCGATGGAGGAGCGCATCAAACTCTCCAAGGATAGCACGGCGGTGAAGGTGGACGTGAAGCTCTACCAGAGTATCGTTGGCGGGCTGCAATGGCTCACGCACACGCGACCAGACATCGCTTTTGCGGTGGGCTACGTGAGCCGATTCATGGAGGATCCAAGGGAGGATCACTGGACGGCGGTCAAGCGACTTCTTCGCTATGTCCAGGGCACGGTGGAGATGGGGATCGTCTTCCCCAAGCATGCCGGTTTTCTGCTGACGGCGTTCAGCGAGGCTCCAGCCAAGATCAAGGATGGCGAGCCAGGGATCACGGCATACAGCGATGCGGATATGGTTGGGGACGTTGATGGGCGGCAGAGCACCTCAGGCATGCTCGTCTTCCTCGAATCATCGCCGATTGCGTGGCAATCCCCGAAGCAGAAGGTGGTGGCGCTGTCGACCTGCGAGGCAGAATATATAGCAGTGGCCACCGCGGCTTGCCAGGTGGTGTGGTTGCGCCGGTTGTTGGGTGAGCTCACTGGCGTTGAGGTTCGCTCACCGGCGCTCAAGGTGGACAACCAGCCAGCCATTGCACTGGCAAAGAATCCAGTCCTCCACGACAGGAGCAAGCACATCGACGTGAAGTTTTATTTCCTTCGGGATTGCATCGATGGAGGACAGCTTGTCATCGAGTTCGTCGAGACCGGGCGATAATTCGCTGACATCCTCACCAAGTCGCTCAGACGCCTCCGGTTCATGGTGCTTAGAGGTTGGATTGGCATGGCAGAGGTCAAGGGCTGACAACAAGGATTAGGGGAAGAATGTTAGATTAATCCTTGCCTAGATAGTTCTACTAGTAGTAGAAGTATAAGTTTGTTTTGGCTTGCAAGTAGTGGTAGTCAATTTAGTTTTTGCTAGCAGCTGTTGGACAGCAGGAAGGAGAACCAAATCTGGGTTCTGTACACTAGTAGGCTTGCAGCTGCCCATGTACTATGTATACACCCATATGCAAAGCAATGAAATTAGTTCTTCGCCTCATTCACTCAGGGTTGCAAGCTCTAGCCACTGCTGGAGCTGGTGTGCAGCAAGTGTGTGTGTGTAGAGAGCTCAAAGCTCTTCTTCCACCTTGGTTCAGGGAGGGAGAGGAGGAAGGTGAGCAGGTCTGCTCACTTAGCTGCTGGTTCAGCGGCTAACAGACCTTCCATGGACAAAATGAAGAGATAAGAACATGATTTCTTTGCATCCTTTGATATTTTAGTTGTATTGACTTGCAGTTATGAGATCTGACAAATCACAAAGCAAAAAGGGCACATGCAAGTTTGGTTTTCCAAAATACATAATTTCATAAGCTAGATATATTGTGCACCAGTAAATGTAGGGGTGCACAGGCCTTGCCTTGCAACATTCAAAGACCTAATTTCCTAGTTTCATAAGCTAGCAGCATAGTCCATCTATATTCAAGAGCATCGTTATTCAAACGAATAAGAAAATGTTAGTTTCGTAGGTAGCATTCAGCATAGAGTTTTCCAAAAGCTACTTTTTAAAATAAATCAATTTCATGATGTTTTCCAGAAGACTTTCAGAAGCACTGTAAAAGTTCTCCTAAAGAAGCTACTTTCTTTCTCTGCAAAACAGCAACAGACGTGTTGCTAATCCAATTATCAAAAGGAAGCTTTTTATTAATTTACGGAGGTAAACCCTGCTTTGTTAAAGAAAAACATGAATCTATCAAAAGGAAGAACAGTATTACACATTGCAACATGATCATTGCCCAATTAGACCTAAGAATAACTTATGCTCATGCTCGTGTTATACGTCTGCACAACTATACCCCAATATCATTTACAGTTATGCTTTAACTAATGACATAGGCAAGCATATAATTATTCATATGGCTATGCCAAGGAAAGTGCCTGTTTTAAAAAAAAAAGAACAGGTAAAGGGCAGCAATTCACCTGTCACAACGCAAGTTTCAGCTAGAGTGGGGAAATTTAAATTTAAATAGTATATGCATCATCAATTCATCCATTAGAGTACCAGAATTCTAAACTACAATCAAATTATATTCAATTAGTCACTCACGAGGAGATTCAGTGCCCGAGGCAAGTCTGTGTGGGCTTACGCCGCACTCGAGGCACGCGCAGCAGCTGCTTGTCCCTCTTGCACCACTCAGACCCACCCCGCCCGCTGTAGAGCACACAACTGCGATATCCAAAGACCCCCATGTCAACATGTATCAGCGGTATGCCATGCCGATGGAGCATGGGTGCCAGTACTGAATAAGAAAGTGTTGAGTCTCTGTTCTGCACCTTATCAATCTCTTTGATCTTCCTGGCCCCTGCTGTTAAAAATTGTGGAGTGAAATCCTTTTAGTACTAGAATAGCCAAAAGTGTGGTGAGACGACTGAATGGGACATGAAAGCAAGTGATATGCATTCTACAAGGTAGTACGAAATAGCTAATAAAATAAAAATGGTGTTACTTTGCACATAAAATATGCATCACCTGATATGTCTTCCCCGCTTTGTCCTCACATATACATAAATCTTAGCCCTCATTTGGATCGCCTTCTCAGTGTCAAATTTCCTATCCTTCATAAACCTGAAGATATTTATTAACAATGTAGAAATGCAATTTTCAGAGGCTTATACAGTTGTGCTTCAAGCAAAATGTTTCAAGAGCTATCCATGTTTTAGTAACTTTCAATATATACAATTTTCATAGGGGACCAATCTCATCAAAGAGTGGTAGTCATTATGCTTGTTAGGTAGCAAGTTCCTGTTCAGAAGCTGTTGCAGGAAGATAACGACATCATGCTCCTCTTGCTCATCCCTTAAATCTAAAATTTTTAAGGAAGACAAGTAGCCTCCTGCCAAAACGTTTTGAATGAACCGTTTTTCAGCGTATTAGGACCTGACGCCGAGGTATGGGGTTCGGAACTTTTGCCACGTCAGCACAGACTCCAGTCGCACATGCAACGTGGGTGCTGGGTCCTCCATACCTCGGCGCTGTGTCGCTTAACGTCGAGCCGCAGACATTGGCGTGGCACGACTCGACGCCGGGGCTGAGCACTCAACGTCGAGAGCCGTGGCAGGTGGCTTCCTCTTTATTTGGACCAGACAAAACCATTAGGCCGGGGGCAGCGTGTGGACATTGAACAGCCTGGGGTTAGGAAGGACAGGGCAGGCACGTTGGTCTTGGGTACGGCAGCGGCTGCATTTTTATCAGCGCGAATATCTAGGTCATGAATAATAGCCGAGACAGCTTTCTCCCTCTTCCACGGGAAGCCTGCTGCCATGTGGAGTAAAAGCAAGCAGTCGCTCTCAGCATGGTGAAAAGCATTTATTTTTTACTGCAATATAAAAACAACTACAACCTCTCTCGGTATAAAGTTTATTTTTTAAATTATACCGTACAGATACTCACAACGACGCACTATACTCATCCCTACAAACGGAGGCAAAAAAATTCTACATCTTCAAAGACTAGCCATGTTTGGTTGCAAATTTTTATTTTGTTATTTTAGAAAAATACCATGATTTTATGGAATACTTTGGATGTTGATCTCTATCAAACTTGTAGTTTTTAGTTAGAACTACAACTACGTAGTTGATAACTTTTTTGATCTGAGATTGTTAGAGTCTTAAATATTTATTTTAAGTTCTATAATTTAAAATTTTAGGCAATTTTTATTTTCGATAACCTTTTTGATCTGAGATTGTTAGAGGGGGTCGGGCGAGTCGACCCGAGGTCATTCGCACCTGAGGCCCTTCCGTCAGTCGAGGTGCCCCGCCGAGGGGGCCTCGTACGTACTCGGGGGTTGCGCTATGCATTGCTCTGTCAGTTGGGCTCTACCTTGTGCTGCTCGTAGGCTTTTGGGGCCGCGGATTCTTCGGAGATTTTGTTCCCTTTAATCGGTAGTTTTAGGTACCCTAATCCGGGTACCCGAAAAAGGTCCATTTAAATTTTTGTATTTTTTATTTTTAATCTTTGAAATTTAAAATACAAAATAGTTATTAGATTTGTATTTATAAATGTATCCTGATAATTAATTTTTTGGCAGAAATGGTAGTAAAAGAAATTACGGACAAAGTTTGATTTTGGAGGCCGCGTCGAGTCGAATTATGTGCTTTATATTTTAGTATAAGAGAAGGCAGTATATCTTATACAAAGAAAAGTTGCGGCAAGAAATCTTGGCAATTCAGGAGCACTGCTGACCGCCGATTAGAAATGGCGGAAGGCCGAAGCTGCCAACTCCATCTCCCACATGTCATGACACCACGACACAGCAACATCACAGGGTTTACTTTAGCACAGGAGCCGAGGAGAAGCAACGAGCTCTGGTCCAGTTTGCCGGACTCCGGGCCCCCACACGCCGTGGCAGCCACGAGCACAGAACACCAGCGTCGTCTCAGCATGCGAGCACAGAACCTCTCTTCTGACGCGTGGTTCCGCTGGTGAGGAACTCTTTTCTTTTATTTTTTTTTTCATTTTTTTCCTCGCCTGATGACATGTCGAGCTCGGTTGATGAGGAACTTGTTTCAATTTGTAGAGTTAAAGTTCAGGGACAGGGGAATTAGATTGGAATACGAAAAACTCAAATAAAATAGTTAGAGCTTATGAAAATATCTCTAGATTCTTAAAAAAATTACATCGGCACAAGTGAACTAGTATAGTCCTAGCCCACAAGCCAACATTTGTGCAGGTGAAGTCTTCCTCATCAATTGATTTTGAAAAAAAAAAGTTTATTCTACCTTTTACATCATCGTTATTTACATCTTCAAACTCTTAACAACTAGATATCTTACCTCATGAATCAAGTCTTCAAAGTCAAAACTATTTAATAAGTTACCTTGCTGCTCTTGTTTAGAGTAGCTTTGGAGGTCGTTCAATCCTTTTTTAGTTCAAAAAATTGAATGCTTCATAAGGTTTTTAAACAATAGAAGAATGTCTCCTAAGCTTTTAAAAATTGCAAAAAAAAAATCTAGAGATACTTCCTTTTCTTTTGCTAGAATTCATACAAGTCAAACTATCTTAAATTTGACTAACTTTATAGGAAAAAATAACAACATTTAGGACATAAATAGACAGATGGGAGACCATTTCTACCACAAAGTTCATTTTCTTGATAGTAAGATTCAAGGCTTACATTTTCCACACAGAAAAAGTAGCTTGTGAAAATTTTTGATTCAAAGAGTTTACTCGTGTGGGAAAGAGAGAGCTCTCTGGGGTGTCATGTACAAGTACAATATGTCAAAGAAACTATTTTCAGCATCCTTTGTAACATTTTGTGTTCCTCTGCGTGCTCCCAAGAGTCTTTGTTACCCCCATCACCTTTATCGGTGGAAAAGAAAAAAAAACAATACATTCATCACATTGACCATCCATGTATCACCCTAACACTGAGAAAAAAAAAAAAGGTGAGGACGCGATCCTTTCCCCCAAAAAAAATCATCACCTGATCTCGCATCAGGGACAGCAGGGGACTGACAACTACTGAAGTTTTCTTTGTTCTCGGCGAGGTATTTGGTAACTGCACAACACAAACCATACAAAAAATACAGATAAGAAAAGGCAGATAACACAGCCAGGTGAATATGGTTTTTATTGTGTCAGGCGTCATGCAGAAGAAAAGGATAATACATCAGTACTAGCAAATACCACATATTAACTTCCCAGCTCCCACTGCTTCCCGTTAACACAAAGGAATCACTACCGGTCGAGCAAGCAAATGTTGTATGACTGCGGCGAGAGGATGGGGGAGAAAGAAAGCTGGCCTATATATCCAACGCCCGCAAGCAGGGAGAGAGAGGACTCCATTCCGTTGGCCTCATTTCATTTCCACGTTGAGGATAAAAAAAAAATAAACATAAACATAAATGTGAAATATATAAATATATATAGAAATATCAGAAAACCAAAGTACAGAATGATGGGTTGCTGCATGCTTGCATCCCCCCATACTCCTCTCTATGCTTTCTACTACCATTAGGGCTGCTTGCAATCATATTTTTTTTTTTTTTTTGAACTCTGCTTCCAATCATTTTTCGGTAGATCTCCTCTAGTCTTCATTTCCATTTCACTAGTATATATAGTTGTGTTTGTAATAAGCAGTAAGTCTCATCAATTTGAGACTCTTGCGTGGGCAAAACCAGGAAGACTAATCCTGGCTGCCCTAGTGTTGCCCGACGAAGCGAAGCATGCTTCAATCGGGCTGAGATCACTTTCGTCAAGCCATCTGTTGAAACAAAGACTCCTGGAGCCGTCCCTCCAGCTCCAACGCCTGCTGCCCAGCTTGGCAACCTCCGCTAGCTCTCAGCGCCGCCCATCGTCGGAGGCCTTGAGGTCCTTGAGCCTCCCTCAAGCTAGATATGCGATTGGCGTTGTCGATCTTCTCCTCCTCCTCGTCGTCGTCGTCCTCCTCCTCCATATAGCCAGCTGGCGCCTCCGCCTCCTAGGCAGCTGGCTCGCTGGCCGTTGCCGCTTCCTCCTCTAGCCGGGCAAGGGCAATATAAGTAGCTAGGCAACCTCCTGGTCACTGTCTCGCTTCTTTAATTATGCTGTATTAGTATAGGAAGCACAAAGAGCATGCATGGGTACGTTCGTTCGTTCCGCAGGGTGGGTGAACCACCACCACACCACGCCGATCCAGGCGTGCACGACGGTGACCACTGTAAACGACTTATCTCAACTTAATGAAAAACGCGTCAACAGACGAGTTAAAAAAAATAGTGACTACGTATTTATGTTACTAGTATTCTAGCTATAGGGTTTTTTTTTTTTTGCGGGTATAGGATTTAGAAGTATATATTTGAGGTCATTCGTCTAATTGCAATTTCATGAGGTTTATTTGAAGTCATTGGTTCCATTGCAAATTCATGGATCATTGCACACCCTAGGTGAAGTCAGGAGCTTTTGTTACAGGGTGCTAAATTAGATGCCCAATTATGTATTTGTTTCTCAGTTTGTGAGACGTGATTGTTTTGGTACTGTTGAATTCTTTTTTTTTTTGTTTGGTGGGGGGTTTTGGGGGCCCCCCCCCCCCCCCGCGTACGCAGTTCCACACCTGGATTTCATTGATATCGGCGCTAAAACAGCCGTGTCGATTACAAATGGAACTTTTTGAGGGTTTGAAACATTTAAGGTACACTAGTTGGCCTTGTTGTTACATCACCAGGATTAAAAAATTGGTGATGTCCACAACCTGGAGCAGCCGCGCACTTGCTCCAGCTGACTGACACGCGGTCAGTGACCTCTGAAGTTCTCCATCGATTGCTTGCCTCACCGTGATTTCCTGATTTTTGCGTGCCTGAAGAGCTCTGGGAGTCTCTCAGCAAGGCTATCGGGGCCATCCCAAACATCATGCCAGAAGGATGTTGTGTACTCCCGTCTGCAATTGTTACCGCAGTAATAGCTCGGTAGATAGGCAATAGTGATCTCAGTGTTTTACAATGATTATCATGCAGGTTTCCATTGAGGGAGGCAATGCTTGCATTCAGCTGAACCCATTGAGCCCATGATGAGGAATTGTCGGAATGCAGTCTGTGGATCACTGTTCGTGGATAAACACCTGATAATACAAGGAGACAACCGGATAACTTGACATAAGACAAGCATTCAATATCAGATCAAATGATTATGTTCTTGTCGCGGTTAGTCAAGATTCTGTCAGGCAGCAGGATGTTGAGGTCCAGAATCAGCGTTGGGTTGACTGTACTATTCTTTAGGAGTCCGTTTCAGACTTTCAGGTCTAATTATGAGGCTGATAGTTTTATGTTGACAGTTAATGAAGCAGGTCTTGCCAACAAACTTTGGCTGCTAAGATGTGACATGCCACGTGGTATTATTATTATTATTCCTGCGCGATCTTCTGCTTTGATTATGGCTGACCAAATGACCATGACCCTGAACCTAGTGGCATCATGTACTTGATACTGACATAATTAAACATGTTGATCGCAATGTATTTCCCGAGACCAATGACCCTGAATCTAGTGCAACGCTGTCAAAGCTTTGACAGTTCAAACCACGTTTGCGTGTTCCAGCCATTGCCATGTACTAACTGCATAAATGGGAACGAACCTTAGCTCGTGCGGCGAGCCTCCAGGTGCGAGAGCTGCCGGTCGTGGGTTCGAGCGCCGCTCGGCCCACGATTCCCACGGGGTTTTTCCTCAGTTTTTAACAGGTATCCTCTCTCATATGATGTCACAAAGGGATAGCGACGTGTCCATCACCTACGAAGTCTAATGGTTTCGGTGATCTCTTCAAGGACGCGATCTTCGAATCTACTATAGTTGTAGGATCTGTTTGTATTCATGAGCGTGAGCGTGTGGTGTGCGTGCGTGTGGTGTTAGTATATGTCTGTTTATGAACAGATACTACAGCCGTATCTAGACGAGAGGGGTAAAAAAAAACTGCATAAATCATGTGATATTAGAGCGGTATAAGAGATTATAGCATATTGTCAGACTACAGGACCAACATAACAATTTGATTCTGGGAAACATTTTCATAAGCCAAATAAAAGTTATAAGGATAAAGGGGTGACAAAATGGCATAACACACAACCTGCAAGCTACAGCAGTCAAGTTGTAGGTTACAAGAAACCCACAACAAAAAAAAGAAGGCACGCCAACAAAAAAGAACCCACAACTAGATGTCATAACACACAACTGCATGCAGGGGCAGACATCAGACTGAAACTACCAGAGTCGACCAGTGAACCTTCACAGATATAGTGGCGAACTCGAGTGCTAGTTGTTCGCTGCTGCATCCATGCTCTGTTGCCTTGAAGGAACATGAACGGTCAACGCCCCCATCCAGTCCCGTTTGACCAATCTTGAATTTCAAATCCAAGCAAGTGCCACTCACGACAGCAACCACAAACCTTTTGACACCAGATGACATGGACATCAAGCCGCGAAAGAGATGAATTTCTTCAGGCAATCCACTGGCAGACGAAGTCAACAGTAAATCTACATCACTGTCATCAACTTGTGATGATATCCAGATGTCTATCGTGGCCTCAACTGCGTTGTACAGAAGTGCTGAGCTCATGTCAACTGCGCCGTAGTCACCCTCAATGCGTGCAGTGAATACTTTACATGATGGCGTGCTAAGCTCACTGAAGTATGAAGCTCCATCAATCAGCTGCAGATCTTCTGATTCTTCTTCTCCATTCTTGATTTTCATGTCAAATTCAAGTAGGACACCGCTTTGCATATCAATGCCTCGTTTAGGACCAGTCATTTGTATAATAGAACCCTGCATAAGAAAATTTATAAAATGAAAAGAAAAATTGAAAATGCACAAGGAATTAAGATGGGAACCCATATGATGTTCAGTCAGCACTCTGGTCTCTGTAACATGAGATCATAGAACTGAATGACATCTGAAATGCAAACAAATGTGCAAACATAGCTACAAGCCCCATATATAATATGATAACTAAGGGGATGTTAAGATCTTGACACCGACTGTAGAACTGTACAACCCAACCATCCCAAGCCATAATAATGAGCAATGATCACAGCTGGATCGTAGGGTCACACAATGGATTTGAATATGGTCAAGTTGCAAGTGGATCATTATCCAACTCCTGGAAGTTGTTAGTTAGAATCCCAAAAGAGATACGACTCTGTTTGAATCTAGCCCTTAGACAATCATATCCTAGCAACATATGACCTCAGATCCATTTAGTGGCAATGATCCTCACCTCCTCAGCCTTTTCAATTCACTTGTGATGAGGCCTGAACTTTTGGCACTATATGAATCGTCATAGAACAATTGCCAATTGTGGGTTCGAATGTGAGATACATCAAGGTTTACCTATGGGTAGAACTCAGTTGTAGGAGGAGCCAAGGGAATATTAAATTCTTTGTGATATTGATAAACAATTAATCAATTATTGAATGATTCAAAGTAGATGACACCAAAGATAGAGAAAAAAAATGGTAAATGGGGATCCATGGTGCATAGTTGTCATGTGGATATGGCTACCTAAAACTTAGGAACCAAGGCAATATGCCAGCGCATGAGCTCTGTGCCCTGCAAGACTTATACCAAAGTTGAGGTTCTATTCACAAAACACATAATTTGTCAAGAACAGGACACTGGTTGGATTGTGGGGGTCAAACAATGGACTGCAAGTGGAGTGCTATCCCTTTTTCTTTTGTTCTGGAACCCGCGTGAGAGTTGTGCATTATGTTACAGATAGAAACATGGTCCATTACATTACATGCTGACTCCATGGCTTGGGTCATTTTTTTTTTTTAACTTTTCGAATTGTTGGAACCCAAAATAGCAACAGCGCAATTCAAACCTAACCCTTAGGTAGCCCAATAATACTTGAGCAGCATGCGACCTCAGATCCATTTAGTGGCCAGTGATTGTAACCTCCTCAGCAATTTTCTATTCAATCACAAAAAGGTTGGAAGCAAGCGGTTGCTGTGATTAATTTTTTGTGCACATGGAGGCAAAATCCACAATGCCAATTGAAAGAGACAGGCAAGGTTGACTGAAATTGAATCGATAGGTCCGTGGTGCTTACCTGCTCCAGAGTCAAGGGGTCATCCCTGCTGCGAAAGAGCACATAATTAAGTAATGGCTCTAAAAGATCCCGAACCGCCAGATACCCATACACCTGGATTGGACCAGGCAGATCGGTGTAAGCCAGTTTCAAAGAGAAGATCTGCATCATAGCGCAAGGCAGGTGTTCTCTGCAATTGCTCCGATCGGGGCGGCAATTCGTCGGATCTGACAACGCCATTGGCTCAAGACTAGCTGCACAAACAAAGGGGAAAATGAGAGATTTGTATAATATACATTCTCTGACAGCGATATCTTTGTCCCATTTGGATCCGAGGGTCGGGTAATTGGTGTAGACACACTCCGCACTACAACACTAGTAAAGAACAATTGAAAAATAAACCGCTTTGGATTATAAACGAAGAGATTGGCCTGCTTACTCTCCCTAGGGTCTGAAACACAATACTGTACGTGCCAGTCATCTTCTCCACGGAATATAGAGCCATCGCTGTGCCTACTCTGCCCAAGGACGGTGGCGCGCGGCACGCCGTCGGCCGGACGGCGTGTGCGGAGAGTATCGCCGAGGGGAGCGGAAGTGGCCCGCCGACCCTCGTGCTCATCCCGCCGCTTATTGCCACTGCCACCTTTCTCCATCTCACGGCTACCTCTCCGCATCGCCCAACGAGGAGATTGGTTTTGATTCTATCCCCTTTCTCACCTCGCCGCCGCCGCCGCCGCTGCGCCCATGCCGCCCTCTATCTGGTATAGAGTCTGACTATGGCCAAAGCACACTTTTTTTTGATATATATATATATATACACACACATACAGAAGCCCAGGCCTCTTCGCGCTCTAGGGGGCCCACAGGCAACCTACTCGATTCCCGAACCATCATGGCGTGGGCTTACCTATGCCAATGGGTCAAAGCCCACGGCATTTCCAAGCCGAGGCCACCTAGAATGTCCAGGCACCCACCGGCCCAACCCGCAGGAAAATTTCAGCCAACCAAAAATGAGAACACCAAATTTTATGGAATTAGCACTTTTATTAGTCACGCCCTGGACTTATCAGAATGTACATTATCCGAGCAATCACCAGTTGACATATCTGATCAATGTCCTTTTTTTGCAACCGCATCAATGTCGTCCTGTTTGCTGCGCCTCATGATCTCACCATCTTTTCTTCCATCATCACCTGCCATTATATCCTCACTGTCCTTTATTTCATTAGTTACGTCGGTCATCTCCGTGACATTTTTTTCATTAGCGATTACAGTGCAGCATTAGTACAGTGTTCACAGTGACAGCCATGGTTCAGACAGTAGATATCTGACTCAGTATACACATCCAAGCAGCCCTCAACTGATACAGTACCTATTTTTTTTAAAAAACCTGATACAGTACCTTATCATCAGCACTGTTATTAGTCTTACTACTCCAAGCCATCACATCAAGATCTTCTACTTCACCAGCTTCTTTCTTGATGACTTCAGAAGTAACTTCTGGTTCCATTGAAATATCACCAGACCATATTGGTCCAAATCTTCACGATATGCAGCCCGAAAAAATAGAAGTACAAAGAAGAGCATAATAAAGAGAAAAAAAAAGAGGGGGAGCTAAGGTACACCCAAACAAAGGAAGAAAAAGTAAAACAGAGGCCACTCTGGCCGTGTGCCATGTTCCGTTATTGTTACTGGTTACTGAAGAAATAATAACTAGAGGAGAAGATGCACATGCTGAAATTTATATATTAATAATAATATTATTACCTCGTTCACGCCTTGCTGCCCCGACCTGCTCAGGAGGTATCCCACCTGGCCGCCGCCGGCGAGCCTGTCACTGATTGCTCCCGTAGGAGTACGCGTTGGCCTCGGCCTTTCCCCTCGCCATCGCCACCGTCAGTTTGGTCACTTCTTGGACCCGAGGTCTCATGGGCAATACAGTCATTTCGTCTGCTTCGACCAGCCGTTAAAGCCAGACGGAAATCCTACGGAAGCAGCACACGTGGCATTAAAGGGCAGAACTTTTTAATATATAAACAAAACAAATTATGATATTTTATAATGCTTTACAGATAAAGAAGAGACTCGTATTATTATATTAGTATATCCCCTCAGCTATCTTGCATGAGTTGCCTCTCAGGACCGGAGCTTCTAGCATCTTCTACCACCCCGCCCTCCGCCGCGACGCACCCGGGCCACCCACCCCTCGCCGTGCCGCCGCCCCCTCCCCAGGAAGAAACCTCCGCACGCATTGATCGTCTCGTTCTTCGAACTTGGATTCGTCACCTAGTAAGGTAAGAACCATGAACCCTTCCTCTCACTGGTGTCATCTGTTCGCTGCGGCGAATCCACCATCCATGGCAGAGGAGTAGGCAAAGGGGCGGGGGGAGGGGATGAATCCCATGCCCTCCATTCTCCTTAGCCCCTTCTACCTCTTCTTACTTATTCCCTTTTTCTTCTATATACTCGCCCGCCGCCACCTCGCTGCTGGGGTATCCGGTGAGGACGCTTCCCACAGTTGAATCCGCCCCTGTCTGTTAATACTTCATTTCCATGTCCGAATTTTTTTTTCTCCCTATTTTTGAGCCACTTCATAAAATCTGGTTTCTTTTTATGCACTCGCAGAAATCCGATTGGTGTTCCTGTTGGGCTTCCTACTCTATGATGGCGGGTTTACGCAATGATGTGCAGCAGTGTCCACCGGTACATGCCCCATCCTTACCTATTATTATTGGTTTTTATTGGGTAACATCGATTAATAAAACAGTAGTTTTCCTAAATACAATTGACTCGTGTCAGTCTGTCATGTGGGGCCTGGCCGTTTTTTTTGGCATAATACATTTTCTCTATTGGTATGAGGCCAATTATCTGACATGTGTAAATACTTAGGATACTAATAGTGTATTGTGATTACTAGCCCAATTCCTAACTTTGCTGGCTACTTTCATTCTGTCGCCTAACCATTTTTGTCCTAGATTTGTTTTAAAATGTTGGAAAGTTTGTCTGCATGCTCTCTAACTTGCTAGGGATTTCAGAACGCCCTCATGTCTTCTTACTCATATGTTGTTCGTGTGTTCTTTGCATCTTGTAGAACTATGTGTGTCTCAACTTGAATGGTTCAGCGCCCGAGGTCCTCCAACAACTTACTTCTTGTAGAAAGGGGTTCCTTGACTGGAGCTTTCATATGGCAACACATAAGATTGAATTTGGGAATGGCAGAAATGTGTGCACGACACCTTCTAGCTCTACCTTCCACTATGGCATGAATTATGGAGAGAGGTGTATTGACTTTGTGATTGAGGCTCGCAACGTAAGGCTTCATGGATATTATGGAGAAAACAGAATGTACGAATTTAAGTCAATAACACAGGTGGAACCCTACATGAATGACCCGAGATGTAGACGTCTCAAGTTTGAAGGAAATCATACTGAAATATATGGAAGCATTGGGAAGACAGGGATTGGCCTGGATGCCCTCAGAGATGCATTTGATGCCATCTGGAAATATGATGGGAATATCGAACCCTCAAACTTCAGGAAAGCTTTTGGTGTCATTGATGTCCACATAAGTGAATCGATGAACATACAGCCTGTTTTTGATCGCATATGTGAAGCATTTACAAATCCAAGTGTCACAAAGCTTGGCATAGAAGATAATGATTTCATTGAACGTTTAATTACAGGCTGGAACTATCTGAGTGGCCAGGCAATGCGTGCCATTGATGCAAAGCGTGATAACCAAAACTATCAAATTTCTGCACGTGGTATCATTAATATAAGTTCTGTGGAGGATATATTGAAGTATCTTACTGTTTTACATGTGGATGGCTTCAATTTGGGTATTTTTGCACATGATGATGCCCCAAATCCACGTGTTTGGGAGCCCCTTAAACAGGGCACTGATGTCAAGGGAGTTGATGATGATATTCCTAATCTTGAAGATCCCACTTATGATGACGAGGGAGGAGATAGAGGTTGCCAGGAAGATAAAACTGCTGCCACGCATAAAATGGGGGACGGTGGGAAAAGAAAGCTTCATCAAGAGAGGAATGGCAAAGGAGGGGCAGAGGGGGAAGTTGAAGGGATAGGGAGAGGGGCTTGTTCAGATTTTCCTAGTCATCTCATTAGTGAATTGGGTGGAGATGGCACAGAGTTTTCTACGGCGATGTCTAAGGTATTGAAATAAATCTTCGCACAGTAGTTTTGATAGGCTTCATTAACAGCACTGGTTCATATTCTTTACGAAACCTTTTGCTCTGTGATGCATTAAGCCATTAACATGTGTGATTTTCTTGCTTCCCTTTGCTGATTCACACTTTTCAAAACACAACTGTTCTATGAAAAGCATGGAATTTCCATCATCCCATATTCAGGGATGTCGAAATCTGCTACTACATAGTATGCGTAGCAATGCATGTGGATTTTGATACAAGTATCCTTCTAGAAAAGATATGTGGGTGATATATGATTAGTCATATTTCATTTTCGTCTGGCGCAAGCACACTAACTGCATGCCCTGTAAATTTCCAAACACAATGAAAACTGGACAGATAAAATGATAGAGTTGACACAGTAATATGTCAATATGTTGGAATCAGAGCATTGTTCTTTCCTATGGAGGAAAAGATGCTTGTGATGCTGAGATAAATATACTTTGTCATTTATTTATTTTTTTATCATTGTGAATGTATCATATGTAATATTATGCATATAGAGGCAAGGAGGTGTGGTGGATGTTAGGATGATGGATATCTGGATTGCCAAAATTCCCTTAATGGTCCAAATTTTCTTGTGGATGGCTTGGCATAACAGGATCCAATCTACAAACCAGTTGAGAAGAAGGAATTGGGATGGATCTAAAGACTGCAAGTTTTGTTTAAAAGAGTAATCTGTAGACCACTTGCTGTTTCAATGCCCAATTGCAGTGCCAATCTGGTGCTGGATCAGAGCTAGTTTAGGCTGGGATAGGATCCTGGTTTCTATTAGGAGTTTCCAGAAGTTGTTAACTGATAATAGTGGGGGTGTTAACAATAGCTTAACCTGGTGGATCATGGCGACAGTGGGCTGGTTGCTGTGGAAAACCCGGAATGATTTAGTTTTCTCAACATTGTGCTCAAATTGCCTAAGCAAGTAGCTTATAAAGTGCTTGGATTCTTGAAGGAGTGGAGCAAGCTAGAGAGGAAGATGGTGGAACCTAAGGAGACCTGGATGGAAAAGCTGAAGAAAGGAGAAGGACTCAGCAGATGGTGATCGCCTAGCAAGCTGCTTACATATTTTTACCTTCATATATTTGTTGCAGTTAGCTAGTCTAGCAGTTGTCTGTTTTCTGGGTTTCGGTGGACTTCTTTTGTCTCTGGACCTTCGAGTCCTGGTGCCGTGTTAGCTCTGGCTAATATGTGCCGTGCCTGTAAAGCTGGTATCCCCAATAAAACTTCTGTTACCCCCGTAAGCTTTCAATACAAGCTGATATCCATTGATCCAGGCAATAAAGAGTTGCAGCCTGAAAATCTTCCATTTTATATGCCAAACCTCCAACCATGAGAACTTGGAGTTATTGATATGCCAAACCTCCAAACTGAAGCTTGCAAGCGTATTGGTACTGGAAGGTGATTCAGCTCCTTTGCTGGATGAGGTTAGTGGATATATACACTGTCACAAATACACCTTTTCTGTCAAGTTCAAGTCCATCTATATGTATGGCTATGTCGCACCAAAGCTGCTGTTTGCTTAATAGTTTTTTCCATCATATTTTTGAAGTGAATTAGCCATGAGTTTGTACTTGTTAAGGTGTGTACTGTCGTATTGCTTGTTCAGAATGCCAGCATCACGTATTTGTGGTTGCAGAAAATTTATAGCTGTTACTTCAAATTAGTACTGATTTGCCTCCCCCTTTAGTGTGCTAAAGTAAAAAAAAAATCTCTGTATTGGCACAGTGCCAGATGGAAATACAAGAGCACCGTTGAGTGGACAGCGTTGAAGTCGGTTGCTGGAGGCTCAACTGATCCGCCGTTCTGTGTTTTTTCTCACTTTGTATGTGACGGCTTTCTGAACAAAACGCTGATGATTTGTGTGTAACATTTTTCTGGTGTAATATTTTTTACATGTATATACATGAGAGCTGTGAATATTCATTTTAGTACTTAGAAAAACACTTTTCCAGCACCGTCATCTGTTATTCTAACAACCGTTTCTGTTCATCATGAGTTCATGACAACCTCGCGCAAATATCTGACAAAAGTATCATGTATTGTCGCATAGACATGTCACAACGTATTTCCTCAGACTGATGACCTGATGATTCATGCCGAACCTCGCAGACACACCTAGGTAATTCTCAAAGTGAAGATATAGGTCCTTGAAAACTTCATGATAATTAGATACTCCTAGCTAAAGATATGCCCAGCTGTTAGGATCACATAGGCTGCCTAAGGGATATCTGTTAGGTCCTTGAACTTTATGGAGACTATTCTCACTTGAAATGAAACGTTTACAAAGCTTAGGCACCCAAACATTTTCGATGTTCACAGCAGAAACCTTAGCGCGCAGTGAAGGTACAAAGATTAGGGGTGTACAATATGTGCATTCATTTCATTTCATGTCCAAGCGTTTTTTCCATAGTCATTTACAAAAGCCAGAAGCAAGCACAAGGAATCACAAAAGGTTAAAAACACAAGCTGAGAGCTACAACAGTCCCAAGCATAACAGGACATGATATGTACAGGCAGTGTAAATATCAGACTGAAACTACCAAGGTCGACCAATGCACCTTTACTGATATAGTGGTGAACGCAAGCCTTAGTTCATCACTGCTGCATCCATGCTCTGTTGCGTTGAACGAACAGGAACGATCAACACCATCATCCGGTGCCATTTGACCAATCTTGAATTTCAAAACCAACTGAGTACCACTCACCACGGCAATAACAAACCTTTTGACACCAGATGTCTTGGACATCGTGCCACGAAAGAGATGAATTTCTTCACACAATCCACTAATCAACGAAGTCAATGACAAATTTACATTACTATCAGCTTGTGATACCCCAACGTCTATCGTGGCCTCAACTGCATTGTACAGAAGTGCTGAGCTTATGTCAATCGCACCATAGTCACCCTCAATGCGTGCAGTGAATACTTTACATGATGGTGTGCTCAGCTCACTAAAGTATGAAGCTCCATCAATCAGCTGTAGATCTTCTGATTCTTGCTCTCCTTTCTTGATTTTCATATCAAATTCAAGTAGGACACCACTTTGCATATCAATGCCTCGCTTAGGACCAGTCACTTCTATAACAGAACCCTGCATATTATAGTTTTAAAGAAGGTGAAAAAATGAAAATGCACAAGGAATTAAGATGGGAAACCATATGATGTTCAGTCAGTACTCTATGTCCTCTGCAACATACTGCATAACTAAATTACATCTAAAATGCAAACAAGAGAGCATGAATAGCTAAATGTAACAACTAAGGTTGCAGGACCATACGGCCCATCCAAGATCACAATAATGAAAGCTATGATCACGGTTGAATAGTTGGATGCTACAATGGATTTGGAATATGGACAAGTTGCAAGTGGACTACGGTCCAAATGGTGGAACTGTTAAGAGCCACAACCTAGCTATGACCCCTTCGAACCTAGTACTCCCAACCCATAGTGTAGCTCAATCATATCCTAGCAATGTGTGGCCTAGGCTCTATGTAGTGGCTATGATCTTCGCGTGTTGCGTCGTCAGCTCTTTTTATGCATTCATGATCAGGCCTGGCCTTTTTGTGGTGTTTGAATCATAACATAATAGTTTCTAATTGTGGGTATGAATGACAGATCCATCAACGTTTACTGATAGCTAGAGTTGAGCTGCAGGACAGTAGGAGGGGCTCTGGGGACACTGTTTGGTTTGAGGAACCACCTCATCTAGAACAGAGCAGTGTATCATGGGGACACCACATGAATTTGCGGGATGAAACCACTCATATTAAGCTAGCCATGTACCTATGACTGAGGGATGAGGTGGTGATGGATCAACTGATTCCATTCCTCAAACCAAGCACACCATTAATTCTTAGTGATAGTGATATTGATTGATGAAAGGATTATTGAATGATTCAAACTAGAGGGCCCAAATGGTACCACAAAAATTGAGGGCGATAACCAGGTTCCTTGCTCCATAGTGGCCATGTGCACATGGCTACCTAATAAGACATAGGAAACCAAGGCAATACATAACAGTATGACCCCCATGCTCTGCTAGCCCTTTTTAAAAAGACGGTGCTCACCTTGTACCATAGAGGTGAATGTCTAGGCATTTTTCCACCTAGAGAGATTTACGAGTTGAACTATGTACAAAAGTGGGATATTGAGATGAAGATAAACTATAGTCATAGAACTCATGGATGCACATGATAACATCAAAATAATTGTTTTAATATCCCAAATTTCCTCTATTTAACATGGCTTCACTCTAGCCACCTAGAAAAGTACAACTGCCTGGATAGAGAGTGACCACTTACCTAGCACCTGTCAGCTTTTTGAAACATTGTTTGCCATACTAGTATGTACCAAAATTGAGGCTCCACCAAAGTATACATATTTTGGTGAGTATCCAATGACGTCAAAACAAGACAAAAGAGCCTCACCTAGACCAGAGAATATATAATTTGCTGCAAAATTTTAAATTTGAGTCCAAAATGGAGTATATGGGAACAATAAAACCAAAAAGGGGTATGGTGAAGCAGGAAATGGATCAAAACTGTTGGGTTCAAGATATCCAAGGAGCCATAACTGTTGCAGCACTTTCAGAATATCCATAAGTGCACGAGCTAGCTATGGATGTTCAGTTACAGCAATATGCACAAGATGACCACCGCTGCTCACTAACTCTGGTCAGTATTGTTTTCTCAAATATGCAGGAGAGCTCCGTATCTTTTATATTAATAAGGTCAGTATGCAGCGAAGTCAGTTACAAGGGCTTCTTCACTGGGGCTGCATCTTTTGTGCCTTGGGAACTAATTAATTTGGAAACTTGGCCCCTAAAGAAGTGCCAATTTTTTCCTTTGGTTGCTAGCTCGCAACAGGTGTTGTAGAGGGGACAGATTGGTGGACCCAAGAAGAAGAGACCATTCAACACATTGTCCTATTGTGTTTCTCAAAGACAAGTTGGTCGTTACTATTGCGCCACCCAAATGACATGTTCTGTGAGTGGTGGCTGAGGATCAATTCCATATTCCCTAGAGACATCAGGAAAGGTCTGAATTCTCTGATCACTTTGGGTTTGGGGGCTTGGATTTTATGGAAGCACTAGAACTATTGCGTGTTCAATGGTGCTAATCCCAGCATAGAGATTGCTAGGGGTTTGGTCCATTTGGAGGTGGTTGCTAGATATGTCAGGTTGTTCAGGCGATACATGAGCGATTGTAATCGGATCTTTATAAGGGGGTGTGGGTGTATGTTTCGAGTGCATAGTATTGGGGTTGTTCTTCCTTTTAATCCAATGATACACAAGTCTCCTGTATATTTGAGAGGGGAGGGGGGAGAGAGAGATGGTACAGTAAATGTAACATAAAAATCCTACAATGCAGTACATACACATTCTCAGTGGGTGCTACCAAAGGCTCCTGTCAGTAGCAAATTCTTAAGTATGCTAACAAAATGCATGGAGAAGCAGGGGTCAGTTAAACCTTACATAGGGAGGAGGCAGTACGACAAATTTGAAGGAATGAAATACTTTAAGATTCATGCTTGGATAGGAAGGCAAGGAAATTAGCAGTCCAAATGCACAAACCATGACCCAAGTTATTGATATCAGCTTTTCCACTATTATTAGTATTACTGAAAGCCTTTTAAATTTTATCTCCTTTGTTGGCTTCACCTAGAGCCTATCCCAACTTTCTGGAGACGATAAAACAGCTCTGCTGCTGCTGTTGTTGTATGGTAGAGTTTCATCATGTTTCATCCAAATGTTTTAAATCAATCCATTCCAGTTTAGATTCAAAAGAAGCCACTATCCTAGATATAGGACATGATTGGAGTAAAGACAACTAATTCAACAGGCAGTGCTTACAGAACGCTTGGTATCAACTACACCATTGCATACTTGTGTATGAGACCACTAGAGACACTACATAAATTCATCGTAATGGACCACATTAGGGCGCAACAGGTCGCCAGATTTGAGAAGCGCACAACCCGTCTTCTTCTGCGATGCTTCCCTTGCCATCGCCATCCCTCCGGTTCTGCCACCACCCTCGCCCGACCTCAGCACCTCCTGGCACCTCGGTCTCTCCGCACAGCTGGTACTTCCCCTAGCCGGCAGCGCCCCCTCAACCCTGCCCTCCCCTAATCACAGAGGCCACCGGAGATCACTCGTGCCGCGACGCCCAAACTGCCAGCTCCTCCCTGCCCCGGCAGCGGCACACCCACCACCACCGCCGTGTCGCGGCTGCCATCCCGAAAACCCCCTTCTACAGCCACCAGTGAGTGGATCCCCCCAAACCCTGGAACTCTAACCAGGACCTGGACTATTCTTCTTCTATGCCGGCGGCGCGTCAATGGGTCGTGCGAGTGGGCTAATGCGCGACCCGTCGTGAGTTTTAGTTTGTGCATCGTAATAATTCTCTTTAGTGTCGTCTATAGATGACGAGCTATTTGGAAATAGACCATTATGAGAAATGGGCTTCGAAGATATGCCATCGCGCAACAGGGTTTCGGAGATATGCCATTATGAAGCACGCCTCAATCGCTAAAATGCCATCCGGTCAAATTTGGAGCAACTTATTCCCCTTCTATCCCTGTCCCTTTCTTTTTTTATTTCACGGTGACCTACTCGCACGGAACGGAGAACGGAGAGAAACGGATCGAGAAGAGACGAGAGGGCGCTGCTGCTCGCGAGCGCGCTCTCACCCGCCCGGCCACCGTTCGACGCGCAACGGAGCTCCGCGCTCTCGCCCGCCCGCCCGGCCACCACTCGACGCGCAGCGGAGCTCTGTGTTCTCGCTCGCCCGGCCGCCGCCCCACGCGCAGCGGAGCCTCCAGCAGCGCCTCACTGGGCCGCCTCCCCACGCACAGCCCCCACACTCGCCCGCGTCCCCACGCTCTGGCCCCACCCCGACGAGCGGCTGCTGCGCATGGCGAGCGGCCCGGCGAGGTCATGTCCGTCTCCTCCCTCAGGCTGCAGGTGCCGATGCATACCTGTACTACTAGCGCAAGGAGGAAGACCACCACTCCATCAAATACCTGGGTGGCATCTAAGGCAATCCATCACCTCACGAAGGATCCCACCATATCCACCAAAAAAATGAAGCGCTAGCAGATGAGCACAACTGCACGATTCACTGTGACACCGTTTGGAACTTGGCACCAAATGGCTAGGGAGGAGATGTTTGGCATTCTTGATGGGACAACCTGTAGATGGACAGCTTGCTGATGGGTCGCCAAGCTGTGGGGCGGCTGGGCGCGGAAGATGTCGGCACGGCCTGGACGTGGGGAGGCGCGCGGCCACGAGGGCTCAGCAGGCGCTCCTCATGGTGGGCCGGGGTGGGGGAGGAGGCGGGGGCGAGCTCGCCGGGGCGTTGTGCTTGCCGTGCGGTCGCAAGCGTCGCCTAGGACAGTGAGAGCAGCAGCGCTTCGGCTCGATCCGTTTCTCTCCGTTCCCCGTCCCGTGTGAGCAGGCCACCGTGAAAGAAAAAAAAGGGGCAGGGGCAGAAGGGGAATAAGATGCTATAAATTCGACCGGATGGCATTCTAGCGATTGAGGCGTGCTTCATAATGGTGTATCTCCAAAACCCCGTTGCGGGATGGCATATCTCCGAAGCCCACTTTTCATAATGGTCTTTTTTCCAAATAGCTCATAGATGACATGGATCTAGACATGTAGGTGCTTTACAAAGAACGACGGTGCATAACTACCTGTACTTCCCTTGAGGAAAAACTCAACCTGTGTGTGCCTAGTAGAAGGGGGTATGGCAATTTGTCTAGGGAAAAGCTCCATTTGGCTCTTGAGATACATTTAGTTTTGTTTGGACTTGAATAGACTATTTTGGAAACAAGAGGGTTGCAAGTACCAATCGTTTGTACACATGAAAGGCAATATGGGAAGTAAACAGAAAATACAGCGTGAGTAGACAGATAGTCCTACCTGATCCAGAATGAAGGGGTCTTCCCTGCTGCGACGGAATACAAAATTAAGTAAGGGCTCCAGAAGATCACGAGCAGCGAGGTACCCATACAACTTGATTGGACCATCATCCACGCCCTTAGCATAAGCCAGTCTCAACGAGAAAATCTGCATCATAGCGCAAGGCAGGTGTTCTCTGCAATTATTCCGATTGGGGCGGCAATTTGTCGGATCTGACAGCGCCATTGGCTCAAGACGAGCTGCACAAACGAAGGGAAAGTGAGTGATTAGTAGAATATACGTCACCTCCGATAGCGGCACGCAGACACCTTTGTTCTGTTTGTGTTTGGATCGGAGGTAGGTTGGTGGGGCAATTGGTCTAAGACACACTCCAGTGCAGTGCAGCGACGTGTAGAGAGAAGAAGGGAAAGATAGAAACCAACACATGGATTATAACTACATAATTGATTAGAAATAGAAGAGAGAGTGCCCTGGCTTACTCTCGGCACGCTCTGCAGTACGATACTGTTTATGCCAGTCGTCATCACCCCTTAATATGCTGCCGTCACCGTGCTTGCTCCGCTCAAGCACGGTCGCGCGCGGTACGCCATCTGCCGGACAGCCGTCGCCGTGGCTTGTGATGAGATCCTCGGTGGTTCTCCTCGCCCCATCAGAGCGAGTCGTCCCCTCTCTATCCATGGTCTTCTGTGGTGGCGAAGCGCTGGGGCTGGCCCGGGCCAATCATGCAGCAGCTAGCTGCCGGAGCGGAGGAGGGGGGGGTGGGTTGGGGGGGTGCGGGGGGGTGGCGGCGGCGGGGGCGTCGGGCTATGGATTGGGGTCTTGGGGGTTCGGTTTCTCTCCCTCCTCGCTCCTCGGTCCTCACCGGTGATGTGAACCACAGACCGCTCTCGGATTGCCGTGACCTTTACGAAGATGGCTGATAGAAAGGCTGGGGCCCATAGTCCACCGAATGGATTTGGTTCTCGAAAGGACCGACACGGCTTAGAGTGTCGAAGCCCAACTTCGCCTCCTTTAATATAAGTCTCGTTAAATTTATTAAAAAATAAAATATAAATCCGATTCTTAAACTTTTAACTCGGACCGTATAAAC
Source organism: Bothriochloa decipiens (assembly GCA_023333625.1). Lineage (NCBI taxonomy): Eukaryota > Viridiplantae > Streptophyta > Magnoliopsida > Poales > Poaceae > Bothriochloa > Bothriochloa decipiens. The sequence continues at coordinate 53,833,897 of CM041636.1, forward strand.
TTTTAAAGTATGTCATTCAAACTTAAACTCTGTTTGAGTCTCAAATCAGACGATTACGAGTCTTGCCCCTTGGATATTAGCAGATAACCCCCTCATTAATTTGTTTCAATTAGCAATGTTTCCTCATTATAATCTAGTTACGATCAAAGAACACCGCGTGCCATCGCCATGGATCGTGATCATCTCATCAGCCTGAAGACATAGGCAAATATATGTGACCATATGTGACCATCGCCTAACGACATAGGCAAATATCCCATCTCATCATCACAAACATTGCTAATTCAATATATTTGCATCTGTCACGCATCCAGGCAAATATATTTGGCAAAGACAGTACATCTAACGCTGGTGTCCAACCGGCTGCTGATATCATGCGGTTCAGGCGGTGCCGACGTCTGCTGATTGCTAGTTCTCGTGACATCGTATCCATATGTTTGTAATTCAATATATCTAGTAGCCGATCGCGTCCAGGCGCTGCCAGAACCGCGACCCTCGGCAGCCGTCGAGAGGAACCAGCAGCCGCTAGCCCTCGCGCGAGGAAGATGATCGCGACCAGGGCCGTCGCGGACTAGCGAACAGTCGCGAGGGATACGATAGGAGCAGAACTGAATCGGACAATTCAAATCAGGGGTCTAATTGCATTAAGGCGAAGGGTTTTAGCTGCTGATGGATCCTTAACGGGCTGATTTGAGACCCAAATAAAGTTTAGGCACAACTTTGTAAGTTTATGGCCCGGGTGACACACCATGAAAAATTCAAGAACCGGGTTTATATTTTATTCTTTATTAAATATCAGGCCATTGATTAACGGTAGCGTTTCTGCGGGTGTTTGGCTGTAGCCGCAACGGGGCTTCAGTAACACGTGAGAGGAAAAAAAACAACTATATAGCCAAATATAGGGGACAAAAATAACTTCTCCCTTCATCCAAATAATTATAAATAATTTCAATAATTTTAGAGACTTAAAACATCTCAATTTCAACTAAATTTATGTGATAAGATAATACACCGTAACACGTATCATTGGTTATGTGTTAATTATATTTGATAGTATACATATTTAATATCATAAATATTTATATATAATTTTAGTCAAACTTGAAACTTTGACTCTTCAAGATTTTTAGAGTAACTTAGTTTCAAATGTAAGGAGTAACTTAAATATGAGTATAAATAGCGGCATACTCTCTAAATTAAGGAGGTATTTCATCAGCACATAAAATTTGAGTATAGATTTAACCATAAGCTTGCAAAAAAAAAGAACTCATGTGAAATTCTTCTATGAATTTATAGTTTTTTTTACAATATCTATGAATTTATAGTTGAGACAGGTCTAGTGTTAAGGTGCAAGGAGCTTGAGCTCCTCTACCGTGGTTGAGTCCGTAAAGCCCCTTATAAGCTTCCTTAAGATTTTTATCTTCGCTTGAATGGGACCGTAGGAGGGGTTGAGATATGCATGTCTTCATCACTCAAAGTGGAAGAAGGATGTGTTGCCACAACTTGGGCCAACCATTAGACCTTTTTCTTTTGTTAATAACCGAATAGGAATAGAACAGAGCAACATAGTTTCAGGTACAAAGCAAAGCAAGTGGATTAGGAATTAGATAGAGACTAGGGTTCAGATTTTCGTTTCATCAATGATTAACCATTCCTTCCCAATGGCTTACATAAACCGTCCAACAACTCCTCTAGGATACACACCAAACGGTTAGCACCTAACAACTGTCATCTAACTAAACTACGGCCCGCCCACGAGGCAACATCGATTGTCAGCCACTTCGCTTCACCATTTGTACGCACCAATGCGGCACAGTGATGCGTCTCTTAGCCCAGCACCTGACATTACCGTCCCTTGAAATCCATGTTTTTTTTAAAACCGGGCTTGATGGAAACTAATGACAAAGATAGTGATCTTTTTCCTAAGCGATTAGTGAAGATGGCAAAGAGCTCCAACATACTTATATCTCAGAAAATGCAGTCGCCGCCTCGCCAATCATCCTGGAGTCTGTGGACCGCAACTTTGACACTAATTGAGTGTAAATCATTGTGGTGCTATCAACAAGTACATACTACGCTGTACGAGAACCAAAGGCATCTTGCGGAACGGCCTAGCAGCCAAGTCCCACTGAGTAGGTGTCGCTGAGGCCGGCTAGGGTCATAGGAAAAGAAGATAATAGTTAGCACAGTACAAATAGAGCCTACGTAATGATTCTAATAACATATTAAAAGTTGTCATTGAGACACTCATTTCCCATCCTTATAACCAAACACAAATAAAACAGAACATCCTTGTTCTCTTAACCAGGTACATCTAACAGAGACGAGAGTTAATCTCATCACACAGAAGGAGAATGGTCTGTTCAATCTGTTTTTGTCACTGAATCGAACACTAAGAGGCTATCACATGGATCTGACTTGTTAAACCTCATCCCACTTCTATACAATCTTTAAAATGAATCCCAAGAGTTAGAATAGGCTAACCTCGTAAACCAGACATATTCTTAGGTTGGGTCTAACCCATCTCAATATCAAAACCCCAAGCGACGGTTCTGCAGAGCGAGGCGGAAGTGGAGAGCGTCATGTACATAGGGCCTATTTAGATAATATGGACTAACAACTAGTTAACTAATGTTTAATCCATAAGAACCTAAACAGATGGATTAATAAAGTGGACTAACAACTAATACAAGACTCATCACACTTGTAATAAATTACCAGTTCATAGAACCTTAAGTATTCGGACAATATCAGTACCCGTGATTTTACTAACCTAATCAGGTTCATCCAAACAGGCAAACTAACCTCCTCATCGGCCTCCATGCCGTCGTCGGCACCCTCTCCTTCCCCGCCGGGCTCTTCCACCGCTCCAACGCCAGCCTCGGCGAGCAGCTTCTCTGCTTGCTCCTCGCGTGGCTTCGCGCAGTGCGCCAACTCGATCCCCCGCCGCCCCGCCCC
>CM041636.1:53836954-54001086 GCA_023333625.1 Bothriochloa decipiens
CCCGTGTTTGGCCTTAAGACTGGAGTTTGACAAGATCTGGGAGTCCAGGAAGGTGGGATTTCTGCACTCTATTTCACATTTCTTTGGTTAATTGAGCGTGGTATTTTGACCTTGGCTGGCCTTTTGCTGGTGATTGGTTCCTTAGATCGTGCAAGGGCCAAGGGATCATCATCGAGCTGGAGCAGCTGGGGGCGTTGCCGCGGAGCAGGAGCAGCAGGGTCTGGTCGCTTGCCACGTTCTGCAGTCTGAGGTCAGTGGACTAAGGTTGGGCTGTATTTGGTACGGTCAGTTGGGGATATGCTCAAGGTGGTGTGTGGTGCTTACAGTAGGGAGCAATCTACCTTAATTGGATCCTTGGAAGCGCACAAGCGATTTTTAAATTTACAATTCTCTCGAACTAGATGTGACAGTTCGACAGATTGTTTGCAAAAAAAAAAAAGGAGTGTGACATAAATTGTTTCTATTCTATCCACGTGCATGGTTTCAATCAAATGTTATGTGGTGCTGCTTTCAAGATAAACAGTAATGTTCGTTCATAATAGTTTTTCTCCAGAATAGGAGAAAAATACTGTTGGTGTTTAATAGGATGGATTTGCTAGGATTCTCCTCAAGCATCAGTAAGTGGCCTGTATGCTTGTTCACTGGGAATAAGCAACTCATCCTAACAAATTCAGTCTAATACTCAAATGCCAATGCACTTTATGCCCTTGACTCACCTGAGGTCTAAGGTACAAACACATAAAAATCACACCCCAGATAAACACTAAGTGGACAGCCCAGAGAAGAGATATATAGACTTTGTACATAGGCAGTTTCCTTCTTCCTGATATAATTGATCATAGGCCATTCTTGCCTACATCCTCTTGCTGCTACCATAGCTGGTTTGAAGAAGTGGAGATAAGAGGAGGAATAAGTCAGACAGGCAAAATGGTCAACTCAATATCAAAATTACACAATACTGGTGGCATATGATCAAGTATATTGGAAGGAATGGTAAACCTTTTAGTGCTGCAGCCTATAAATGCAGTGGCATGCAACTGACCACCTGTGAGTCAATAGTGTTTGTACCCCTTACTGATATACTATCATTCTTTTCTAAGTCCAGGCATATTTGGACATCTATGGTTACCCCTCCTTTTTACACAAAAAAGAACAAAGTGACATTCTGAGCTAGCATTTCTTGCACTGCTGCATGGCTTAATCTATTTGAGGAATATGGACAATTGTGGTAGAATATGTCTGTTAGACCTTGAGCAATGACTCTTCAACATTATATGACCTTTTGGACGTGAGCACGCTTTCCTGCATGTAACTTTGAAAACATATTTTATATGAATGTTGGGAAAAGGTACATTTAATTGTTATGAAAATATATTGTCTGGCAAATATAATGGTATCGGGGAACTGAGCGTAGCTCAGTTGGTGAGCACTCCCGGTTCGGAGGCCACAGGTCATGGGATCGAGTCCTCTCGAGCGCATGATTTCCCACCAAAAAAATCCCCTCGCTGGCCCCGTGTGCCAAAGCGCTGGTAAAGAGATCGGCCCAGGTCGGCCTGAGGACTGTGTGTGGCCCAGGCAGGTAGTCTCACGGGTAACGTCTCCCAGTGTCAGGGCGGGGCCAGGGTTCGGGGATTTTTTCGGCCTGTGTGAGAAGGCCTTCTTCTTACTTACAATGCCCGAGGGGCGGCTTGTCCCTCGCAGGTCGAGTTTTTTTTAATATAATGGTATCATTTCTACACAACCAATTTAAATATCCTTTATGTATCTCTGATCAAGGTTAGAGAAGTTTGGCTATATATTCTCACCGCTATGTTAAATGGAGCCTAATTGGCATGCATTGTATATTTCTCATAGTTTGATGGAGGCGTGGGTTTTCTAAATGCTTGTTTGGCTAACTTACACAAGATCCGTGGCCTTTTTATGGTGGGTACTGTAGCTTGGATTTGACAAATGAAATTTAATGCTATATGTAAGTCTGATCTGTTCAGTCAAGCTTGGGAAACTGGATTGCTTACAACCAATTTTGTTTGCTAATGCTGCATGTACAGATCATTAATTATGTACAATATCAAGGAAGTGACCGCAAGTCATGAATATTTTAGTTCTTACTTTTAGAAAATGTTCAATTCTTGGAGATCAAATTCTTTGGCATGTTTTCAGATTGTAATCATAATATTTTGCACTCCCTACATTGATGTAGATTTGTTGAGATTTTGTTGAAACTCTGTACATGCTTCCACAGGAGAACTTTGGCAGCTGATGCTGTGTCATCCCAGTACCTGCTGCACTAACAGATGGTTCTTATCTTCTTGCTGCTGCCTTATTCCCTGTGGCTAAGCCAGAAATGTCTGATTCATGAATTATGAACTGTTTCTTTTTTAATCATCAACCCTCATGTAAACTACCAGTACCAGTCTCTTGGTTTGAAAAGACTGTTCAAGAGAGCTTCACACCCAAAGATTTCTTCACGCCTTCTCCGATAAGTAGATATACGCTGCCAATCATCCACCCTTTTCATAACTTTCCAAATGTGGATACTTCTTTGTAGCGTTAACCTTTTGATTGCTGACTCATATATCCATCTTGCAAATTTTTAGAGCCAAATCAATAATGGAATTGGTGTTAATATGTTTATGCAGCATTTCTTGTTAAGATTGCCACCATCTCACATGTCTGTTTATGTAACTGTCATTTTAGATGAATACTGATTGCTTGTCCCTTTTTTTGTGCTAACGGTTAAAAATTCGGTATTTGACAAAATGTCAGGTGGTAATGCTGCAAGGAGGAAGGCTGCTGAGTTGACATGTTCATGTGACCAACCTAGAAGGAACTAGACGTCTTTTCATCAACAAGAAAATGGTCAGTTTGACTTGAGTTTATGACTACTTGAACCTGGCTGGTTGGATGGAGGAACTAACCAACTGAGCTAGGCTCAGGCTCACTTCCTGAGTTAGATTGTTGAAGTCAATCGGCTGTACCCTAGAGGCAACTGACCTGCTGTACTTCTATTTATGTTCCCACTTGTACATGATGTTAAGGATATATTTTCTCATCAATATAACGAATATCGAGTGCCTTCTCTTTTCTGATTTGAAATTCCTGAACTGCTTACACGCAAGAGCGCCATAGACTTAATGTGTATTTTGGAACTTGTGTAATATTCTTTTAGGCGAGACTAAAGGAGGATGAACTGGTGTGTGTATATATATATATATATATATATATATATATATCTGTTCGTATAGTTTTCAAAGGCTATTATTAGTTATTACCCCCCGGGTATTGCACTGATTAATGCTGAGCACTGCTTGATATTGATCATACGCCAAGCATGTTTACTATGCTTCGATCTGTCCGAGATATGAACTGCTAGCCAGTTATATGTCATTTATTTATAGGACTTTTGAGGCTGTTGTAAACTACATTGTTCTCTCCAGGAACTAATGTAAGTGTATATAAATGTGTTGAGCCTGTTTTGCTTGTTCCAGAAATACTCAGATTCGCCACCAGAAAATCAGCACACAAGTTATGTGGTTGAAATCAGTAAGTCTGTTACTGTCGACTAACAATAAATGTGCTTCAGTGGGACATCAATCTTTGACGAGTATGGGTTGCTCATCTTATTATGGTCACGACTAGAGCTCATGATTCAGAGAATGAAGTAACTCAGAGCACGGACTAAGTTTGGTAGGGCTTGCATAGTGTAAGAACAGCAGCTCAGTGGGAACTCACTGAAACTAAGGATGCGTCATCTTTAAATAATATTGCAATTTCATCAACTACGGCTAATTTCCTTTGTTTTTCATATGTTAAATATCAAGAAGCATCATCATATATGGTTTTTTTATTGAGCATACATCATCATATATGAATAGTGCCAACATGTAATTTAATCTTATATCTAATCTTTTCTCATCGTTTTCACATTGAAAACAGTGGCAAGGAAAGTATAACAGATTTTCATGACACAAACAATCAGCTACAATTGCTCTGAAGAAACAATCTGTGCAGCTTTTCCTTCTTTTGAACCTTCTTTTTATTGTAACAGGAGGAGGGCTCCCCACCAATTCATTGCTTAGGAGTGCAATACAGATTGCAACTCAACATACAAAATAGCAGTACAAGCCCCAAGGGCCGTAGAAGAAAGGGGAGGATCAAGTTCTATTGGATGTTACATATTGGGGGGATAAAAGATCACACCAGGACTCGGCTATATTTGCATCAGCAGTGGTCAATGTGTGCTTCCAAAGTAGGGCTTCTTCCCTGGTCGCAGGACAGAGGAAGCGCAGTTGAACACCACAGCATTGCGAAGTTTCCATAAAGACCAGCAGATCAAGGGGAGGAAGACACCATAATGCTAACTGGGAATACCTGGGGGTGCAGGACATCCAGATCCTGCTTACTGGGCTCCAGTGACATCAAAACCAAGCCTGAACCAGATATTGCAAGAGAAACCACACCCCAAGAGAAGGTGGTCCATAGTTTATGAAGCACTTGTGCACACAGGGCGACTGTCATCTTCAAGGATCATCTTCCGCTTCAAGTTGGCGTGACATTTTATTCTGTATTGGGCAAGCAGCCTTCCAAAGAACTGCGCTTATGAGGCGCACAGTTGCCCCCAAACAAAATGGCAGAATTCTGGGAGTTCACCTTGCGTCTTGATAGCCTAGTGTTACCTCAGGGGAGGCAAGGCGACAGCTCCTTGGAGGAGGATCACTGACATAAGGATATTCAGGGCATTCAGATCAGCTCTTGTAGCCGTGGTGAGCAGGGGAACAAAGAGGGAATGACACCATCAGTAAGGGCTTACATCAACTTGACATGTGACTGAAAATAGCAGGGAAACGAGTTGCCAGAGCCTGATCAGCGATCCAGGCATCCTCCCAGGTTGGTACTTGCATAATACTTCTGGTATTTGCAGAGATTATGATTCAGAGAATGAAGTAACTGACTTGCATTGCAAAACTTCTGGTATTTGCAGAGATTATGATTCAGAGAATGAAGTAACTGACTTGCATTGCAATATTGCATAGTGTAAGAACAGCTAAGTGGGAACTGACAACTTTATCTTTGAATAATATTGCGATGTCATGAACTACAGCTAATTTACTTTGTTTTTCATATGTCAAATCTAAAGAAGCATAATCATATATGAATAGTAACAATATATAATGTAATCTATCTAATCTTTTATCTCATCATTTTCAGGTTGAAAACAGTGCCAAGGCAAGAAGTATGAACAGACTTCCATGACACAAACAACCAGCTACAATTGCTCTGAAGAAACAATCTATACAGCTTTTCCTTTTTTGATCTTAAAAAATTTGTTCCTCTGATAATCTAAGCAATCGACAATCTGAAGAAACAATCGATAGTCTGAAACTTGTTGAGCAACTGATGGTCTGAAGAACAATTGGCAATCTGAAGAAACAAAGGAGGGTATACTGCTGATAATCGGGAGCTTGTTCCTATGAAGAAACAACCACTTCAGTTTTTGTTTAGGTGCTGCAGTAGGTTTTGTTTCTTATGATCTGTGCAGCGCAAAACTAGTGGTTGAAGTAGCAGCTTGGCGGCAGTGTAGCTAAGGTGCTCAGCTCTACTGAGGAAATGCTGCTGCTCTTCCACTTTGATAACTGCAGTTTTCTTTCATGTCTAAAACATGGGTTGGGTTGGGGGTGGGGCACACAAGGGGAGCACAAGAGCTGGCTGTTTCCGAAGATCCAAAATATACAGTTGCAGCCCATGGTGCTGCATGCTCTGGAAATGGACGGCCCATGGGGAGTACACCAGATCAGCATACCCAATTCAATTCACGGGAACCTACAGGAGATATCGGCCGAGCCTAATTTGGAAGGCACACATGGAAAACAAATGTAAAATTTTTGCTTGGACAATCATACTTAAGTAAAATACTCACGGAAGACAACCTGTAGTTGAGAGGGTGTCCACACCAATAAAATTGCATCACGTGCAATGACCGCTAGAGACTGGCCTGCACATGTGTTTGCTTTGCCCTTTTGCCAATCTAGTGTGGAACCAGGTTTTGACGTGGGAGCACTTTGGTAGGGAACTAATCTAGCTTGATACTGACTCCAACTTTTGGTGGGAGGCTGCAGATATAAAGGTTCCAAAGGACCAGCGATGGCGCTTCAATGGAATGGCCATCTACATAATGTGGAGCCTCTAGAAAAAATGAAACAAAAGAATTTTCGAGAACCTGTAATATATTTATAACTAAAGAAAAAATTGCAGAAGTTCAGAACCAATGAATAATCGGATTGAGCTGCAAGATGGATGGGGTTTATCTGGTTTAGTATAGAGATTTTGTATTGACATACATGTTTTGTAATGACATGATTTCTTAGACATAGATTATGTTTAGCATAGAGTTGAATTCATGACAAATTTTGTACCAATCTAGACCTGATTGCTCCCCCTGAAAATGTACTAACTATAACGTACAGTTCATCTGTTTACCTGAAATACACGTGGATGAAAGAAGGCACTGGACCGCTGACAGGAGGCACCGCCATGGACTCGACGGGCGCGATGAGTGCTACTTGTGCGACCAAGACCCAGAAACCATCGACCACATTGTCACCACCTGCTCCTTCTCCAGACACATCTGGTGGACCACCCTGTCGGTGCTGGGGGTCGACGCCTCTCAGGTGGGCGGAGGCTCCATCATCGACTGGTGGGAACACTGGTGACAGAGGTGGCATGGAATGAAGAGGAAGGGCGCGGGCACCCTCTTCGCGCTGGTGGCATGGGAGCTTTGGAAAGAGAGGAACGCAAGATTCTTCCGGAACGAGGCGGCCACTAGCGCGCAATTGCTCGCCAGGATCAAGCAGATCGCCGACCTTTGGATAGAGGCGGGGGCGCGCCACCTAGGAGAATTAATCCGCGAGTAATCGCCATGTGTAATCCGTTCAGGGAGGCAGCGCTTATTGTAAATCTAGTCCTCCCAAAACGCGCCAGTGCGTGGTTCTTCTTCTTAAATACAAAGATGCGCAAATCTTTTGCGTATTCGAGAAAAAAATACACGTGGATGATTTGAAATCTTAAATTTGATGGACGTTTTTAAAAAAATGAATTCTTCAATATGAACCACATATGGGTTTGATTGCTCTCTCTGATTTGCTGTACAGAAGAAGAAAAATGATGAGGTCTGAGATGTTCTGATTCCTTTATGATGCAAGGACTGAATCTCTCTGAGAAAATGCATGGTTCTTTAGCATATGTTAAGAACTTAAGATGATCAGCAAATCAAAGCAACTCAGCAAAGCATGTTGAATATGTTACTGGTTCAATGCATGATAGAGCAAAGGCATTGTGTCATAAAGAATATAAACCGATGTTATGAATGATGCTCATCAAAGCTATTGCAGGAAGAGTAAGATCTCAATACTGCTAAGAAAGTGAAAGCAAATATTGCTTAGTACTACACAGGAGCGCGATGCTACATAAGTACGAAGTATCCATACATATAAAATGACTTGAAGTTGTATGAAAAGGGCGTATTTGTGACAATGTACTTCTACTAACCTCATCCAAAAACAAAATCTGCTTCACTTTTCACCCCCGCCCAATAGGGTATCATTCTCCAGTCCCGAAAGAGAAGTACCAATACACTATAAAGCTTCAGTCCTATATAGCCCTGCACCTAGTGTCATAGCAACAGCTCCAAGATCTTATTGTTGAAGATTTGTAGTCTGAAATGTACGGCAGGCTGCATTCTTTATAATGTGGCACCATTTATATTTGCTTTCTTCCAAGACATGTCAGCAGGCTGCAAAACCATGAAAGAATTAGCCAAGTGAAATGTAGGTATCACCACTAATATGCATACGGTTATGTATGGTACTTTTACATTCATATAAAGTAATAACAAAGTAAATTAACTACAGTATCAGAAGCACAATGCCCCAGTTTAACATAACTATCGATCATATATGTGTTAGCTCAACATTATATAATCTGACTAATATTCTTAGTGTTCTCAGAATTACAGTGCACACAGTCAGATATGCTGTGCCATGAGATAATGAGATGTTATTAGTTATGTCTGCAGACCATAGAGAACAGATCCTCCCTATATTTGTACCTTCATTCATCCATGTTGATACCTACTGAACAGTGAACATAAAATAATAGAAGACATGAAAACCTCTAAATAATGGGATGATGGACATTCAATGCTATATCTCATAGAACATTTGTGTCCAGAAAGTGATATATCAACAAAGCAGAGCAAGTGAACCAAGCAGGTTGCACATGTTACTGGCTCAATGCTGATAGAGCAAATGGTATCATTGAGAAGTATCCATGCATATAGACTGTCTTGGACAAGTTATGAAAAAGGGTGTATGCTTCAGACTTTGCAGTGTATGTCTACTTACCTCATCCAAGAACAAATCCCCTCCACTTTTCACATAAGGTGCCATTCCTCTAGTCTCAAAAGAGCAGTATTAGTCCATTTCAAGGCTTGAGTACTAGTCTCCTAGATAGCCTATCTCCAACCAGTGCCATAACCATAGGTCCAAGAGGTTGTATCGCATAAAACAGAAGGCTTGTCAAGCTGCAATTCTTTATAATCTGGCACCATGGATATTTGCTTTCTTCCATCATAGACATGCCAAAAGGCTGCAAAAACAATGGAAGGATTAATTAAGTGCAAAGTAGCTACCACCACTAATATTCACACAATGTTACTTCTGCATTCTTATAAAGCAATAGAATGTAAACTAAATTTTTCTGTCAATATGATAGCCCTGTGCTCCAATTTAATACCTTTCAATCATGTGTATTATAAGTCAATGTTATATCAGTGACCAATGGTATCAGTGTTCTCAAAATCCCAGTGCATATATGCTGTAATAGGTAAAAACGTGAGATGTTACTAGTTATATCTGCCAACCATAGAGAATGCACCATTCCTATGATGTACCTGCATTCACCCATCTTGGTACATACTGCACAGTGAACATTTCATAATAGCAGACTTGGAAACCTCTGAATAATGGGATGATGAATATTCAATGATATATCACATGGAAGAACATTTGTGTTCAGAAAAAGATAAATCACAAAGCAGAGCAATTGAACCAAGCAGGTTGTACATGATACTGGTTCAATGCATGATAGAGAAAATGATATCATAATAAAGAATACAAATAAATCAAGTCTGACAGCCTATTTTCCACCTAGTGCCATAGAGAAAATGATATCATAATGAGGAAAATGAGTAACTAATAAACTAACCCCTCCCGGACAGCCTATTTTCCACCTAGTGCCATAGTCACAGTTATCTTATTGTTAGATATTGACATCGCGTAAAATGAAACGCTTGTATGGCTGCAATTTTTTATACTCTGGCACCATGGATATTTGCTTTCTATTATTGACATGTCAGAAGGAACAATGAAATAAAAGGATTAACCAAGTGAAATGTAGTTATCATCACTAATATATGTACAGTTATGTATGGTACCCTTTTACATTCATATAAAGCAATAACAAAGTAAATTAGCTACAGTATCACAAGCACAGTACTTCAGTTTAATACAATAATCATCCAAATGTATTCACGTAATATTGCATTGACTAATGTTCATTGTTCTCAAAATTCTATTCCATACAATTAGTTATGCTGTGCCAGGTGAAAAAGTTTAAAAGTGAGATATTATTGTTATATTTGCCAGGCTTAGAGAACAGATCCTTCATATATTTGTACCTGCATTCACCCATGTTGATACATACTGCACAGTTGCAGACTCAGAAACCTCCGAATAATGGGATGATGGGTGTAATTCATTGAAATATGTCATATAACATTTGTGTTCAACTAATCAGGTTGCACATGTTACTGGTTCAATTCATGATAGAGCAAATGGTACCATAATCATAAAGAACATAAATCATGATGCTCATCAAAACTACAGCAGGAAGAGTAAATTTTCAATACCTTCAACAGCATATCAAGCAAACCAGATCCTGTCGTTGCATTGCCCATTCAGTTGGGCTCTGGTTCATTGAAAGCCTTTACCACAACTCCGTCCACCAATCAGAGGAAACCAGCAGCTGATAAACTAAATCCTTCCCTTTCTTTCACCTGTCAGAAACAACAAACGGCAGCATAGTGGCTGCAAGAGCACAAGCTCGAGCAGAAACAGAACATAGAGTTTTGGTGCTGCAGAATCGGCAAAATTCGGTTTAACAAAGATACAAGTGAAAAAAATCCAAGGTCACAACAGCTTGAGCCTACACAATGAGCTCTAACAACACCACTACAAAGAGCTCCTGTGCAAACAGAACGCAAGCATCAAGCTTGACCTAGACACACCCGAACGAGTCACTGTGTCCCAACTATAAAAAAAAAACTGAAGAAGGTTTGACACATTAACAGATTACAATCATAGTTCCCTATGCCCTTCCCCTCCTCTTTTGCCTTGCAGTCTCCATGACTCCTTCCCTTTCCATTTCACTTCTTTCTCTGTCTAACACCGCTTTGCCCATGTTGTCAATCTATACCCCTTCATCCATGAATATCGTCAACGCTCAGAACATCAGTGCCAGGTTCAAGGGGCTCCCAGTGACTTGGGTTTGTGGCCTTATCGTGTTTAAAAGGTTCATCAAACCAGCCATCAATATGCAAAACAGTCAAATGAGGCAATACGGCCAGCACGGAACTTATATGTGGGAAGTCTCTGATATGAAATTTGTAACCTGGATCACTAATGGCACGCATTACATGGGTACTCAGCCTCCTCCAGTGTGTAATTAGATATCTTATAAAATTATCACCGTCTGTAGCAAGCTTGCGGACACTTGGATTAACAAATGCTTCACATATGCGGGCAAACACAGGTTGTAGCTTCAATGATTCACATACGTGGACGACAACAATACCAAAAGCTGCTCTCAGACCTACATGTTCAGCACCCCCATTATATTCCCAGATGGTATTAAAGGCATCTCTAAGGGCATACAGGCCAATACTTGTTTGCCCAATGCATGGAGATATGACATGATGATTCCCCTCGAATGGGAGACGGCTACATCCAGGGTGATTGATGTAAGGTTCCTTCCGTGATGAGTTGGCAAATTCATAGATTCCCTTAGTTGCATAATAACCATGAAGCCATCCATTGCGACCCTCGACTACAAAGATCAGGCATCTTTGGTCATAACTCATGGCATAGTAAAAGGTGGAACCAGTGGGTGTGGTAAACACCCTAGACACATTGTTCTCATGCAAAATTGCCATCTCAATGTTCCATTTGCGATAATGATCCTGACAAGCAATGTAATTACGGTGCACCTGCTCCTGTGTCCCGTCCAAGCTGAGATGCACCGAGTTCTGAAAAATCAGAGAATGGAAATAATGAGACGGCATTTTAGTGTGTGTTCTGTTCGTGGAGCATGATGGTTTAGAGAATGTGCAGCCACGACTCCCAATTGAGTGCAAGTATTAAATAATTTGTGAATTTTAGGACAAGAAGAAAGTATTGACACAATGAAAGTTGTCCAGGGCAATCACTGTTGTGCAGGCAAAACTAAACTTGCAACGCATACGTATCCATTTCAAAAAGAAAAGGAAAATAACATAATAAAGAAGAAAAAAAGAGGGCAGGACAGCTTACCAGAGGACGATGTTGGTCAGTGCGGACAACCTGAAATGATGCCATTGTCGAAGAGGAAAGCCAAGGACACCTCTAAATGGATTTTGTAGCTGCACCACACAAGAGGAAATCAGAATAAGATATTGGAAACAGGGTTACCTCTAAATTTTTTCAGAATTTTGGGGCATAGCCCCCATTCTATTAACCCACGGCCAACAGACCTGTCAAAACATTACAATGCCCAGCAGATGGGAACACCATCTGTCCAAAATTTTACCCAAAGTCTGCCGACAACAAGAGAAACGAGAGAACCAAAAACCTCTGGCCTCACACCTACTTAACAGACCCCAGAAACCAGCCAAGAGGCTACACAGTTTAACCAAACTACAGCAGGGGGGGGTGGGGGGGGGTCGGGCTAAACATGTTACCCCAACCGAGAATAACAGAAAACCATATCAGCATCTTCCTTTCCACACACCATCAGCTTTGTTTTTTGCTGGCATCTCCACAGGATTGTGTGAAGACTTTTTCATCCAGCCACCCCTTGTGGCCATTCCAGGGACAAGTTGAAGCCATTCCAGGGACAAGTTGTTCCCTCTAAATTTTAACCCCCAAAAAAGCTGAGATGCAGAGAGGCTGATTGGTTCCCGTCCCAGGCAAGGATCGCCTCGCCTCTACTGCTTTTGTATATATGATATATAGCAGTGCTCCTGCTAGTTTTTCCAAGGAGGAGGAGGAGGAGGAGGAGAAGGCGAAGGAGAAGGAGGAGGAGGGGGGTTATGTTGTTTGTACCTGTGGCTGTCGCCGGAGGAGAGGAAGCTGTCCTCGCCGGAGCTCGAGGCCGACGACGCTGTGTTCCACACAAGGAGGAGCACAAGGATAGGACCGCCAACAAAAACCTGGCGGCAAAGGGTTTTTCTTGCCGTATTATACTCGAGGACGAGGATCGGCGCCTCCATTGCGGCGCCTCCATTGCCTGCGGATCCTGGCAGCAAGCAGATCCTGGCCCCAGGCGTCCGAAATCGAACGGCTGGGAGCCTTGCCTTGGCGACGACGTGTCCGGCGAGGAGAGTTGGCTGACACCAAAGATGAGCGGGAACTCTAGATTCCCGCCTTCACTTGGGTTCTGTGGACACAAGCGAAGCGTGGGCCGGGCCGGGCCGGGCCGGGCCGGGTCAGGCTAATCAAATCCAAAATAACCCGAGCTAGATCCAGCACCATCCTTACTCCCCCAGTCGCAACCGCTGAATCCCACGGCGGCCGGATCCGGGACCCGACCTGCCGCAGCCGCACGACCGGCCTGCGGATGCATCTGAGTGAGCCCACGACTGAGCCGCCGCCAGCCAGCGCAAGCTGCCGTAGGATGCTCGGCGGCGTCACAGCGCTGCCGACCGGCCTGCGGATGCATGAGTCAACCCACGACTGAGCCGCCGCCAGCCAGCGCAAGCTGCCGTAGGATGCTCGGCGGCGTCATAGCGCTGCCGTTGCCGCCGGAACCGCAGCCACGGAGTCGCCCCGCGCCTCTTGCTGGCCGCATTGCCGGTCTCTCTAACCTGCGCTCGCCGTCTGCAATCCCTCCACCTCTCTCGCGTATCCATGGCCATGCCGCCATGGGGAATGGGTAGCCCGGAGCCGGGGAGGGATGGAATCTTTTGCTAGTGATGAAGTGGAGAGCGGAGGAGACCTGGTCAACTTGTTTTATTGAGCGCGCAAGCCCCTACGCGACAAAACTGGGCCGGCGGCGGCTAGGGTTTCGCTCGCCTGATATTGGACCAGATTCTTAGTTAAAAGTTAAAGGAAAACGCGTCTAGTAGGCCTCGTATCGGCCTCACTCAGTCCAAAACTCAGCATCACGGTTGGCGTTGGCCCAATAAACATTCACGACTCAAAAAGAAGTCCCTTACGTTCCTGAACTGATTTTTCCATTTCAAACTCTAAAGCTTAATTGTACTCAACTCTAAAACAGTTAAACTACTACTTATTTGCCCAAGAAAATTTTGTCCTTTTTATTATACAAAACATAGCAACTTACTAATAAAGCTTTTAATAAATCATAAAAAAGAATCTATAAACTTCTAAAATATCTAAAAAAACCTTAACATATAGATTAGGACACAAAAAATCCAAAAGAACTCACGAAAATATATTTAAAATTTTTGAACATTTTTCACATAAAAAATATAAGATGCAACCAACACGAATACATTCGCTCACATTGTGTTGCCACCTCCCATAGCCCATGCCCCACGCCGCCACCCTAGCAACCCCTCCAACCGCTTCCCTCCCCCTCGAGCAAGGGTTGTGACATTGTCACAACCCTGCTGGGGTGGGGGCTAGTTGAGGGACCAGGTAGGAGGACAACAACGACTGCTGGACGAGGCAGAGATGCTAGGGTGGCGACGTAGGGAGAGAGGGGGGGGGTTCTATTTCTCGCTAAGATCGAAATAGTTACATCCCTAGTGGACTTGCATGCCAAGAAAACTATAAGAAGAGTCCTTATAGATTTGTAATTCACCTTATTATAGGAAAAACTGTTTACTTTTTAATAAATCTTCTAGGTGCCTGCACCTGCTCAGTCTCTACCCAGCGCCGCTAGCCTTGCCTGCTCTTGCTCTACCTTGTGAAAAGAAGACATGATGTCCTGCTGGATTGGAATATATAGGTAGAGCGTCGCCTGAACGTAGATAAAAAATCAGACACCGACACCTGTGTAAACAAACGTTTGATGTTTGCATGCGGAGTTGCATGTGGATCGGAGGCTCTGGACCAGCAACGAAAAAATTTAGATCAGGCTCAACAAAAGTCTACGGCGAATTTACTCTACTATGAACCCTCCCAATACCCCTCACAATAGACAAATAACAAATTTTAGCCCTTTATAATCTATATAATTAGACATAAAAATTAAGGTGGGGCTTAGGGGAGGCTTGACATACCCTGAATCGGTAGCCAGGGCTGAAGCCCGAGTAGCACGGCCGCTGGCTCCGTCACTGCTCTGGACGGCAGATCTTCACCAAAGGTCTAGCATTGTGGAGAAGATTAGGGAGCTTAGTTAGGTTTTCCAAAAGTTTAAATTTTCTTTTTTTAGCTCACAATGAGATACATAGCGCTACTTTAGTTAAGCAGGTCACAAGTGAAACACGGGCTGGGTGGTGGTCTTATGCCCTCACATGTGTCTGATCAAACCTGCTGATCTCAGACTGTAATCCTACTCCCTTTTAATGAGTGAATCTCCTTGATCGCAGAAAAAAAAAAGAGTCGTATACGAAGCTAACAAGACTCAATGAGAGGGCGTCGATGCTTTTAGTCGACCTAGAATATGAGGAGACGTGATCTCTCGAAACCAAGCAAAATGGGGGAGAAAATTTTAAATGATTTAGACTTTTGTGAACTCGATTTTGTTAAGACACTCTGGAAACCAAGGAGTGGTTTTGCAGCCAGCACGCTAGGGCATCTAATTTAGAGAATCATTTATAGATTCTGTTGGGGATATTTTTGTTTTGGCTAGGGAGAGATTGGCTATTTAAAAGTAGAGAGCGAAGGAGGTGGGATGTAGAGCTACTAAATTTAGAGAATTATTTATAGATTCTGTTGGAGACATTTTTGTTTTAATAATAACTAAATTTAGCTTTAGAAAATAATTTAGCTAATCTTTTAGAGATGCTTAAACCTAGCTTTGCTGAGGGAATATAGAGGTGAAAAAAATGCGGCAAGCAAACTAAATGATCCCTTGCTCCAAATATAGGTTCGTAGCCAGATAGGAGTAGCCATGCGAAAAGCCCACGTACGATCTGGTTCTTGCGGCAAGTAGAGCTAGCGTTGGAGATGGGCCATGACCGTGTTATCCTTGATGTTTTTTTTTTTTTGACAAGAGTGTTATCCTTGACGTTAATTGCCAGGGCTTGAAGAACTTACTAGGGACCCGTCGAGTATGGGATCATCCATTAGAGATCTTTGTTTCGATATTATAGAGCTAGACATGAGTTCGCTAAGTTTAAAGTTGAATGGGTGTGTAGGGATGCAACTCGATGGCCTATTGCTGAGCATGTATATGCCACTGAGCGCTTATTTTTTTAGCTTGACTATATTCCGGATTAGTTAAGCGGACTAGTAGCCGCTGACTGTACTCCTACCTTGATTTAATGAAGCTCTATGATGCTAAAGAAACCCCCATCATCTTAGCAGCAAGCAAAGCAAACACGCCGAGGCCTTGTCAAGGAGGTCTATAGACTTTATAAAATGTTGTTGAAATATTTTTTCAAAAATGTTTTCTAGAATAAATGTACATTAATAAAACCAAAATAATTTTTAGTGTTATAAAAGTCATAGAAAGTTTGTTTTAAGTCAAAAAAAAAGTTCAATACTTGGACGAGGAGGAGGTCCAGAGATTAGTGGACATATAAAAAGCGATTGACCATGAGGAGGTGTAGAAATTATTACTATACATCAAATTCATCGACGATGGATGGCCTAGCAGACATAGATCAATTAGCATGGCGATTTATATTTTATTTACTTAAAATACACTTTATATGTTTTTTATAACATTAAATAACATTTTATAATTATTAAATGCACATTTATTTTAGGAAAAATGTGCAATTTTTTTTTAAAAAATATTTCTACACCTTTTATAGAGTCTAATGGACTTTGTTGAACCATCGTGAAAATTCAATTTGCATCCCTCTTGGTTGACGTGGCGCCCGTACCATGTGCAGTTAAAACCGGTTTGAGATCTGTTCAGAGAGGTAAATCCACTGGTTTCAATAGTTCGATGAGTGCAGGCATCTGATTTCTAATTGAAAGAGGTATTTGGGATAGGGCGATAGTTTCTGTGTCTGTTTTATTGTGAAAAAAAGTAGTACCAGGACTGACGAGTGAACAAGGTCATACAGCCGCTGCTGTCCTACTTTTGTCGCGTAGGACGACGACTCGCCTGCTAAAACGCGCAAAAGATTCCCCACCCTTCGTCCCCCCCTTCCCAGGCTACTCCATCCTGAATTCCTGATGCGTGAGAGGGTTCCCAGGCATTGCAGACGGTGAGCGCAGGCTAGAGAAACCGGCAATGCGTCCGGCTCGAGGCGGTGCAGCAAGCGGCGCGGGCCGACTCCGTGGCTGTGGCGGCGGCCACAATGGCCGGCAGCGCTCAGCTTGAGGCGCTCCTCGCCGTCGGCGGCTCACTCGGCTGCATCCGCCGACCCGCCGTGGGATTGAGCGGTGGCGACTGACGATGGCCGATGGGAGTGAGGTTAGTGCTGGATCTAGCTGATTTTTCGTTGGATTAGATTGGCCCATTCCATTCTTCCATCCGCGGTCCGCCGATTGCTCCCCGGCCTCAGGTACAGGACAACGAATCCTTCCTCTCCTTATCTGTCTGATGAATTGATCATCTCGGTCGGGGGGGGGGGGGGGGGGGGGGGGGGGTGGGGTTGGGGGATTCTCTGGGGCGCATTTGGTTTCCGGCGTGTTTTTGTTGGTTTTGCGGATTTGATGCCAGCAAATTCTTTTGGGTGGCCGGGGCTTGTGCGGGCTAGTTTTTGCTTCCGATTTTGCTTGCTATCACAAGCGATCCAAATCGGATTGCCGAGGCTGACAACGTTCTCGATGCCTACACTTGTCTTGAGAGCTAAACGAGGCGATGCATTTGGATGTCAGCAGGTTTCCCTCGGGGTTTGTGCAGCCGATGTTCGTATGTCTCTTGCCATGCTTGCGCAAGGAGGAACCGCACCAGCAAGCCCCGGATGGGAACCAAGCAGGCCTTGTCTGTAAGCTTGAGGGTTAGAATTTATGAAGGGGTATGCTTATTTTTTTTCCTTATATTTGGAGATGGCATGTGGGGGCAACATTGGACAGGTGGGTCAGGTTCAGGTTAGCCTGCATGAATATGCACCCCTGTTTCGGAAATCTTACTTAATCTAGCTTCCTTTGGTGGCTTCATTCAACTGCAGAAATCCATCTGTATCCTTGGTTTTCCTATTTGGCGATGGGAGTTGAAGGTGACTGTAATGTGGAGCCGCGTTTTATGGTAACTTTATTACCTTTTGTTTTATAATGTTATTTGTTTGGAAATGGGCACATTGGGGTGGTCAACATTAGGCTGTGTTTCGATACAAAGTATATTTGGACTTTGAGAAAAATACCATGGTTTTCCAAAGTACATTGGTTTTAGAATGCCTTGAGGTGTTTGGATAGATGTAAGTACAACAAACCTTGCAGAGTTACAGTATTGGAAATCATAATATTGCTAAAACATGTTGGCTATATTTTTTTTAAAAAAAATGTTGTAGTCTTTCTTATGAAATTGTAGAAACTCCACTATAACCTCCTCCTCCCCCCCTAAACCATGGCCACTTTATTATCCTAACCTCGCTCTCTCTCTCTCTCTATCTAAACCGTGGTTTTCCACTTTATTATTATTATATTTTTGAAGACCATAGTGTTGCTAAACTATTGTCTTTTGGAGTTTCCAAACCTTTTTTTCCCTAAACTGGGGTTTTGTATGGCTTGGGGTTCTAAAAACTAGAGTTCCTTAATACTACCATTGGTTTCCTAAACTACATCAACCAAAAGGCCTTTAGTTTGCCTGCACAATTGTGATTGTTTTGGGCAAGTTTCATCATATCAATCTATCTCTTCTGTCCTCAACTGTACCCACAATTAAATAGTTTCCTTTCAATGTTGAAATATTTGGTTGCACATTCTCTAACCACCAAATATCTATGAACTGGAGAAACACTATAGTGCCTTCTCATATTATTTCATGTATTTTTTGCATTTTTAGAACTCGGTGTTGCTCAGATTGGATGGGACAGAGGAAGAGGTCTGCGATCGTTACATGTATTGTGAAGATTACATTCAGAAATGGATCATGCAGTCGGCAGGATACAGGTATCAAGTTGAATGTGGCGAGGAAAAGGTGTTTAATGTGTTTACTACACCTCTTAGTTCCACTACCTTTTACTATGCCATGACTTATGGTGGAAGATGGCTTGTCTTTGTAATCGAGGGTCGCAATGGATGGCTTCATGGATATTATGTAGTTACAGAAAAAGGTGGATACCAGGCAACTAGGGGAATCTATGAATTTAGATCAATGCAGAAGGAACTTTACATTAATCACCATAAATGTAGACTTCCCAGGTTTGAAGGGAATCATTGCGATATATATGGAAAAATTGGGAACACAAGCATTGGCCTGCATGCGCTTAGATATGCATTTGATGCCATCTGGGAATACAATGGGGACAAGGAGCACCTAGACTTCAAGTCATCTTTTGGTACCATTGTTGTCCACATATGTGAGGCAATGAAGATACGGCCTGTGCTTGATCGCATACTTGAAGCATTTACAGATCCAACTGCCAGGAAACTTGATATAGAAGTCAGTGGTTTCTTTGAATGTATAATTAGAAACTGGAGCTTTCTGAGTCGCGAGGCAATGAAGTTCATCAATGATCGAGATTACCAAATTCATTCACGAAGGGTTCCAAATATAAGTTCGGAGCAGGACATATTAACTCATTTAACTGTTCTGTATGTTGATGGCCTCCATGTTGAAAATTTTGCACATGATGTGGCCATAAATCCACTTCAATGGGAGCCCCTTGAAAGTGGCAATGGTGTTCCAAGTGTTGATGATATTCCTTATCTTGAAAATCATACCGATAATGAAGACGGAGGAAGTGATAAAGATGGGGAAAATGGGCGGAGTGGTGGCAAACAGAAAAGGGAGGGAGATCGGAAGGGAAGGCATCCGGGACATGGAAACAGTAAGGGCAAAAGAGGAGGAGGAGGAGGAGGAGGAGGAGGAGGAGGAGGGAAAGGGAAACAGGGAAGTGGAGGGAGAGGCAGAGGGGGAGGAGGAGGTAGAAAGAGAAGGGGAGGAGTTAGTTTATCAGCTGCTCATTTTCCTCTTGTTGGTGGATGGAGTGGTGGACAGGGTAAAGAGCTTTCAATGGTCCAAACCCAATTGAAGGGTAATGCAACTACAAGGTCTGATTTGAATGCACATGCTTGCATGGAAGGTATTGAGATCTTACTCTTCCTTCAGTAATTTTGATGAGCATCATTCATAACATTCGTTTATATTCTTTATGATGCCATTTGCTCTATGCCTCTATCATGCATTGAACCAGTAGCGTGTGTAACCTGTTTGGTTGAGTTGCCCTGCTTTGTTGATTTATCGATTTCTGAACACAGATGTTTTATGATTGAGGCTCATCAACCTATTATTCATAGATTGTCAGGTCTTCTATTATGAAATACTCCCTTCGTCCCAAAATGTTAAGCATATTTTGATCAATGAGAAGTCATACAAAATGGATTTTGACCATTAATTTCGTCTCTCACAGTAACAGTATGTTGTTATTTGCTAAAGAATCAATATCCTCTCAGAGGAACTTTGAATACAAATCTATTTATGCAAATTGTATGTCCTAAACTTGTATTAATTTGAATATTGTTGGTCAAATTTATAAAATTTGACTTTTCCCTCTAAATTTTACTCCATTCTGGGATGGATGGAGTAATCACTGTGCATATATTGATATATATATATATATATATATATATGTATCAAGTATCAACATGGGTGAATGCTGGTACAGATATAGGAAGGATCCATTCTCTATGGTTCACAGATTACTAATAACATCTTACTTTCACATGGCACAGCATATTTAATTTGCTTGCATGGTAATTTTGAGAACACTAAGAAAATTGATCAGATGAGATTATATTGAGTTAGTATATATGATTGATATTTGTGCTGAATTGGAGCATTGTGCTTTCATATTGAGGGAAAATACTTACGATACTGTATTTAGTTTACTTCGCCATTGCTTAGGTAACTGTATGTTAGTGGTGATAACTGATAACTACATTTCACAGTGTCTCAAAGTACTGTATGCTAGTGGCAGGTTAGTGGAGATAACTACATTGCACATTGTCACAAATAACTGTATGTTAGTGTTGATAACTACATTGCAAGTAGCTAACCCCTTTTCATTGTTTTGCAGTAATGAAAGAAAGCAAGTATCCATGGCGCCAGATTATAAATAATTGTTGCCTGGCAAGCCTCTCATTTTACGTGACAAATCTCCTACAATGAGATCTTGGAGCTGTGGCTATGACACTAGGCGGAAATAGGTTGGCTAGGACTGAGGCTTTTAAGTGGATTGGTAATTCTTTTCTGGGACTGGAGGAATGACATTTTATTGGGTGGAGATGAAAAAATGAAGCAGATTTGTTCTTGGATGAGGTAAGTAGATATACACTGAATGTATCCACTCTTTTCAAAACCTGTCCAAGTTAGTCATATGCGTGGATTCTTCTTTATGGTACCAAGCTGTTGATTGCTGACTCATATATCCACCTTGCAACTTCTTTAGAGCTTAATCGATGATAGAATTGGTGTCAGTGTGTTTTATGCAGTACTACTACTACTACTACTTAAGATTGCCACCATGTGTCATGTCGGTTTGTTTAACTGTTGTTTCATAGATATGAATATGATTGCTTGACCCTTTTAGTGTGCTGTGGCTGAAAAAATCGGCATTTGTCAAAATGTCAGGTGGAATGCTGCAAGGAGCAAAGCCCTTGAGTTGAGTTGACATGTTGTTGAAATCCATTGCTGGACCCTGAACCTGGAGGCAACTGACCTGCTCTACCTCTATTGTTGTTCCCACTTGTGTTGGGATGTTAAGAATATACACTCTCGATCAGGAAATTCATGATTATTGAGTTCTCCTTTTTCTGAATTCAGATTCCTGACAGCTTACAGCCCAATACTTATTTTTTTATTTTGGAACTTTGTGATGTAATATTCTTTTACATATATATAAGAGCCGTGGATATATTTGTTGCTTTCAAGGTACATTATAAGCTGGGCATTCTGCTTGTATTCATAGTATGTTTGACTGTGCTCCGAGATGTGAGTCTCAGTTCAGAACTGTTAGCCCCTGTCGCGAGACGGCGAGAGAGGAATCGGCCAAGGAAGATGGCTGCATCCATTGTTGCCGTCACCGTCGTCGCCGTTGCCACTTGTTTTGTACGTAGCAGTATATAATATAATATAATATAATATAATATAATATAATATAATATAATATAATATAATATAATATAATATAATATAATATAATATAATATAATATAATATAATATAATAGTGACCTCTTTTAGAGTAATGGTGTGATGTCCCTTGAGCCAGCAGCAACCGCAGACTTCCCTTGAGCAAGCAGCAGCAACCACAGACTCGCCTGCAGAGCCGGAGCAGTCAATGCTTCCCAGCTGCCAATGACGTTCAGTCAGATGAAAACTGAAAAACAGACAAGAGCAGAGCACAGGAAGTGAGGAGCACTTACTGAAGCAGACAGCGAGGACCTGCGGCGGGAGCATGACGTCGCAGGCGATCGGGAGGCGTCAACGGGTTCAGGCATCACCTTGTCCACCGCCGCGAGTGCACGGCCGTGGACTCAGCCTTCCTGCAGGAAGCGAGGTGGAGGATGTGCTGCAGAAGGTCGTCGGGAAGCTCCGACAGGCGGTCGGGCTCCTCCGCCATCGGTCGCTGCCGTAGACGGCGTGTCGCGGGCTTGCGGCTCTCGATGTTCTGCAAGGGCTTTTTTTAGAGGGACGCGTGCTGCAAGGGATTTGTTTGATGGGTCTATCGTGACTCCAATTTGCTCTGATGGGCTTAAAGGCGACATGGAGTCCAATTTGGACCTCGATGGGTTTTCCTTGCAATTTAAGTTGGGCCTTAAAGCTCTGATGATGCGCTTAACGGCGACATGGACTCCAATTTGGACTACAACGGGGCTTTGCATGGCTCAATGCAGCCTCCTCTCTAGTTTAGTGAAGTCGGTGCCATCATTGACCAGAGCTTCTGCCTTAGGGTGGTGGTTAATCACTGCCTTAAGGTCGGCGAGCAGCCCCGCGCTGCGGCAGTCCACGATCGGACCAACTCCCACAGCGCATCTGGCCGTCGGCCACTACATGGCTCATGGACACGCCGACCACCACGGCTCATGTACACTACATATTCACACAACGTACAGTACAACTGTAGAAGTAGAATGCGGAGCTGAGACGAATTATGCTGTTCACGATTTTTTGGGAACTGTTCTTCCTCCTCCTCCTCCTCCTCCTGCTGCTCGCCACCACCAAACCTCGTCCTCGCTCCTGCGGCGCTGACTACCATCACAAATCATAGATCACAGATCATAAGAAACAAATTTTTCCATAGAAGGACAGAGACAATCACAAAGAGGAGGAGTAGAGGACTACGGCCGCCTCCGGCTGATCTGGCAACTCACCGGCCCGGCCACCATCGTCGGATGGGAGGATTCGCGACTCGCGACTCGCGACACGTTGGGAGCAAGGGGGAGGAGTCACGACTCCAATGCGTTGGGAGGAAAAGGGAGGAAGTGAGGAATGAGGTATGGGCCCCAAAGTCATAGACACAAAACTAAGTCATGTATTTTTTTTTTGTGCTAAAACACATGGGTGTTGTTTAGCATTCCTCTTAAATGGTCGATCTGGGTGGTTAGAAATGCGATGCTCTTCCATCATTCCGAAATGATTTCCACCATTATTTACTCATGAATAGAATCGTGCGCAAATATGCAAGCCAATCAGAGCATTAGAATACGCTGCATGAGCATCGCGTTTCTAATCACTCAGACATTATTGACGCAGCAGCAGCAGCGGCAGGTCATCTCATCAGTTGCCAGACACTACTTAATCACCTACAACTGCAACTGTCAGCTCGATCCATCATCTGTGTTTGGCAGCCATCCTAGCTGCACGATGGAGATGGACACCTCGCCACGAAAGCCACACGTTCTTGTTGTGCCCTTCCCAGCTCAAGGCCACATGCTGGCGCTCCTCGACCTCGCCACGCTGCTTGCCACGCGCGGCGGCGGCGAGCTCTCGGTCACCGTGGCCATCACGGCCGGCAACGCCCCGCTCCTCCAGCCACTCAGAGCAGCCTGCCCCTCCGTCAGCGTCGTCACGCTGCCTTTCCCTTCCTCGCTGCTCCTCCCGCCAGGCTGCAGCGACAACACCAGGGACCTACCGTTCCACCTCTTCAGGATGTTCATCCCAGCTCTCGCCATGCTCTTCAGGCCCAGCGCCGCCGCGTCACGGCCGTCGTCTCCGACCTGTTCACCGGGTGGACCCGGCCTCTCGCCGCCGAACTCGGGGCGAGGCACGTCACGTTCTCGCCTTGCAGCGCGTTCTACGTCGCCATCTCACGCCCCCTCTGGCGGGACGTGCCGCAGAGGCCACGTGCCGACGCCGACGATGAGGACGAGGCCGTCATCATGTTCCCGGATGTAGTCGGCTCGCCTAGCTTCGCTTGGCGCCGGATGACGTCGATGTACCGGCACCACGAGGTCGGCGACGAGCCATCTGAGATGATCCGTCAAATCTTGCTTTGGAGCTTGGGCGCCGAGTGTGTCGTCGTCAACTCCTTCGCGGCGCTCGAGCCTGCATATTTGGACCGCCCTGTCCGGGCTCTGGCCCCACGGGTGCTAGCCGTAGGCCCACTTTCCGAAGCCCGGGCCATCGACTCCGGCAACCGAGGCCGGAAGCCGGTGGTGGCGCCGTCAGAAGTGGCCGCCTGGCTAGACGCCTTTGCCGACGGATCCGTCATCTACATCAGCTTCGGGACGCAGCACGCGCTGTCGCCGGAGCAGGCGGCGTGCGTGGCCGACGCGCTGGCTCAGAGCTCGGCTGCCTTTGTGTGGGCCGCGGGGACACAAACCGTGTTGCCGGAGGGGTTCGAGGCGGCCACGGCATCGCGGGGCATGGTGATCCGCTGGTGGGCGCCGCAGGTGGAGATCCTGCGCCACCGCTCCGTGGGCTGGTTCCTGATGCACTGCAGCATGAACGCCGTGCTCGAGGCGGCCTCCGCCGGCGTCGCCATGCTCACCTGGCCTATGGGCGCCGACCATTTCGTCAACAAGATCCTGCTCGAGGAGGCCGGCATGGCCGTGCACGTGGCGGAGGGCGCCGACACCGTGCCTGATGCTGGGCGGTTGGCGAAGGCTATTGCCGCGGCCGTCGGGGACGAGGGAAAGGCCATTAGGGAGCGCGCCGTGGAGCTCGGCCGCAAGGCCGCGGCAGCTGTAGCCAAGGGTGGGAGCTCGTACATGGAATTGTAAGATTTGGTTGACATGCTGGCAAATGCCGACTAGTTTTTCTTTCTTAATATAAAATTCAAATTTGAGTTGTGGTCAATTAAACTCGAATATAAAGGGAGGAAGAAGACTATGCATGCATGGGAGTATTTTGGTCCATATGAAACTGTGTACCTCTGCAAGCAGCTGGGTTCGAAAGTTGACTTGTCCTGGCTTGGCGATTACGCCACCTTTCTAAATTACAAATTGTTTTTGTCCCCTCATCTATATGATGTTTGGGAAAAAACATGGTCTAGCTCGTAGTTTGGCATGCAAATGCAGCCCTTAACTTCTTAATAAGAAATGGGCAACTAAATTTTCTTTAGTTTACTTGAATATATTAAAAAACTATCAACATTTTTTTTGTATAAAACTATGTTTTTGTAATTAATCTAAATATACTTAGTTAGTAATATAAATGTTAGTATTTTTATAGATTCAGTCAAACATAAACTCGTTTGACTGTTTGCAAGGTGAGAAGTGTGAAGTGTATATATATTTTTTTTTCTCGACAGTGGAAATACTTACGAAATGTGGCGCTAATTGGCCTCACATTGACCAGATATTCAAATTGGAGCAATAAACTATAAACTAATATTCAAAAAGAATGAACCACTCAATCCAAGTACTATAACAAAAACAATTTACAAATGCGGGTGTTCACGTACAGCTCAACCTATGTACCAATTGTGACTATAATAATTTTTTTATCACATAAATCATTCAAAATTTCAAATTTAGACGGTTAATGATTTTTGTACCACTACTCGTTGGTCCCTATTTTAATTTGTCTTGGCTTCGCTGTAGTATGGCTCCCCTGTATAGATTGTCATTGCCATGCAACGGGCATCGTGGTACAACGAAAGGTTGCTTGATGACAGTCACAGCCAAACCTTTACATATAAATGATGGTATAAATGAACACTCGGTGATGTTTTTTAGTTCATTTCATCACCAAACTATCTCTGTGTTACCCTCTATTCCGAATCATAATTTGTTTTAACTTTTTGGTACATTGAAATTGCTATGTTTCTAGACATAGCATATGTCTAGATACATAGCAAAATTGATTTAAAAAAAATCAAAAATTGCTTGTAATTAGAAACCGGAATGGAGGGTCCCTAAATTCCTAAATCAGTTTTTATAGTAAAAATTACAGAAACTTGTCCTCCAACAACCGGTGGGTAAAAAGTGTTAAACATAGTTTGTACGTGATCCTCTGTTGCAAGAACTTAGAGAAAGTGAATTTTATGAATATCTTGGAGTTACTCGGTGGCTTGATAGATTGAGCGGAGCGAAAGTATCATAACTATCAACGGCCGTGGAGCTTATTTCCAAGCACACGGATTGGCTGCTTTTTAGTTTTGGACCCCATGTGCATACCACTTTTGCAGGGATATGTCTGAAAAAAAGTGTGCATGCATATGGGCCTCTCAAAAAAAAAAAAAAAATCCACCAACCAGAGGCTTGGAATAAGTTGTATGGTCACTTATATTATATCTACGAGGATGTTTTTCACCTAGATTGAGCTCTCTTTGTTTTGTTAACTTGATACAAAGTCAATAGTTCAGTAGCAAGTAAATTTCATGAATCTCTTGCAGTTAACTCGGTGGTTTGATGTTCTAATTCATTTTAGTAAATATTGGGTCGAGCCAATTGATCTAAAGTTTTAAACCCATACGCAGTTTGGTTAAGATCAAGACCATCCATGGACACGATTAGTGAGCAATCACAATACATCAAACCCATACACACGAATCGTCCACACTCGCTGGGAGTGAGAGAGAGCGCTGCGGTGCTCCGGCAATGCCCACGTCGTTGTCCGGTCACTTCTCCGCGCCGTCTTGCCAGTGCCAAAGCTCTTCTTGTGCTCCTCGATGAAGGTGGAGGACCGCTCGTTGATGTTGGACAGCACCTGCGACATCCTCGACCGGAGCCCGCTCTGCCTCGTCACGCGAGAGGTGCCGCCCTGCTCTTCCACTGCCCCGACCGACAACGCCTGCCGCTTCCTGAACAGCGACTTCTTCCTCTCCACCATCGCCTTCGTCATTGCCAAGGCGCCAGCGCCCTCCTGCGTAGGACGGTCCTCCTTGATCGTCATTGTCCTCCTCACCTTCATCTCCTCCACCTCTCCACAAACGGCACCTCTGGCAATGCTACCGGACCACCGTCGACAGCGGCAGCCGCGGCACCAGCAGCAGCGCCGTCCTTCTGCTTATCGGGATTTGCATACGTGTCTTCATAGGGGTGACTGCGTGTGCATGCTGGGTGTCTGCATTGTACTGTGTAATCTCAAAAAAAAATATGATAGAGACTGATAACGGTATGAAATGCATATGGTCCTCTCTAGCGTTTCTAGGAAACGGTCCTCTCTAGAATTCTTATCAAATTTTTATAACAATTTTTGTAGCCTTATTTCAAGTCCCTTTTGAAAATACTTGCACGTGTTCTATAATTTTTCCCACGACGACAGAGCCGAATTTTATTAGCTGACAACAACAAAATTACATGAGTTTTAATAAACAAAACATAAAACGAGATTGTTTTTGTGATTTCTGCTATCCATATTGTGATTCCGATATGTTTCCACTGAGGTGAATTTCATGCCTCAATGCAGCCTCCTCTCTAGTTCGGTGAGTAGTTTAGTGAAGTCGATGCCATCACTGACCTGAAGCCTGAACAGAATTGAAACATAGCATCCAATAGCTGGCCTTCCACATCCTCTTTCATTCCGTGGCTGAACTGGGTCATCATCATCAGTTCGTCTGTAATTGGATATTTTTGTTAAAACAAGAACAGGGGAGCAGATCACGGTTATTAATTGGATTGGATGGAATTTACAACGAATAAATATATGCAAGCACTAGCTACGTTTGTACCTCACCTTATATTCTTTACCGATGTATTCAATTTGGAGCGCGGGGCGATTGGGGTGGACTTGAATTGCGTGCCTCAGTGCAGCCTCCTCTCTATCCACCACATCCTCAAAGGCGCATATACACCACAAGTCAACTTTCACCCTCTGAAGCGAAGGGAGGTACTCCAAGCCGAGGTTCTCACAGCTGAGGACGTTGGCATAACAACCACAGATAACACTTACATGAAACTCAAGCTCCTCCAGGGTTGGGATAAAAACAACTGGCGGTAACACTCTGCTGCAATTGTCTCTCTGTTTTCTACTCCTAGCAAATAAAGCAGTCGAATCCTCATTAACGGCAGGCCAGGCCAGACCATCCAGCACAGGAGGGGGGTCCGTCAGGGAGACTCCCTATCGCCGATGCTTTTCATTATTGTGATGGAAGCATTCGCGCGATTGGTGGCCTCGGCGGCCGAGGGCCGCTTTCTCCGACCTACGGGTGCCACTCCCATCCGACACCACTGCAACCTCTACACCGACGACGTCATCCTCTTCATGCACCTGAGCGAGGGGGAGGCGAATGCAATAAAGACAATCCTCCAGATCTTTGGCGACGCCTCCGGCCTAAGGACCAATCTGGCAAAATGCTCCATCACGCCAATCCACGTGCCGGAGGACAACCCGCAACAGCTACAAGCCATCCTGGGATGCCAGCTTGCGGACTTCCCCATCACATACCTCAGCCGCCCGCTTAGCGTCAAGAAAGTGCCCAAGGCCAAGATACAATCCGCAGTTGACGCAGTCGCCAGACGAATGCTGGCTTGCCACGGCCCCCTCATGAACAGAAGCGGAAGGCTCATCTGGATCAAATTGGTGCTGTGCGCAATCCTGATATACACCATCATCACCGACGGCCTTCCTCCATGGGCAATAGAAGAGATCAACGCCATCTGTCGAAGATTCCTGTGGACTGGTAAGGAGGGGAGCATCCGAGGGAGGTGCATTGCCGCTTGGCCCATAGCCTGCCGTTCGACGGACCTGGGGGGCCTTGGCATCCCGAACCTTAGGCTCTCTTCCATCGCCCTCCAATTGAGATGGCTCTGGCTACAGCAGACCGACGAAAGCGGGGCCTGGGCGGAACTGCCACTGCAGGTGACCCGTGAGATCCAGAACTTCTTCGAAGTTTCCACGTACACGGTTCTTGGTGATGGTCGTTCCACTGGCTTCTGGACGGGCCGTTGGATCCTGGGCAAAGCAGTCAAACACATCGCACCATGCCTGCTAGACTTCGTCAGCCGCAGGGACATCAGGCAAACAACTATGGTGGACGGCCTACAGGGACGGGCGTGGGTACGGCAAATCACCGGAGGCATCTCGGTTCCCGCAACACAACAGTATAGGCGGCTCTGGAACTTGATCGAGCAGGAAAACCTAAACAACAACACGGACCACTTGGTGCAGAGATGGTGTCAGCAGGGGACATACTCCTCCAGCTCAGCTTACAGGGCGCTTCACCTGGCTTCGCATCGCTCCCTGGGTGCAAGCGGATCTGGAGCACCTGGGCGCCGCTTCGCGTCAGAATCTTCCTATGGCTGGCCGTCCGGAGGAGGCACTGGACCGCTGATAGGAGACACCGCCATAGGCTTGATGCGCGCGAGGAGTGCTACATATGCGACCAAGATCCGAAGACCATCGACCACATCACCACCACATGCTCCTTCTCCAGACACATCTGGTGGACCATTCTAACAATGCTAGGGGTTGACACCTCACAGGTGGGCGGGGGCTCCCTCATCGCCTGGTGGAGCATTGACGACAAACGTGGCATGGTGTGAAGAGGAAGGGCGCGGACACCCTCTTCGCACTGGTGGCATAGGAACTTTGGAAAGAAAGGAACGCAAGATTGTTTCGAAATGAAGCGGCCAACGGCGCACAACTCCTCGCTAAGATCAAACAGATCGCCGACCTTCGGATCGAGGCGGGAGCGTGCCACCTAGGAATTTAGTTCGCGAGTAATCACCATGTGTAAACAAAGAGGAGAGGCAACGCTTATTGTAAATCTAATCCTCCCATTACACGCTTGTGCGCGGTGTAAAAACACTCCTTAAATACAAAGATGCACAAGTCTTTTACGTATTCGAGAAAAAAATTCAAAGCTCCAACCATCAGAGTGTGGCCCTTCACCTCTTTCCAAAACCATCCCAACATCTTCATGTCTGTATCTGTATGCCAGCATTTCTAAAACATAGCATAGTTAGAGTAGTCAGTAGTGATTGTGTTATGAAATCCACTCATTCCAAAGTTTGAAACATAAAGAAACAATGCAAGGGTAATAGCTTTCTCTTTCCATCTATTCAATGATGGAATGGGCGCAATTCATAATGAATCACATCTCCACCAATTTGAGCTGAACTCGAGGTGAGCTGAACTCGAGGCTGACATTGTTTCTTAATAAAAAGAACTTTTCAGAGACACGGGTGAGCTCACAAACTAAGAAACAATGCTATATCTAATCTAAGTTCTATACATGACCTTGGAGGCCATCAACATAAGATCTGCTCGTTGAATGCCAACACGGAAGAAGCCACTTAACTTGCACCTGCATTGGAAAATTAGCATAGAGATTTACACCACTACAAATGCAACCTTCATTATGTACAAATATCTCAAAAGTTAGAAATAGAATGTTCAGATAACAGATAAAAGGGGTGAAAATTAGCATGAAGAAAAACAAAACCAGAAGGCACCTTTTTCTTGATATAACGTAGTGAGCCATGGCCTCAAGAGTTTACCTGATCCTCCATTCAGAAATCCCAATGGCTTCATCTGCATTGCTCTTGCACTATAAAGGAAGGACCAAACTTCATCAGAACTCCAAGTATATGGTTACACAATCCATTACAAATATGTATCCCTTCAAAGAGTGGTGAAACAATCCATTGCTGGCTGGATTTAAAATAATATTATATGCATAAATATTTGAGCTGTCTCAGATAGGGAAGTTCTAACAGTTTTTCAACCGAATAAGATTATGAACTAACCCTGAAGCTACTTTCATATGTCCTGAACCATAAAATGGGAAAACTGAATGGTTGAATCACATGAAAACTTCTATGACATGTGTAAAAATATACTGGATTGAACCATTTCATTTCATACTCGAAATAGGAGAGAGAGGTCAGCTCATCATTATGTTTGCTAAACCACTGATAAACATCTGTGCATGACACAACAATGTATCTGTATATAGCAACCAAAAATGGATCGCTAATCTAGCAGTTGGTTAATAATGACAGAAATTAGATCCCTAAGAAAGCACTGAGCACCAAGGTTGTGGTTGGATGAAGCAGGTGGTCGGTTGTGCCCATCTGCTACTAACCATAAATAGATTTTTTTATCAAGCAAGCGGCATGAAGGAGGAGGGTGTGTTAGGTTCGGCTAGATAACATTTCAAAACCAGCCACTATCATGGATATGAAACCCACAAGAGATTCGTTGGGGCGTAACCCTCTTAGCGACGCGCTACATCGGAACCCAGGTGTAGTGTCAAATGGGCAAGGGCCGGGTTGTCATCCCCTTAGTGGCATGTCGTATCGTGATCCGAGTACGATGATAAATGAGCAAGGGTCGGGTCGTCGCAACCTTTGTGACGCGCTACATCTGCGCCCGGGTGTAGTGAAAAATGAGCAAGGGTCTTCGCACTTCCCTTAACGGGTGCGAAGGGTAAGGAAGTTAGCCGAGCCAACTATGATTCGTCTAGGTAGCTAGAATGTAGGATCCCTAATGGGTAAGTTAAGAGAGCTAGTCGATACAGCAATTAGGAGGTGTGTGTAAATATTCTATGCGTTCAGGAGACTAAATGGAAGGGCCAGAAGGCGAAGGAGGCGAAGGATACTGGCTACAAACTTTGGTACACGGGGACAACATCGGGTAGGAATGGTGTAGGCATCTTGATCGATAGGAGCCTTAAGGATGGAGTAGTTGATGTGCGGAGGCAAGGCGACCGGATTATCCTAATCCGGTTGGTAGTTGGAGATTTGGCTCTGAATGTGATCAGTGCCTATGCCCCACAGATAGGTCTTTGCGAGAGCACCAAGAGGCAATTTTGGGAGATCTCGATAGCTTGGTTAGTACTGTGCCTATCAGCGAGAAACTCTTCATAGGAGACCTCAACGGTCATGTGAGTCCGACTAATGTAGGTTTCGAGCGGGTGCATGGGGGTTTCAGGTATGGTAGTAGAAATCAAGAGGGGGAGGATGTTTTGAACTTCGCGTTGGCCTACGATTTGTTGATAGCGAACACCGTCTTTAAGAAGAGGGAACCCCATCTAGTGACCTTTTGTAGCGGACAACACCTAAACCAGATCGACTTTATCCTTGCAAAGAGGGGAGATAGACGTGCTTGCTTAGATTGTAAGGTGTTACCTGGGGAGTGTGTTGTCCCTCAACACAAGCTTGTGGTGGTGGATTTTCGCTTTCGGATACGTGTCCACCGGGACAATCGGCCCAAAATTGCGAGCACAAAATGGTGGAAGCTTAGAGGGGAAGCAGCGCAAACTTTTAAGGAGAGGATGCTAGATGAGGGGCCGTGGGAAGGAGAAGATGCAGAGGACATGTGGCTAAAGATGGCCACATGTGTTCGGAAGGTGGCTTCGGATGTGTTTGGTGTGAGTAGGGGAGGCAAACGGGAAGTGAAAGACACCTGGTGGTGGAATGATGAGGTGCAAAGGGCTTTTAGGGAGAAGAAGTGGTTCAAGCGCCTCCATCATGACAAGAGTGCAGCCAACATTGAGGGCTATAAAATAGCGAAGAGGGCTGCAAAACGAGCGGTGAGTGTAGCAAAAGGTCAGGGGTATGATGACCTTTATCAGTGGCTAGACACGAATGAAGGGGAGAAGGACATTTATAGGATGGCTAGGATCTGCGAGAGGAAGACGAGAGACATCAACCAAATCAAATGCATCAAGGATGGGACGGATCGACTTTTGATGAGGGATGAGGAGATCAAGGATAGGTGGAGAGAGTACTTTGACAAGTTGTTTAATGGGGAGAATGAGGGTCCTACCTTAGAGTTGGATGACTCATTTGACGATACCAACAGACGCTTCGTGAGGAGAATTCATGAGGCAGAGATTGGAAAGATTTGAAGAGGATGAAGGGAGGTAAAGCGATGGGCCCTGATGGTATCCCCATTGAGATGTGGAGATGCCTAGGTGCCAGAGTGATAATATGGTTAACTAAGCTTTTTAACCTTATTTTTCGGTCAAACAAGATGCCTGAAGAATGGAGAAGTATATTAGTACCGATCTTCAAAAACAAGGGAGATGTTCAAAGTTGTACTAATTACCGTGAGATTAAGTTGATGAGCCATACGATGAAGCTCTGGGAGAGGGTTATCGAGCATCGTCTAAGAAGAGTGACAAGTGTGACCCAAAACCAATTTGGGTTTATGCCTGGTAGGTCGACCATGGAGGCGATTTTCTTATTACGACAGTTGATGGAGAGATATAGGGAGCAGAAGGACTTGCACAAGGTCTTTATTGACCTCGAGAAGGCATATGATAAAGTACCGAGAAATGTCATGTGGTGGGCCTTAGAAAAGCACAAAGTCCCAACTAAGTACATCACCCTCATCAAGGATATGTACAGGGATGTGGTGACGTGTGTCCGAACATGTGATGACGACACCAGACTTTCCAATTAAAATATGACTACATCAGGGGTCAGCATTGAGCCCTTATTTATTTGCTTTGGTGATGGATGAGGTCACAAGGGACATACAAGGTGATATCCCTTGGTGTATTCTCTTTGCTAATGATGTGGTGCTAGTGGATGAGACTAGAGCAGGGGTTAATAGGAAGTTAGAACTATAGAGGCACACGTTAGAGTCAAAAGGGTTTAGACTTAGTAGGACCAAGACCAAGTACATGAGGTGCGATTTCAGCGCGACTAGGAATGAGGAGGGAGACGTTAGCCTCGATGGGCAAGTGGTGGCCAAGAAGGATACATTTTGGTATTTAGGATCGATGCTATAAAAGGACGGCGACATTGATGAAGATGTTAGGCATAGAATTTTAGCCGGTTGGTTGAAATGGCGTCAAGCTTCAGGCGTCCTCTGTAACAAAAGGGTGCCACAGAAGTTAAAAGGTAAGTTTTATAGGACAACAATTCGTCCGGCGATGTTATACGGTGCTGATTGTTGGCCTACAAAAAGACGACATATCCAGCAATTGAGTGTAGCAGAGATGCGTATGTTACGATGGTGTTGTGGGCACACAAGGAGGGATAGAGTCCGGAATGACGATATTCGGGATAGGGTTGGGGTGGCACCAATTGAGGAGAAATTGATTCAACACCGGTTGAGATGGTTTGGCCATGTCCAACGGAGGCCTCTTGAGGCGCTGGTGCGTAGTGGGGTTCTAAAGCGGGTCGATAATGTAAAGAGCGGTAGAGGTCGACCTAAACTGACTTGAAACGAGGCGGTTAAGAGAGACCTTAAGGAGTGAAATATCCCTAAGGATTTAGCTATAGATAGGAGCGCTTGGAGACTAGCAATTAACGTGCCTAAACCGTAATATTTTCTTATACACTTTATGTGTTCTTTATTTCCATGTCTCTTTTGGGTTTCATCTCTAGTCTACCCTAACTTGCTTGGGATAAAAGGCTATGTTGTTGTTGTTGTTTTAAGCAAGCGGCATGAAGGCGCGGCCAGCAAAGAGGACGCCTAGTGTTCAGGTGGCAGCCACAACTACAGCAAATGCGGGCCCCACCAAAAAAATGCACTGGGAGGTTTACAAATGCTATATCTTTTAATGTTATTGCTGAGAGAAGTTAATGAATGAAAGATAGGCAGTGGTTACAGTTTAAGTTGAATGCAGGTGATATGGTCAAATTTTCGTCATTTTGTTCAGCGACTTGTTCCAGACCATGTGCAAACTAACTTCGAAAACAAGAATGACAAAAAAAACTACATTCATTTCAGAAGTTTCAGCGACTTGTTTCAGACCATGTGCAAACTAACTTCCAAAAGACCAAAACAAGAATGACTAAGAAAACTACATTCATTTCAGAAGTTAACATCGATGATGGTAAGTTTCTGTCCTCGCCATTAGCCATGTATGGGTGATAGGTGACACGAACATTATACACCCAAAAACCAAAAGAGCATGCTAATAATAAACAAGCGTAAACATGCACATGTGAGGTTACACGTTGAATAGCTTACCAGCGCTGAAGTCCTCCCTAACAGGCAGTGAAACAGGATGCAGCTGGTGGCCAACATCTCAAAAATGCCTCGTCATATTTTGGAATTCCTTAAATGGGGTCCAGTGCTTCACACTATTAACTATCTATGCCCTGCAAAACAACTGTATTTAGCAAATCATATAGTGGGTGGGGTGGGGTGGGAGGGGTGATGAATATCACAGGCAGCCTCATAAGTCACGAATGCAGAAATGACACATCTAGGTGACCAGTGCCAGTAAAATATAAAAAGCCAGCTCATGCTCAATTCAAGATGGATACTAACCTCATGTGACTCCGCACGTGCTGCTTCAGATGAGCTTAGAATCAAGAGCCACACTCTGGGCACCTATGTTTCTCCTCGTGATCTTTTCCACAGTACATCCTGCAGATAAATTTTGGGAGAAAATTAGAGATGCTATGTATTGCTCTAAAACAACAATAATACAAAGGCAGACATCAAAAGGTAAATGATGCATCATGACATATATGGCTCATAACTATGTAACAAAAAAAAAGATATATATTGACTAATGCATCTAGATGTCACAGAATGCTTGAATTAGGCATTTCTTATGACGTGCAACCATGTGAGCTTGAATTAGACATTTCTATGATCTGACAACAAAATTAACGTGTTTGCAGGTAACGCCTTATATCATTACAATCCTTCTGTTTAAAACTTGTATCTCCGTCAACATCAACTTCAGAACACATCTGACATTGAGAAATCACAGTTAATTTTTTTTTGACGCGCATAGTCATGTATCATCCTGTAGGGACGAACCACTTATTTCCAGATCTAGAAATTAGAATATACAATGCAATAAAATAGATGAAAAATCTTGCTATTTAGAAGAAAATTCTTTGTAATCCAGCACTTGCAAATTAAAACCTCTGTATAACTTCCTCACTGGCGAAAGTAAAACCAAACTCAACATATATCTAATAATTTCTCGCCACCAACTTACAACAGTGAATTTCTACTCTATAATCTTGATCTAGAGATACCTGACGCTGCAAGAGGATGCCAGCAGGCCAGATCCAGTAGGGCAACGAACGGATACCGCCATGGAGGCCCTAGATCCGGTCATGGATCAAGGGATGGAACCACTAAACAAGGTGATTA
This sequence comes from Bothriochloa decipiens, assembly GCA_023333625.1. Taxonomy (NCBI): domain Eukaryota; kingdom Viridiplantae; phylum Streptophyta; class Magnoliopsida; order Poales; family Poaceae; genus Bothriochloa; species Bothriochloa decipiens. Next base: position 53,872,981 of record CM041636.1, read on the forward strand.
CATTGCACATTCTATTGATTACATCAAATTATCAAACATGTTGGATACAGCACATTGACTTGGACGCATATTATGGCAATATTAGTAGCACAAGTGTCCTGTGAAAGTAACTAAATAAACAAGCGGTTGAGTTTACGACAACCTGAGACGGTTCGAGCTAGTGAACGGTAGACAAGAGTTTGATGGCCTGACTATTATATAACCAATAGGCCTGGAATTGGTTTCAGACTTCTTTGTACAGGACCACCTTTTGATACCATGGTCTGAATCATTTCGGAGGCATGGTTGGGAAATGGGAGTCATCTTGTGGACGGCACGTATGTTTCCTGCCCATGTTGCAAAGGGTCAATCCGTCACTTTGTTAACTGTGGAAACCTGTCTTAAGCATAAAGAAATTATTGATCGAGTAAATCTACCCTACTAATGCACCAACATAAACAACGCTAAGTCTACCTAATAAAACCTCCCCCGCTGAGATGGCCCTCCTCCATACGCCCAAAAATTATACCCAGGAAAACAACTCCCTACGAAATCAACCATCCAGATTTCTTCTTCAGCCTTCTCTCTCTTTACTCACTCAAATCCGACGATCAGGATCGCATGTATGGTCCTCCTCCCACTTCCCCCACAGGCCCACATAGTCTCCTGATTTTACTCCACGCAAATCACCAGCGCTTTTCTTTCCTTTCTACTTGCCAGAGTGGTTGAGTCAAAGATATCAAATGCACAATCACAGTGTATGTAGGGAGGACACGCATGGGGACAGATTTGCTTTACTTCCTTCCATGAAGTTTTCTTCCTTTTCTTCGTTACAATATTGTAGAAGCGTCATCGATGAGTTTCCTGGTAGAAGCGTCATCGATGAGTTTCCTGGTAACAAAGAATCAAATATCGTAATCACTATGAATTTCGTGCCACATGTCCATCTACTCCACGCTCTCTCCCTCATCGCCGCCGGTGGCCAGGGCCAGACCCTGCGCGAGCTCCTCGGCCTACTCGGCGCGCGGTCTTGCGAAGACCTCGACGTGAACGTGAGGGGCACGATGGTGGTGGAGCAGGCCATGCCAGACAGCATGCAGGAGAGCCGCCTACGCATGTCCTCGCCACACGGCCAGTCGTCCACGTCATGTCTTGGTTCATCGTTCTTTTTAAATTGGATTGATCTATATGCTAATGTCGTCGCGAGTTCTTTGATCTTTGGTCAATCCATTGATTTTGCAGATAGGGAATGCAGTATCCATGGTGGACAGCAACAAGATGTGTTCTGGTGCGAAGCAGAGCTGCCCGGCCTGCTGGATGAAAACGACGAGTCACATACTCACATGAGTCACTGATTATTGGGAATATATTTTTTAAGAGCTGTAAAACTATAAGTTTTACGAGTTAAAAATAGGTAACTCTTGGAGATGCTCTTTTCCTCAAATTTTATTTCCTAGGTCTCCGGTGGCCTTCGCGCGCTGACCGTCTCCAGCAGCAGCCGCTGTCCGGCTCAGGCGCTTGCGTTCTGCAACCGCGCCGCCACTCGACCGCGCCTTCATCCCCGTCGCGCATGGAGCATCGAACACGATCGTCTTCATGCCTTGCCATCTCCAGCGCGGACAGCTGCTCGTGAGCCGGCAAGGCATCCAACGATCAGGTCGATCTCTTCTTCATCAAGTCACCTCACCTGGCATCTAGCAAGGCAGCCTGCTGCTTCTCACACAAATAGGATTGGGTGCTTGGCGGGAGGCAGCGGGACGCCCCGACATCATATATAGTTGAAAACCAGACGTTGCGCCAAACACTTGGAAATACTCCAAGGTGCACCATATGTAGTAACTCGAAGAATCTTCTTTCCAGTATTTTCAAACTGTTCTTGCTTTTGTGCAACTAACGCTCGTCGCGCCTTGAGAGACCACTGTCATTTCTATAGTTTTTTGAGAACACGACAAAGATTTTACAAAGTACTATAGCTTGCTATTGCGCTCTGCAGGGCAACGGGGGTTCATGTTCAGGCAGCGGCATTTAGGCATTCAGGCACAAGTGTTTGTCAGATCAGTCTCTGTTGGGTGCATGGAGGCGCTGCAGGCGTGGCACACTAAGGTGCTGCAGATCGGTGGATATCAGGCGGGGCTCGAGCCGTGGATATAAGCAAGCAGCTGTGTTGGCAACCAGGCGTCGGTCGCAGGTGCGTGCCAATGATCCATACCTTCTTCTAATAAATTTCATGTGCAAACAACTTAATTGCTATGCCATTTTGGTTTGGGGGTTCATGTTTAACTCTCAGTGCTTTATGATGAAGTAAAGGGTCCTAATGTTCTGTCATTTTGCTCCCTACTAATAACTCAGTTCATATTTTGATCTCTAATAACACATTCTTCTGGAGATGGATATGATTTTACGGCTAGAGGGTGCAGTCATACTGCGGGACATTGCTCATGAAGAAAGGTTACAAGTATGGGGCAGTAATGCAGTAGAAGTCCAAATTACCTTGTACTTACTTAATATAATAATGCCCTGAGGTGCAAATGCACCATGTCTGCCAACTCTTCCGTGTATATAATAGAATGATAGAAAATATACCACAATTTTGCATCCTGGGAAACCAGAGTTTACGTGTTATATGTATTAAAAATTTGAATTGTACCATGATGTCGTAGTGATACTACATGTGGAAGTTGAACTATAGAATAAAATACACCATTATTGTTTCATATACATCTCTAAAATGAAGCCGTGGCGTTAGTACATGCACTATACTAGTAGCTGTAGTTGCATAGGCTAGCTGTAGGGAAAGTAGGACTTTTTAGTGTTATGTTCATGGTGGTAGTGCCTCTATATTAGATCAGCTAAATGATCTAAGAAATGAAACATGCTACAATTATTAAAGGAATGGTCTGAGTCTCTCTAAGAAGTTTTGAAACCTGACTAAGTGCACTATGCAGATGGACGATGAAGTGTTAAACAAATTACAAATGTATGGAAGAAGTATATGAGTGGTTATTTGGACGGACTGAATGGCCGCCGAATGATAAAGTGTATACCTGGACTGGAGTAGTAATTTAAGCCACCTTGGGGGCACTATCCCTTGAATGCTTCTCACGCACAACATGAGCCATTGCTCATAGATGCACCTGCTGTTCCTGAAATGAACAGATATGACAGTATGAATGTATGATGTTGGGCATTCTCTTTTTGTTTGTTTAGAGAAACCAAGGAAACATAGACAGGACTGTTGGTAGGTGGACATGATGTCATATTGTGCTGCTTTTAACTCTAATTTATACAATGCAAAACACAAACAGTATGGCTTGTGCATTCTTGGAGGTGCAGGTGTTGGGTAAAAGATTTTCATAGCTACTCATGATAGGGACCGTAGTGTTTAGTGAAAATAAAAGGAAGAAAATATCATTTTGAATATAGCTATAACAACAAACAGACCAGATGCCTAATTATTAATGGAGTTTGCTAACATAATAGGCTTACAATGGAATTTGCCCTTGGTAATGCATAATGAGAGAGGGACTTTGGAAGCAATGAAATTTAAAAAGCTGACACTATTTGATAACAGGTTTGCACTATCTTACGCCAAATCGACAGGCTGTTGTAAGTAGACATTACACTAAAAGGCTATAAAAAAAAACAGGGCGCTATCCTATAATGAATATGGCAGTGTAACATGGCGGATTTTAATTCAGTAGGGTCCAATTGACCTAAATCAGGTACGACATATGTACTTAAGTTCTAGTAACTATTCATAAGCATGAAAGCTAATCTGATGTAAATAGGATATCAAACCAGTTCCAAATATGTAAATAAAACACCTGTAGCCTATTGCTAGTCGGAGTTTTATGTCGTTCAAATAATGCCATGATGCACTTGTAGTGATCTGATGATTCAGGAGGCCGCTTTTGTACCTGGCACCCCACTGTTGCGGCTTAGATATTGGAAACTGAAAAATGAAGTGCCACAACAAACTGAAAACGTAAGTATCCAACGCGTAGAAAATAACATGGGCAAATATATGTCCTACAGTTCATATAGCTTTACCGCATGTGACCAAGAGGTCCAGGGTTCAAGCCCCAGCCTCTGCACATTTGTGCAGAGATGGCTGCTGGCTATTTTTTCTTCCTCAGACCCCGCAGTGCGGGAGCCTACGGCACTGAGTACGCCCCTTTTAAATATATGTCCTACAATTCATATCATTGAAACAGACCTCTAAAAAATTGAGTAGCAATGTATGAAGTATGAACCATTATTTTCACCACTTCTTTAACTCTATTATTTTCACCACTTCTTTAACTCTGTAAAATAGATGTATCGGAGTCTTAATAACTATGCTTAAGCATTGAAGCTGATCTGATGTAAACAGGACATGAAACCAGTTGCAAACCTGTAAATAAAACATCTTTAATTAGCGCATTTCTGGTCAAAGAGTTTTATGTAGAGAAGCATGCGCCTTGAATTACAGGATTTTTACATTGCTGCTATGAAATCCTCCACCACCATCCTGTTTTAAAAAGCCATAACCTGCGCGTACGAATCCTTGTTCTCAAAGTTAACCAATGCAGCATCTGAAGCATGAGCCAAGGCAGCTGACCTTGTTATAGACAGGGACTGTTGCTTGTGCATCCCCTGTCATCTCATTAAATCCTGTGAAACATCACGTAAGGAAAAAGGGCGCTGAGTGGTTAGAAGAACGGGCTGAACTGCACAAAAACAAAATAACGAAATATGTGCTAAGGCTAATTCCTGAGAACCTAAATGTCCTGTTAGTGGATAAAAAATGCCATCTTCATTCTTAATGCATCAAAGGATCTAGGAATTTGAAAATGGCATTTGTGAACTTCAATGAACCTAGGCTATTTAGTCATGTAGGTACCAATATAAAGCACTGAGAGTTGCATAGAAGGATGTAGATAAAATAAGCAGGACCATGCATGTGAAATATTTTGGATTCGAATAGGAAGCCGAAGAAATAAATACCCTGATGCCTTATAGGTCTATGTATTCCATTGCTCCCAGGTAGCATCAACACTATTTTTTTGTGGCCTATATAGACTATGAAGGTCTTTCGTATGTTCGTACCAGAACACATAAAAGATATTCATCGAAGTAGCTGATAATTAACTAACTGTTTATATGCCGTTCATCGATCTCACTGCAACCAAAGCCACAAATCTGGTCTGATGCAGACCCGTGGCAGGCTGAATCTCACACACCAAAGTGACATTGCAGCCGCAAACATAGAAAGGGTAGGATAAATAGGCATGAATATACAAACCCTAGAGCACGAGCAAACGAAATTTGAGGGTAAATGAAGCGCAGGAATTGGTAGTGGAATTAGAAAAGAGAAACGAAGCACATCCGAGTACCTGAGAGGTTGAGGAAAGCTAGGGTTTTGACGAACGGTGACAAGCACAGGCCGACCCTTGTCTCAGGTCCCGCGCCGCCGCGCCGGAGGGAGGGACGCTCGTCCCGCGCCGGAGCTCTGCCGCGCCTGGGGGGCGCCCTCCCCGGTGGGCTGCAGCGTCGCGCCCCTGGCAGGCAGCGATCTCAGATCGGGCGGCTCAGCTCGGTGGCGCTCAGATCGGGCGGCAGCGATCTCCGGCGTGTGCTGCGCCGCCGCTCCTTGCTACCACGGTTGTACCCTCTGGCGCCGCTATTGCACGGTGGCGTCCCCTTCCAGGTGAAGCAAGGCCATCCATCTTTCTCCTGGTCTCACTGCGGTCCCCTCTGTTTTCCTCTCCTGATCTGTGCGGACAGGGAAAATCATGTGCTTCCCTTGAATGTGTATCCCTGTCTCTCCATTTACTATGCACTGATGCACATATTAATACGTCCACTAGCCTGAGAATGAGGAGCACGGCTGCCCACTTCCGTCAGCCAGTAATCATCTTTTGGTGCATCCTTGTAAGCCTGCTGCTACATGCTCGATAAAATGGCTAAACTAAATCGGTTAGACTTAAGCATGCAAATCCTCTCACTGGACGTTGTAACACGAAGAAGACAGATAGAAAAAATATACGGACACCCTCTCATGGATCGTGCGTTCATTTGCTTGTCAACTACTACATTTGGTCCCTGTGACATTGTATTGGGCACTTCTTGTGCTGATTTTATTACCTGGTAACCATGCCATTATTGCAAGTTCAGTAAGCCTGGTGATTTTGTGAGATTTGGTCTTTAGGTTGGTGGCTCGGCTACTCCTTCAATATCCATACTTTCTGAGTGTTTCACATAATATGGCAACAAAGTAATAGACTGAATTTTTTTACCACATTTGAACATTTGAACAATCTGATTTGAACCCTCCTAATGCTGCAAATGACTATACCTACACACATAAGTGGTCAAACTGTACATGGTTCACTATCGAAGCATGAAAACCTTAGTATGATAACTTTGAGCATTTTATGGTTTAGTCATCAGCTTCTCTTACTTCACAGTCACCATTTGCCCACTCACAACTATTTGTGTATTTCATCATCTGAACTTAACTTTTGTTGTGTACATGCATTATGTGCAAAAGTCAAAGAGGTTATGCGAAAGTTGGAAGGATCCAACAGCTGACACAAAATTTGCACCACATATCCGCCTCTGCTAGCTACAACCTGCAGTGTCACAGTATCGGTTTACAAAATATAAGGTCCCTCATATGTCTTTGCATGTTTTTGATGCCTATTTTACAGGCCAATATAATTGCTACAGTTGTATTATGTCACTGCCTCCATCCCTACACTTTTATCTGCTCAAACTTACTGTGGCTTGATATGATTTTTTTCCCCAAATGCTAAAATAAGCATAGTTCCAATTTCGTGCAGAAACTCGAAAGAAGCTATGTGAAAGTTGCAAGGATTCAACTGCTGTAATGAATTTCCCATCTCATAGGTAATTTCTTTCATTGTCATAGCTTAAAATGTTGTCTGTTAGTTGCATGTACCAGGTTCTGATTCACACCATGGTTTAGTGCAGCCAGATTTCCGATGATATATGATCAACCTGTTGCTTTCCACTTGCTAGCATTCTCATAATTCCCTAATAATTTGAATTCAAATTAGATTTGTGAAATAAATTCACTATTACAGTGACCTCCACAAGCTTACCGGCGTTCTACCATTCCGCTCGGTTTACTGGTCAAGATCCTTAATCAGTTTCTTTTACTGTTCTGTGGATATAGAAAAAGATATAGCGCCTACACAATTTTTTAAGATATGCTGCGAGCACACTTTGAAATGGATGTATTGCTACCTAATGGTCAGAGGATCGCAGGGCCCCTTTTTTCAGAGAAATGTTGGTTCAAAAGTTGAGCAGACCAGGGTATATATGAACATGAATGTAAAGCAGTGTAGGTTATAGCTTGCAACCCAGAAAGAGTACCACCAAGCAGCACTTGGCCCATCTGATTTTCAGGATTTTAAGATAGGTGTACATGAACCAACCATTTTGCAGCTGTCTATTTATCATGAACATTTTTTGTTGATTACTGGACATATCGATTACTAATCATGAATTTCAAACTGCTCCGTAAGATTCTATAGAGTATAAATGAAATAAGTCATATGATATGATCCAATTCTATTTTTATTACTGTTGGCGGGATGGGTGGTCAAACCCCACCCACTCCTTGTAAAAAGGCTCAATAGGCTAAATAGGTTGGGAACTTGTATGTAAATTCATGATTTAAAGGGGAGAAGGAAGATTACCTACTATATAAATAGAACCCCAGGGGCAAAGGGGAAGGAGCGGCTGGTTCCCCGTTTATTCAGCACTACTCCGTTATTTCCTGTCTGGGACTGAGTCTGAGCATAACCCTCATCCCGGAGAGGGTACATTCGTCATGTCTGGAGAAGGTACCTTCGCCATAGTCAATGGAGGTACAGTGAAAGTCTCTTATTCCCACTGTTGGCGTCGTCCGTAGGGATCCGACGCAGAAATTCTACCCTCGTCGCTCTACCGTGACTAGTGCTGGACAGAGCTACCCTCGCTGAGTCACCCTTGTCTACATTGCAGCGCTTTAATCATATTTCCAAATACTACTGCAGTACACAAACTCACGTATTTTCTTTTTTAGACTTCCATCGTTTGCTCTCGTACAGGTCTGATTCGACGGCAGCAAGCCAACCGAATCATGGACAGGCAGAGCAAACCTTCGCCACGTACGGCTCAGCAACGCAACCCTCGCCGCACTCAGCTCGGAGGAACCACAGGCCCGAACGGCGGTAGCCTCGCTCGTCTAGCAGGGTCGAGCGACCCCGAGAGCCTTCATTTACCTGTAAAATACTGTACAATCACCATTAGTTTCAAGGTTTACCTCTAAGTTTCCATGATTTAGCCCACCACACAACAACCCCCCCCCCCCCCCCCCCCTCCCCCGCGGCGGCAAGCTCCTGGATCCGCCCCTGGGAGGAACCACAGGCCCGAACGGCGGTACCCTCGCTCGTCTAGCAGGGTCGAGAGACCCCTGGCTTCAGCATACTATCGCATCGTGCATCCACATATATACACTAATGTGTTTCAAGCTCCCGTTGTTTATTCGTACAGGGCTTGCCTCGAGAATCAAGGTCCTTTGCTTCCACGGGACGTTCGTGCGGGCACCCTCGACGGCTCGAGACTACGCCGCTCCGGCAGGACGACATCTCCGACATTCACAGGAATCACGTAGACACGCACACGCTCGATAGCTCGCGGCTCCGCAGCTCCAGCGGGGGTACCACCACCCATGCACGGCGAAGCCCGCGGATCAACAAGCAACTCGTCGGCCACACCATCGCATCAGAAACCATGCACGCGTTACGCATGTCTACATGCATGGAGCAATCTCAACCCTCGCCATCGCCAGGCCGGGTCAACCCTCGTCATGTCCGGGCGAAGCTACCCTCGTCGCGATTTGGGCTGAGCAGCTAAACTTACGGTACACAACAAAATGGAATATTCAGAGATTGGAACCTAAACTTACGAACAAAGGGATTTTTCAGCGCCAGAGAATCAACAGCTTCTTTGAATGGACGTAGCAGTTTTGTAGCGCCCAGAGCTCCTTGGGGTCCCATTTGTATGAATGATTTCAACAACGAAGGAGCATATCTACCAGCAGCTGTAGATAGAATGCTCAAATCGCCTCGAATGGAAAGAGGAGGCAAAACCATTGCAGCTGCAGACATAGGAATAACTGCATCCTGAGATTGTTTTAAGTATGGTATTAGCACACTTTAAAAGGAAATATAGCATCCTAAGTTATGAACTTTGTGTGATATAGTGCATACAAGTGCTAACACACAGGGAGGATAACACCTAGTGCATTTACCCATGCATTGTTGAGTAGTTCAAAGTGTTCATCCACATCTAGCAAAGCCTTTACCAAACCCAAGAATCTAAATATGATGCAAACTCACAAGAAGTTTTTTTCCACTCCTGGACAGCGTCAACACCAACAAACATCTCAAGGTCCTGCAGGGATGACAAGTCCAGGTATCAGGATCCAATCAAGAGTGGGAGCATCCCAACATTAACAAAATGCTAACAGCATATTGTCAAATGTGAAACAATGTTGCTACATTTAAGAATCTGTGCTGGTTACCCCAGAAAATCTTAGGCAGCTATTGCGACAGAAATCCCCCTTCCCTCTTTCAAGCACAACTAAAGTGTGCACTGTGGAACATTCTACATCACAGGCTAATTGGGTATCATCCAAGCGCCGAAAAAGCTAAGACCCTCGATACATGAACTATAATATTTACTCCGTCTGGCTTATAACCCCGTTGAGGTTCATCGACTTTTGGGGATAACGAACTCTAGCAGACTATAGTGTTCTTTTATAAAACCCTCGCCGGCATTTGAGCAGAGGAACTGCTTGCTTGTGGAAATTTCCCAACGGTGGTAGAATGTGTTCTGACTTCAGATGCTATTATAATATACAAGCAAAAAGCAGTTTCAGTAACCGTGATAATCAAACTTTGATACTTTCACTGAACCTGCCCTTCTAAACATACTGTCTCGCACACACGGTTTTGTGCCTACTCTTGTATGCCTTTCCCAGCTAACTCCTACTTGAAAATCGAGGCATCGTTTCAGATTCGCACAGGTTCGTTTGACCACGAGACGGAAGTATACCCTCGCCGCAACACTCTTCGTGACCGAACAGGACTACCCTCATCATGGCCATGCGGAGGTATCCTCGTTGCCGCCGGGCGGAGCTACCCTCGTCACAACCATCGTCGCGGTCGGACAGAGCTAGGTAACGCCCGTCGATGGAGGAGAAAAACATACGCTTTCTGGATTGGGAGCTAGCGGAGGCTAGTCAGGGCGACCTCAGGGCCCCTCCGAGTCCGAGCCAACATCGTCAGCACCTCGGCCAGCACCCTCGACGACCCTCGCCGGCCGGGAGCAGCGACCATCGCCGCGGCCGGGCAAGGAGACCCCTGCCGGCCGGGCATGACAACCCTGGCAACGGCTGAGCAGGGTCACCCCCGGCAAGCTACCCCTCGCCGACACCACCGTCCAGTGCTCTCCATTCTCCCGCAGCAAGGCACCAAGAGCTATCCTCGCCGCGCGCTGCCATAGTCGGGCGGAGCTACCCGCGTTGGGCGGCCACAGCTGGGCTACCCTCGTCATGCTGCGAATCAGATAAGAATTCCAATACATCTCCATTTTCTATGTGGAAAATTCATAAACTTTGAATTTTTGTTCTACCCAAGAATTTAAACGACCAGTCACTTGCTCTACGTCCGCACAGAACTTTTGATCCAGTAACTTAGCTTCGCTTCTACTTAACACATGTATATACGAACTATTGTCTGACGTTTGCTCGAGAAAGCATGAATGTTTTGTCCGTCCAGCATCTGCCTCGCAGGAAATTCTCCTCATCGACTACAACTGACCCTCGACGTCCTTCAGCCTGGTGCAACCGTCTCGGTCTACGCCGGGTCCGAGCCGCTTCAACGGCATCCGGCCCAAGCAGCAGCTTCTTCCAATTGAACGGCGCAGAACAGGATGTATCAACTCTTCACTTGTACATGTCAACTCGGCTGGCTTCACCACGGTCAGCGTGCTGCTACCCCCGCGGTGGCCAAGCACCGCCGCTCGACGAATGTCCGTGAGGCATGGAGCAACCTCGGCGGCGCAGTACCCTCGCCGCTGCTGGGCTCGACGAGTCGACGACCATCGCTACGGCCGGGTACAGCAACCCTCGGCCCGGTCGGGCACGACGACCTCCGCCACGGCCGGGCACACGACGACCCTTGTCATCGCCAGGCTGCGCAACCATCATCGGCGACCACTACCCTTGTCGGGCTGCCAAGGACATCAGTATGGGTCGCTGTGGCCCTGTCCGGTCGACACACCTCCTCCCTCAAGCAGCCTATACCTTCGACCGACCTCAGACTCCTCTGGTCTCCCTCGCCGGAGGCTCGCCTCTGTTCGACTGATCACAGAGAAGGCATGACCAAAAGCTAAGTACTCCAAGCATCTCATTTAAATTCATGCACACACAAAAAGAAACCCTCGCTGGAGGTTAGTCTCTGTGCCTTATATTGAACCCTCGCAACATCTTCATCCTTATATGTATACATATATGTCAGGGCATCAAGTGCACATTAATATTTGTATTTCAATCAACTCGCTGACCATCGCTTGCTAGTACATGCACATATGCTACTGCATTTATATCCTAGCCGTTTGCATATACTTTGCAGGGCGACGTGTCCGCACGACAAAGTCGCTATTCACAGGAGAAAAACACGCTCCCGGGATCGACAAAACCAGCGGCTCTCAGTCACCCGCGAAGGAACCCTCATCATGTCAACACACCCTTGTATTCTTTAGGGTAACCCTTGCCGGGAGCCAAGAATGCTTTTTTTTTTCCATGAGTTCAATTTTTGAATTGTTCTGTTCAAAGTTGCCATACATATATAAAAAAAAAATATATTTTTTTAAAATAAAGTGTTAATAAAAAGTATTTTGGTGCGTCATTTGTATGGATTTGAAGTTATATTATTGATTATTACTTCTGCATTCATATGTGCGAAGACAATCTTCCCCACCCTTTCATCTCCCCTCTCAACCATTTGATCCCAAAAGGGAGAAACGTCAAAAGTGACGAAATAACGCTGGGTTGGGAATCGGTCGGTCCTAGCTGAAAAGAGATATGAGCCCTCTTGGGCTTCTGAATCTTTCATATTGGGCTTTAAAATTACAGGGGCTTTATGGTGCTCGTGGGCCAACGACTAGGGCCCAGGCCCAAGAGGCATGGGTGGCAGATCCGCCGCTGTAAACGTTGTTTCGTTCTACCCTACAATCTGCTCTGCAATATTGATTCAGCTGTTACAATGTTAGTACAATTTTTGTATGCCATGCATTGTTTCCATTTGGAGTACTATGGAAGGAACATGTCGTCGATACCATTCCAGTTGGTTCTGATGCAATTAATGATACTATGACCGTTAAAGATAGTCTAAAAGTTGCGTTGTGAATTTTAATCTCTTCATCCTCCCTAATCATCTTGATAATGTAGTATTTGGGTCTAGATAATAGATATAATGTTTAGTATGTTAAAAGAAGGCGCTTCACCCCTTTCATAGACATATGTGAGCACATGTTTCAGTTTCACCTTGTAGACTCAAATCCGATACTATGATTCAATGGTGATCTTGTTGTTAGTTATGAACATGTGGTGTCTACATCAATTGTATTATTCTTTTTATACTTTAGTATTATCTACAATGGAAGGAACATGCCTTTATAGTTCATTATCATTCCAATTGCACATGTTTCAGTTTCACCTTATAGACTCAAATCCCATACTATGATTCAATGGTGATCTTGTTGTTATTTATGAACTAGTATTATCTACCATGGAAGGAACATGCCTTCATAGTTCATTATCATTCCAATTGCTTCAGGTGCAATCAGTGATTGTGTTATAAACACCCAAAATTAACGTTCTGTGTGACTCCTGATTCTCCTTGATAATTTAAGTTGAGAATTTGAGATAATGTGAGCTGCTGTTAAAATTAATTTTAGGGCTTTAGGGAAAAGGCCAGATCTATGCCCTTTCTTTACTTTGTGGACAGATTGTCTCTTTCATCTTGAAGACTCAGATCCCACATCATGGTCCAGTTGTAGAGATATGTTGCAGTCGTTCCATCAACTGCAGGTGATCTAATTCCATTACATGATGACTTTGCTACATTGCTACTTTGTTTCCAGACATTCACAAGTTTTAACATATTGTATGTTCGTGCCATAATTTGTTAGTCCTCTCAATTGTAGGGACAAGGGCCGAGGAACCATGTACCTCTGATGATCCACTGGATATGGCAAGTACAAGAAGTGGCATTCTCATGTTTTTTTTTGAACGAAGCATTCTCATGGTTTGCCGAGCATGTGGGAAAAAGGGTGATCATTGGATGCCCCTACAAGGACCTTACTCCACAGACACAAGGCCTTGTTGACGTTCCTTCTACTGCCGATGGCCTGGCAGTACCACGTGGTACTGGTGTGCGAGCATATGTTCCTCCAAACAAGAAAGAAGGTGCTGATACAAGTGGAGCAAGTATGATGAAGAGAAGGAATGATGAGAACTCTATCCGTGTGAACAATCTCTCGGACACCAGTGAGTTCGACCTCTTCTCCAAGTTTGGTCCTGTAAACCGTGCCTTCGTCGCAAAGGACAGGAGGACAGGATCAAGCGGCTTTGGTTTTGTCAACTTCATCCGTAGAGAGGATGGTGAGAGAGAAGGCTATCAGCAAGCTCAATGGGTATGGTTATGATAACCTTATCCTCCGAGTTGAGTGGTCAGAAAAGAACAACTAGACTTTGCTTCTACCTACTAGCCTGGCATATATTCACTGAAGTATTTACCAGTATATGGTCGGAAATAGTACCGTGGTATGCGCATATCCTGCGTTCTGAACTTGTGCCGGTTATTTTGTTTGAACGAGACTAGTTGTATATGTCGCTGGTGTTTCTGTTGTGCCCACCATTCTTTCAAAGAATGGGTATATTGGAGAATGGATGAATTTCATATGTCGTAATTTCTGTAGAGAATTTCCTTTGGTTAATGGATGAGTTTTGTATGTCGTAATTTGTCCACAGCATTTCCTTGATTTGGTTATGGATATGTGTTTGGTTTAACAGATCGAGGGTTCAGTCAAAAAAAAAAAAAGATCGAGGGATAGCCAACATGAAAACAAATGAAGGGCCAACATGAAAACAACGCCTCGTGCGGGCATCTCTCTCTGACCATGACTGCCTTTCTCGACAGCTGAGTCGGAAAAATACAGCTGCGTATATCGCCCTAATGCCTTGCAGGATTCAGAAAGCAGATATGCGTGGCTTGAGGACCTCAGGATACGTATCTTTGATTCCAATATGGGTAAGGCTGCCGCTAGAGGAGCCGGTGATCCAGTCGCCGCCGCACCGCGTGCAGGATGAAGACTTGGTGCCGCGCTGCAGTGTTAGATTTGCGGCCAAGTCGTTCTTCCGTGATCCGAATCCGGAAAAGCAAGCCAAGCGGGACAAATGGCAGCCGTCGGCGAACCGTTCAACGACGGTGACGCCTGACGCATCCACGGCACATGGTTCCATGAGGCGTTCCAATTTCCGTCGCCGCCGTCCAGGAGGTCGGCAATGCATGAGCTCCTCCCTGTGGCTCGTACCCGTGGTTGGTTGACTGCGACGCAGGCGTCTTATCGGGGGCCTCCGTCAACGCCACAAGCCTAGTTACATCTTCGTGTGTCCAACCGCCCCTTGCGATACCTTATGTTTGTGTTCAATCCCATCGCTCTCATGACAACTCGCCGTGATGTGATTTTGGAGTGTAAAAGCTCCTATCTTCTTAATGAACACACGTGTTTTGCACATTCTAGAAAAAAATCTAACAAGTCTAATCTCTGACGGAAAGACGAGAGGAAAAACTGGGTGTCTGCAAGAGTCAGCAGCTGTAACATTACCAGTTGGCAGTCGTTCGCGATCCGACGGAATCGATGTGAAAATAATTTCCAAATGGGACAAGCCTGCAAGTTGCAAGCCAGTTTTTCCATTTCCGTTTCCCCGGCGATGCTGCTCCGTTGAAGCTGAAGCGGCCAGGGAGAACGAGTCCCATACGCAGAGATATCATGTGCTGCATTAAGAGCAACACGTACTGTTCCTAGTCTCCTCCACGAGCCAGCTCAGCTCAGTCCTTAAGTCAAACCCGTCTCGACATCGACAATCCGGCCGGCCTTGTACTACTACTACTAGTCACAGATTGTTCTAGTACTAATCACAGATTTGGTTTTGTTTGGTGAAGAAAGACTGGTCGATCTCCCTGTGCTTTGTTCACCATACATGCTTCATCATAGTTTGTGAAGAAATTCTCCTGTTGCTAGGTGTTGAAAAACAACGAGATTACACAAAATATCCAGGTGCTAGCTAATTGAGGAAAAAGGAAACTTACCTAACTAATGCACAGAGAGGCATATATATAAGCCACCAACTGAAAGGAAGACATGTTTTACACCTGATCATTGATTAGTTATGTGTTTTTTCCATGCCATTGCATCCTCTATAAGTCGATATCATAGGCACCCATCCTGCTGTTGCATATTAGAAAAAGGAAATGGCAATGATCTATTTACCTGTAGGTCATTGCACACATGGGTTGCAATATCCTAACTATTAGGTGAATTCCCCACGCGTTGCTGCAGGATGATGATGACTGTAAATTTAATCTAGTTGTCAGCGTGCAAGTTATGCAAGGAAATATATATATGGAATAGCTATTTAGTACAACAACGGATATGTTTCATGATGTTAGGTTCAAAGTATAAAATGGACACAAAAGTGGATCTTTGATATTATGACAGATGAGGATGGTCTAGCATTAGTTGTGAAAGGGAATCCACGTAAACTCAAGGGGATATCCTAACTTTCCACTGCGTTGTTTCAAAAGAACTACAAAGTCAAGTTGATGATCGTGATTTGCTGCCAACTTTGGTCAAAACCAAGGAATTCTTACCTAAAAAGGCAAATGAAATAATAGAATACTGAAGGAGGAGTGAATTAGGTGTAACGTGGATGATGCTCACAGCTTGCTGGGAGGTATTGATTCCGCCTAAAGATGAGATGGACAAAGGGAAGCACCAACGATGATGGCATGGTGACAGCAGCAGGAAACCATCACTCACCTCAGTCGTGTAGTTATAGGAGAGGGAGCAATATATATGGTGAGACAGACTACGTGTGCTGCTGAAATTTACCACCATCTGTATGGTCATTGCCGGCTATATATATAGGCGGTGCCATGGAGAGAATAGTGGTGGGAATTTGGAGAGATGGTAACCGTTAATAATGGTACGGTGGATTTGTTGGAGTGCGGCTTCCATCACATGTTCTTGCATGAAACGATGCCACAAATGAAACGCCACAAAAATCATAATAACGTGATGTTCAGCATGGAGGTGGATGCGTGGGCCACGAGCAGAATAATGACGTAAGCGGATGATGTGGTGCAGTGAAAAGCTAGAAAAATAGTCTAGTGGTCATTAACTTTATAAGACTTTTAGGATTAGATAACCATGTACCCTTTTCACGCCAATTAAAACATTGCAATAATGATTCTCTTTGCATATAGCAAAACCATAGGCACCCAATATTGAGATTTCAGATTTGAGCTAATTATCTTGTAGAGTAGAGAACCATTTTGCTTGTTGCATATTAGAAAAGGGAATATGGTCAGGATCTATTTACATGTAGATCATTGCACACAGTGGTTGCAGTATCCAAATTTTTAGATAACAATGTACCCTTTTCACACCAATTAAAACATTCTAACAATTTTAACGTTTCACTCAAGAAAAATTGATAGTATTTCTGATTTCTCAATCATTTTAACATAATCTTAAATCTGCTAGCACTACAAACTAGCCCTTGAATTACCCATTTCTGAAAAGAAAATAGAAGAGAATAGGTAGCAAAAACTTACCAATCCACGACCTCCTAGATGTTGGGCTCAAAGTCCTCGGTCTAGTGTGCATGCAAACAGAGAACACAAGCAAGGATGTTGATGGCCCAGCACGGCCCGACCCACAAGAGGCAACCACGGCTAGGGGGGCGCCACGCAGCCAACCATGGAGCCTGCCACGATGGAGGCTGTAACATCCCGCCTCTCCAAGGCCGGACCCGCTTATATTTGAACGCTTATATAGGACATAGACTGTCCTCTTGTCTTTTCTGTGCACTTTGTCCTTCATCATGCGCACCCGGGAACACTTTTCGGTCAGCCATCCATCACTAAATTACTCCAGGCCAAGCAAGCTTAACCTCAGAGTTTTTTTTAGTGATGAGCTTCCGAAAAAAGTTACAACTTGTTGGTATAAGTATCCTATTAATCCTATTAAGCCCTGGGTCAAGGTGTTACATACTCACCCCCTGAGGAGACCGACCTCCTCGTCGGTCAACTGGCAGGCCAGGAACTCCACTCTTGGCCACGTCCGTGTGTCCAATGCCAACACATGTGCCATACTGTGTGACCACTCTGGGTCCACACCAGCCATGCGCACCATGCCTGCGCACTAACACACGTGCCCGTGAAATTGCAAGGGTCGGCTCTGATACCATTTGTAATGTCTCGCCTCTCCAAGGCCGGGCCCGCTTATATAGGACATAAACTGCCCTCACAGACCAACACCTGTCTTTTCTGCAGACTTTGTCCTCACTCATGCTTACCCGGGAACACTTCCCGGTCGGTCACCCATCCCTAAATTACTCCAGGCCAAGCACGCTTAACCTCAGAGTTCTTTAATGATGAGCTTCCGAAAAAAAAGTTGCAACTTGTTGGTATGAGTATCCTATTAATCCTATTAAGCCCTGAGCCGGGGTGTTACAGAGGCCCGGGCGGTCGCGTCCCCAGCTAATAAGGCGGCGCCCATGGGGCCGCGGGGCCAAGCACGGTGTCGGTCAAGCCGGCCGATGGCTGTGTCTCTAGCCTCTAGGGACTAGGGGGCCAATCATGTCGCTGGGTTGTCACGACATCGCCGCGGGGGTTGAAGAGGGTGCACTCAGCGTGACCTTGCCGTGGTCGGGGGCGTCGCTAGGCGGTTGGAAAGCAGTGGGGCAGAGGGCACCACGACAGGAGTTAGGGGAAAGGGCACGACAGCGGTGGTAGCATTGTAGACAGACGGAGCCTATGCGGGAGGTAGTTTTGTATTACTACTTTTTTTTAATTATTGATTGACCACCACCCTAACTCCCTAAGGGATCAAACTGTGACAGACATGGGCGTGAAATGCTATGGAGCATTCAAAGTGTGGCGGGGGTGAGTTTGAAGCACATCGGATCGTATTTAGGTGTTGGTTTGGCCATTGATTTGATGAAGAGAACTTTTATTTGTGCAAATTTCTAGGTGCACGAAGATTGAAGCTCAAAGCGGGAGACATTTTCCTTGGTGGATCTAAATTAACCGAAGAATTTCAATTAGAGTAGAGACTAATTCCCTTATTTGTTAATCATTATATCGCATTGACAATTGACTCGGCACAAACACAATCCCAAATAGTTGCCTACATATATAGTTCAAAAAAGGAGTCGTCTATACACGTACATCACACATATTGCTGATCACACAGTTATTCATGTAGTATACCCATGTAGTCGTATAGAACGGTAGGAGGTGGCCTCACTTGACATACTCGATCCTGACGCCACCGACTGTGACCATGTCTCCGGCGCACCTCGGTACGAGCGACACGACGATCGTCTTGTCCCCATCACAGCCGATGTTGTCGAGCAGGTCGCAGATGCCGAACCTCGCGGTGGTCTTCACGGATCCCTGGCCTTTCCCGGGCCGGACCAAGTGTGGCGTCAAAGCCACGCTCCCCGCGCACTGCGCCGCCGCCGCGCCGCCCCCGCTCTGGGACTCGTTCACGAAGACGTCGAACTTGACGAACCTACTGAAGTGGTCGGCGACCTCGATGCCCTCGACGACCAGCACCTCCTCCTCCGCGTCCTTCTCCTGGCGGGTCCTCGAGGTCCTGGGCCGCGTCACGGTCACCCTCACGGTCTGGTTCAGGGTCGCCGGGAGCGCGCCCGAGGCGGGCGCCGGTGACCCGGCCTCCGTGGTCGGCCTGGCGTTCAGCCACGGCAGGCCGACGTCCTGGTAGGTGTAGCCCAGGGAAACCGTGTCGAGGCAGTCGCGGACGCGGACGCGCACGAGGCGGGCTTCCTCGTCGTAGAAGAGGAAGCTGGCGTCCAACCAGTCGGCGTCGGTGAAGTCGGTGTTGCCCTGGCCGAGGCCTTTCCAGACCGACCACAGGCGGTCGATGTTGTTGTGGTGCGCGAAGAAGATGGGGTCGCGCGCGGCGGAGTAGAAGTTGCCCATGTCCTCCTGGTTGGGCTGCCTCGGGTCGCCGCTCCAGAAGTGTACAGGGCCGTGCGGGACGTTCTCGACGGTGCCAGCGCCGGGGTCTGGCTGGTCGCCCTGGTGGTAAGGCAGCCCAAAGAAGAGCTCCTTCTTCTTGGCACCGGAGATCATCTGGCGTAGAGTAGAGACATGCATGTGCAATATTGTGCTCAATCAGAGATCAAGTGCTCAATTACTTCCAAGAACTGAGTGCCAGTGTTACACTAACAACACTACATGGTCGGTGTAATATTGTGTACAACAAGACAGCTAGTTATATACTACCACTGACCTGACGGTACATGATCATCAGGTTCTGATCGATCTGCTGATCTCTTGTGATGGTTGGTTCGGTCCCGTCGTAGTCGAGGTCCAGCGTGACCGGTGGCTGGTGAGCAGGGTCACGCCTCTCGTCGTACAGCGGCGAGGACGTGTTGGCGTAGATCACCGGCAGCGACATGCCGCCGGGCGCGTCCCAGTTCCAGAACGGCAGTGCAAATCTGTCGTCGCCGATGAGCTTCCCAAGAATCCTTTCGTGGAAGTACAGGTAGAACCTGTGCCACGGGAAGAAGAGCCAGCAGTTGTGTACCTGGATCTCCAGGTCCGGGAACCCGACCTGGTCGAACGCGCCGTCGCAGTAGGCGCAGTGCACGCGCCACTGCTGCGTGAAGCTGCGCGGGTCGTCGTCCGGCAGCTCCTTCATCAGCGCCACGGCCTTCTCGTACTTGGCCACGTACTCCGCGTTCACCAGGTGCGCGGCCGGGCGAACGCGGAGCCCGAGCGTCGGCGGCGGCGTGAAGTCCACGATCGCCGTCCCGGCGCCCGGGCAACAGTTGATGTCGCCCACCGTGTCAGGGAGGTCGGGCGGGTTACAGTTCTGGAGGTCCGGCGGCTGGATGGGCGCCGCCAGCGCGCCGCCGCGGCTCGACGACGAGCTGAGGAGGCTGGCCGCCGCCGCGCCGCCGAGGCCGAGGAGCACGTCGCGGCGGTCGGCGCCGCCGGTAGCCTTGCACCTGCACCTCATTGTCTGGACGCTACTACGACATGGCGCGCGAGGTGCGGTGAAACCTCGTGGCATGATGACGCCCACCATGGCGCTAGCTGCTGCGATCAGTGGTAAGCGTGCTGTGAAATGTGTGAACTTGTGTGCTGCGACCAGTGCCGTGCCACGGTTTTGCGAGTGGCTATATATAGAACGTGTGAGCTGTGATCGGCTAGTGGACTGGATGTTTCATATGTTTGATTCGGCTGTTTGTCAAGTCCTACTGCCTACTGCTACATGTGTCGTGTCGAGGTTTGGTTCGATCGCTGCAAATGCAACTTTGCGTGCTACGACGTAATGTATAGTTCCTCGTAGACCAACAAAAAGTTATTGTATTTTGCGATGCGCGGCAAACAGAGCAAATTTGCTTTGCCAACGAGCCGGTCCCGGGGCGATCGTTGTAACATGTTTTCATGGGAGCAAGTGTGCCTGCGTTGTACTGTATAATCTAAAAAAACCTAGTATAGGTAGACCCGTGTAGCTGTCTATACTCTCTGTACCCACATATACCACACGCGTGGACAGTTAAGTATCGGCCGTTCGACGCGAAATTCACCGAACACTCCAAAATCGTGACATGCGTAGCTATCTATACTCTCTGTACCACATCTCACGCAGAATGTTGTCAGCTTTGATCGTTTTTCACACTCGCACGGAAGTGCTATTGTGTGCTAACCCCCCTACGAGGCTACGATGGAGATCACAGTTGACATTAGGTATCAGTTCTCATTACTTCCCGACAAAAAAGTAGCAGCTATAAACATCGATTGACAGGTGAGCTGACTCACGGACTGGCAAGTGTAAGTGCAATTAGCTCCGACGAGCAGAGAGGACGGAGCATAGCTCGGGTGGTTCGCTCCCTAGGTGTGGGAGCAGCCGCTCACAGGTTCGAGTGCCGAAACTCGTGAGCCTCACACAGTCACTCGGGACTTTTCCCGAATATACTTTTTAAAAAAATTTCGGTGATCTCAAGAAGAACACGGTCTTCAAATCTGACCGTAGTTGGTGTGACACTACTAAACTTCGGCAGCTGGCCTTTTTCCTTTCCAGCAGCGGACACGGTAAATCGTGGCTTGCCGCAGCGAGCGCCTGTCCGCTGTGGTTAATCGGCCTTCCCGCAGCGGGCAGTAAGGAAGCCCGCTGCGGTAAAGAAATTCCAGAAAACAAAAAGAATCAAAACCATAGAAAAGCCCGCCGAGCCCATCCAGGCCCGCCGAGCCCATCTAGGGTTGCAGTGCAACCACGTTGGAACCGATCTGCCGCACTGGGATGGGGCCGCTGTCGCGTGCATCTAGGGGCATTGGATGCACCACCGCTGCCAGATCCGCCCGCGCCGGGGCTGGATCCAACCTCTCCATTGGCCATTGTCGCCAAATCCGCCGGCGTCGACTTCTGTGCGCCAAAGGAGCTTGAAGGAGAGGGAGATGAAGAGCCACCGCCGGATCAGCGCCGCCTGCTGCAGCACCACACAAACTCAGGAAGAGGTGGGGATGGAGTGGCGGCCCTAGTCGCCGCGGTGGTGGAGGTAGCGCCGTCCGCCCAGATTTGCAAGGCGAGAAGCACGGGATGAAGAGGTGCACCAGATGAAGATGGGGAAGAAAGAGGAAGATGGGGGGAAAGCATACCGTACATGCAAAATAAAGTAGAAGGGGCGCCAGAGGGCCGCCACCGGCCGGACCCGGCCCCCTCGCTCCGCCAATGGCCAGATCCGGCCACCACACGCATCCACCGGCCTCATCCTCCTCGTCCTTAGGAGGACCGCCGCCTCAACCAGATCCCCATCGGAGGAAGCAGGGAGGAGCCGACGCGGTCGCCGCCGCCGGCGAGGGCGCAGGCCCCGCGCGCGGAGCCGTGGCGCCGTCCTTGCGTAGGTGAGGTGGGGATGGTGGCGCGCGGCGCCATCGTCTACTCACGAGGGAGAGAAAGTGAGGTGGAGAGGAGGGAGTGGAGAGAGGGGAGAGAGTGGCAGAGGATGGCGGCTCGGTGTCTGCGGCGGATGGCGGCCGTGGCTCAGTGAGGAGAAGCATGTCGCAATGGGAGGAGAATTGCGTGGGAGTTTGAGGCGGCTGGGGAAAGAAGTGAAGGAGTTGGTCCCAAACCCTAACTCTCATATATATACGACGATCACTGTCGGGCTGCCAGTGGGCCATTCGGGTCGTGGCCTTTTAGGATGCCTCCTGCAGTAAACTGATTTACCGCAGCGGGCATCTTAAGGTGTCCGCTGCGGTAAATAGCCTATTCATCGCAGCGAGCAAAAGTGCCCGTCACGGTAAATAATAAAAATTGCCCGTTGCGGTAAATCAATCGATTTAGCACAACAGACAAGTTAAACGCCCGTCACGGAGTCCAAATATGTAACGCTGTGGTAATTCGTTTTGGACGTAGAGTGAGTTGCGTGCGTGTGTCGAGTGGGCGTGTGTGTGTACAAACAGATGTTATAGCTGATAAGAGGCATAAAAAATAGCTTCACGACCAGAGAACTGATGATAAGTCCATTATTAGAAAAGAGAAATTTTTATATCCTTTTTTCATTAAAACTTATTCTAATTTTTTAAACATACTTAACACATATTTCATTAAGTGGAAAAGGAACAAAGCTACATGACTAAGATCAACTCAAGGCGAGATGCCTTGAGCGATTAGGTAAACACTAACAAAAGACACCGGCTAATGGGTTGTTTGTCCTAACTTTAGAAACCGATTGCGCGACTAGGACCAAGGAGAGAACGTAATCAACTGACACATATATTGCTTTTACTATTCCATCCATTTTATCTTTTGAGACATTTTGTTTTTTTCATATATTGTTTCTTTATGTATCTAGGCATAAATCGTAATATTAGACAAGCTAAAATATCTTATAATTTTAAATAGACAGAGTATATCCTCTCCTTGTCTTTAAATAAATAGATTGCTAGAGTTATCTTAAGTCAAACTTTAACTTTTATAGAATTTCTCCCATTATATTTATGATGCGTTCCTGTTTTGTCTTATGGGACTGGTGCAATGTGTCGTGTCAGAACCCCAGAGAAGGTAGTAATGGCGATAGGAGAAAAGAAAGGTTATCTCCAACAGTTTGACAAAATTGACTTGCCAAAATCTAAAAAAGAAAAGCCGGTGGTGCGGGTGGGAAGAGCGTGCTTGGGAGTAGTGCACGAGATGGAATGACAAGCCGATCGTGAGCTTGCATATATGCCAATCCATCCCAGGATTTTGCCAAGTTAATAAAAATACAAAGCTCATTTGCAAAACTGTTGAGAGGAGTTTTGTAGACTTTTTTTTAAAAATAAGAATGCAAAGCTAATTTGCAAAACTGTTGGAGTTGAATGGTGTACATATATACCGTAACGGACACCTTAAGATACCCGCTGCGGTAAATCATTTACCGCAGTGGGCAAAAGTGCCCGACACGGTAAATAATAAAAATTGTCCGTTGCGGTAAATTGATCGATTTAGCACAACAGACAACTTAAGCGCCCGTCACGGAATCCAAATATGTAACGCTGTGGTAATTCGTTTTTGACGTAGTGTGAGTTGCGTGCGTGTGTCGAGTGGGCGTGTGTGTGTACGAACAAATGTTATAGCTGATAAGAGGCATAAAAAAATAGCTTCACGACCAGAGAACTGATGATAAGTCTATTTTTAGAAAAAAGAAATTTTTATATCCCTTTGTTCATTAAAACTTATTCTAATTCTTTTAAACATACTTAACACATATTTCATTAAGTGAAAAAGGAACAAAGTTATGTGACCAAGATCAACTCAAGGCGAGGTGCCTTGAGCGATTAGGTAAACACTAATAAAAGACACCGGCTAATGGGTTGTTTGTCCTAACTTTAGGGCTAATGGGTTGTTTGTCCTAACTTTAGAAACCGATTGCACGACTAGGACCTAGGAGAGAATGTAATCAACTGACACTTATATATTGCTTTTACCATTCCATCCATTTTATCTTTTGAGACATTTTGTTTTTTACATATATTGTTTCTTTATGTATCTAGGCATAAATCATAATACTAGACAAGCTAAAATATCTTATAATTTTAAATAGACAGAGTATATCCTCTCCTTGTCTTTAAATAAATAGATTGCTAGAGTTATCTTAAGTCAAACTTTAACTTTCATAGAATTTTTCCCATTATATTTATGATGCGTTCCTGTTTTGTTATATGGGAGTGGTGCTATGTGTCGTGTCTTCTCCTCCAGGACCCCAGAGAAGGTAGTAATGGCGATATATTAAGAGTAACTCCAAGAGTTTTGTATTTTTTGTTTGGCAAAATATAGAGTTTGCCAACTCTCAAATCAATATAGGGAGGAGGAAAAAAGGTTATCTCCAACAGTTTGGCAAAATTGACTTACCAAAATCTAAAAAAGGAAAGCCGGTGGTGCGGGTGGGAAGAGCGTGCGCGGCAATAGTGCACGAGACGGAATGACAAGCCGATCATGAGCTTGCATATATGTCAATCCATCCCAGGATTTTGCCAAGTTAACAAAAATGCAAAGCTCATTTGCAAAACTGTTGGAGAGGAGTTTTGTAGACTTTTTTAAAAAAAAATAAGAATGCAAAGCTAATTTACAAAACTATTGGAGTTGAATGGTGTACATATATATATACTAGTCCATCAACCCGTGCTTCCGCACACGCTAAAATTTTATAAGAGATATTAGAATTCTTTACTTTTAAGTGTCTTTGGATGATAAAACGTGTTGTATTAAACTTTACCTTTTTCTCGATGTTCCTTTCACAAAAATAGGAACACCAGGTCCTTTGTAGTGCCTATTGTTTGACTATCGTAACTTATCAATTACTTATCTATATTTTTTCCTATATATTTTGATATCATGAATTTAAGTTTTTATTTTTCAATTATTAGCCTTAGGGATTTAGATCATAGACTGCACTAACCTATGCCACATAGTTTAGTATCAATTGAGAGCTTGACAGAAGATCTAGGATGATGAGTAGCTATACTAACCTCAAGGTGATACGTTTGAGGAAATGACCTCAAAGGATATTAATGTATAAGAGACATAATAAATATTTACACCTAATAAATCTTAAAGGAGAACATATATTGCACTATCCTTCTTGACTCCTTCTAACATGTCAAGATGTGTGAATTTTATTGCCAAAGAGTTATATTTATGTGGTCGTAATAAATATATATAATTTTTTTAGTTAAAATGTATAAATTATCTAAATAATAGTTTATATAAATTATATGTGATGGTTGTTAATAATTTTAAAATAATTTGTTAGTACCATTATTGTAGGAAATATTTTTCCATGATCGGTGAAAGATAACATATGTATTTGTGTCTCGCGTACACATAAATAATTGATGTGCATATACTATAATCAAATTTAAATATATTGCCATTAATAGATGTGCATAATGTAGAAACATAAATATATCTACTTTATGGTGATTTTAATAGTTTTGCAATGCAATATATTGATAGTTTTGATGTAAATTCAATAATGTTAGAAGTGGTAATTTAGATATAAATCTAAGGGGTTGCATATATTATGTATCTAATGGCATAAGTGGATAATTTATATAAAGACTCAAGGGTTACCGTACATTGATTACCTTAGATAATAGCATGTAAATCCTATGGTTATTATTATCACTACTTATTATAGTCTACACAATTAGTGGTTGGTCTTTAAATTTTTGTGAGAATGTCTAGACATTATCCTTCTTTTATCCGGCCTCCTAATGAGCATGAAGACTCAGTTAGAAACCTCTATATACAATTTACATGATTTGTATTTTTTTGCTAGCATGACATTATTTAGTGCAAACCTAAGATTATATTATGTGTCATGTTATTCCTTACCTATGTGTGTCATAATGAATCTATATTTAAGTCTATATATGAAATTATTTTGTCCACATGTTAAGGTGAATTTCTAATAATTATTTTACACCATTTCCATCTTTTATTTTTATTAAAAAGATTATAGGTCCTAGGTTACTCTCTTAGTTCTTATTATATAAATAGTGATTTCACTTTGCACCGCTGCACTATCATATAATTTTATTTGTAGCAACATTGATTTCTAAAATATAGTGTTTAAAACTAAATTACCAATCCTGTAACACACAATATTTTAGTCAAAATTTATAAAGATATTTTGAATAACATCTTGTGTTATTTATTATATATCACGGAGTATTAAAATTCATACCTTATGGTTAACTGCTAGTCTCTTTGCCATGTGGTATGTTTTTTTAAGATTAAGGGAACATTTGTACTCACCAGCTTTATAAGCAATTTTACACACTTGGTAAACTATTAATATATATTTATCCTATGTGCAATTTAGAATATATAACACATAATTTATGGATATTAAATTATTTTTCTTGACAACTTATTTTAGTATATATCTGTAGATTTTATGGCTAATGTAGGTAATTTAGTAGAAATTAAGTATGATAATTTATATTGTTCTTTATTATTGCATATATGGGTGGTTTGATTGCAAACATATGGTTTACTCCCTTCGTCCCAGAATAAGTGTCGTTCTCTCTTTCTGATAAACAACTTTTGACAATTATATATTAAAATATATAAATATTTATGCTAAATAATTAGTATCATTCGAAAAATATTTTTGTCTAATTTTTAACAAATTTATTTGAAGATATAAATATTGCATATATTTTCTACAAATTGAGTCAAAGTTGTGGCATAAAACCCAAAACGACACTTATTTTGGGACGGAGGGAATACTTTGCATTTTCTTTCATAATGTCACATGTTTATAAAAAAATATTAGATATTTTAAAATATCTTTTGTAATGATATAGGTGTATAGTTAAGATGCTGAGTTAGGGATTATTTTGAACTGTCCTTCATAATGGGGGAAGTCTGTAATTTGGATACAAATTTAGTTGACTATTTTTATATTAAAATATATTTTATAATGATAAAGGTGGGCAGTTAAAAGCAACATCAGAGAGTTCCTTTATGATATATTCTTCCTGAAATCATGATGTTAGGTGTGGATATTTCTTTATAAATAAATAGATATAATATTTATTATTAATGATGATATCGAAGTCTACCAAGTTAAAGGCTAGATGTTTTTGATTATTTTCATAATTTCTAGAATTTTCATTTTCTAATGCGCCTAGTGATGATTAACATAGAGGCTCCGTCAGTGTATATATTTTATATCTTTATTATATATAGTAACTGTTTATGGGTTGCACTTTGATATCATTTAATAACTTATTGGCAATGAAATTTAAATATGATTTCCATATTGGATGGAAAAAAGACATTAGAAAATATAGGAATATAAGGATATTAGCGTTCTTTGCTCTTCTTTCTAATGCAGCTTTTTTTAAGATAGATCGTCTCCTATTATCACCTATTTCCCCCCTTCAATCTTATTAATGCTAAACATGGGATGAATTATTCATAAACATGGGTTGTATTTGTTCCTCACTTTAATTAATTGGCTTGTGTATGACTAAAACTGCGGAGTAGAGATTGGGATGGATGTAGGGTAGTATCAGCAAGCTATGGCGTACCTGTTGCTCAGTGGTGACATGCAAACAATGTAGACAGATATGTATCTCACCGCTCGCCAAAGTTTGTCCGTGCAGCAAGAGTAGTATGGCTGTAGCTTCAACCATGCATTGACAAAGCATGTCCGGTTTAGCTGCAGGATGTCCAGCAACAGCTCGTCGAGACCATAATAATCTGTTGGCTTGCCATGTCTTCGGTTACTGGTTGTTTATATATGAAACCTTACGTTCAAGCTCAAATAGGAGATCAATTAATTAGGCATTCAATAGAACAACTACTTCTACAAAGAAGCTCACCTAGGCTATCGATCACAAGGGCAAGGCGTGACTTGGAGAGAACTCCAGGCAAGATCGACGTGACTGCCGAACTGGCTGGGAATAGAAGTTCCCGGCGTTATCAGCAAAGACCGCTTTCAATCTCCGCACAATACATAAACATTTGCTCCCAGACACAAACGAAGCACACCAAAGACCTCTTCCATCCAAGTCGTTTCCAGCTGTTTCTATCCAACGCCGCAGCGCGGGGTCAAGCCATGGCGAAGCGATCGGTCTCCCGAGCCCGGATTTATTGAGGCTGGGTAACTATGGCCGGCGGCTGCATGAGGGCAGAGTTCGCGGCTAATACCATGGGAGATAGCGTGAATATAACAATATCATTTAATGTTTTTCTTTTTAATTAGATCTATTATTATGTGTGATTTTTATAATGGCAGGTGGGTAATTCTTTAGAAATAGATCTGGCTATTAAAGTTAACCTTGATTAGATGGATGGCTAGATCTTTTTGATTAATGTGAGAATTTTTAGGATTTTTTATTTTTTTTTAGCGCGTCTGTCGAGAGTCAACGTGGTGTCTCCGTTAGAGTCTTTAATTAGTAATAGTAAGATAAGATAAGATAAGATGCTTTATAAACCCAACCAAACATGGTAAAGAAACGGAGCCGATCGTGACATGCTGGTTGACTAGTGGGCAGTGGCCTGTGTTGACGCAAAGTTCACCGAATACACATCAGATGAGATCGTGACATATGTGCTTATCTATCTACCGAATCCTAGCTGACCAATCACGAGTCCTATTTAGCACAATCTGTTTGTTCCTAATGAAAAAGAAAGCTTACTGTAAAAGATCCGGATGTGACAATAAATCACGTACCGGTGGGTCACTACTTTTAATTTTCCTCATCTGTACGTGCGGTTAGCTCGGACAGTAGGAAGAGCTTTCCGCGAATACACGATTTTCATATATCACTGTGTAGCGATTTTTTATTAAGTGATTGTCAATATGTTAACAATTTGGTTCGTGTTCTTCCTAATCTGGCACACGAAGTGTGTCAAACAACATGTCTCTTGGTTTGTGTTATGCAGACGTTGAGTTGGTGCTCGATGGTGACGAGAAGATCAAGTAGGGCGTATCGCGGTGGCTGACACTTGAGACATTGACAAGTACAAGTGTACATGGCGGGACAGTGTCGATCTGGTCAAGACGACGGACCTGCAAGGTCGAGCGGGCGGTTCTAGAAGACTTGGTGCCCGAGCAGTTGAGGACGACGGTGACACATGTCAAGCAGCAGGTGACGCGTATGGACTATGCTATTCGCGGGCGGTTTTTTGGTTTCGCCTCAAAACTATTGGCAGCAGGTTTCATGGGTTTAGGCCTCAAAACTTGAGTGGAGGTCCCGATACGGACGGATGACATGTGGCATCATGCTATTTATACATGTGTTCTAGCTAGCTAGGGCACGCAATTGATGATCATCAAGCGCCAAATTTGGTATTAGTTTCATATACACTTTTAATAGTTGAAATGCAATATCTCTGAAAGTTACAAAGTTTATTATGTAGATTTCTTTTAGAAAATCCATGCCTATAATAAATTATTTGTAATGAAAAATGTTGACACTCAAAGATGCCCAAGGGAAAAAAATGGTATTATGAACAAGTTATAATGGCCCTGGACCTAGTCAAGGTCAAGTGACGTCGCGAACGAGGCGAAGAATAACGTGGAGAAGACAGCAAGCCACTAGCGAGCTAGCCTAATTGGCAGAGCCGGTTAGGCCAGGTCGTCACCCCTTGCCGGCTTAGCCGGGTCACACCCTGCATTCAGCTTGGCCGTCCAGGCAGCCAGCGGCTGCCCGCCCCCGTGAAAACTGGCTAAGCCGGGTAGGGAGCCAGCTAGGCCGATTCGTGTCTGGACTCTGAACTGATTTTCTAAATCATGTTTTGGCAAGTTTTGGACATGGAAAACTTGGAGATCGTGATATGAAGTTGCTTCCTACTATGATAATACCAACCTCCTCTATATATATGAGAGGATCATGCCCGTTTGATGACATCCTATCAATCATCCAAAATACAACAAAATTACCTCTCTTTTACCCTAATTATCCACTCAACCCCTCTATCTGCTGTCCGGTGCTTCTCTCCACGAGATTCATGGGCATCCTAGGCGGCTTTGCTAGTACTAGGAGATCCTCCACATGCTTCTTCCTCTTGACGGTTCCAGAGGTGGTTTGGGAGACTTTTTTGCCATCAACATACTCTACATCGGCCATATTGGTTTCTAGATCGGTTTGGCCAGTTAAGCTGCGTTGCTGTTGTATTGTAGGTTAGTCAAGCAACCTTTTATAAGCGTCCAAAACTCGTAGTGTGTTCGCACGGACCAGATTCCGCGCAACAGAAAACCAAGTGGATACCGGATACATACGATGATCACTACTGCCGAAAAAACTTCCGCAGCAGGTGTTTTCAGTTCTCCGCAGCAGGCAATGGCGTCCACTGCGAATGGAAGGTCACGGTTAATCATGGCCTCCACCGCAGCGGGCGCCATTACCCGCTGCAGAAAATGGATTTACCGCAGCCGGCAACATAAGGCGCCCACTGCGGTTAATGACTTTAACTGCAGCGGGCGCCTTATGTTGCCCGTCACAGTTAATGATTTCAAAAAAAATAAAAAAACCCTAGACAGGCCCGTCGAGCCCATCCACGGGCCTGACGAGCCCATCCAGGGCCGCAGCGCCACCGTGGCTGCTGTCGCCGGATCCACGATGCGATCGCCGCCCTCGCCGGGGCCGGATCGAGTTGCCGTTGCTGATTCCGCCCTCGCCGAGGCTGGATCTGGCCTTCGTGTCGCCACAGTGAGCCCGCCGCCGTTGGAGGGAGCTCGCCGCCGCCGCTGACCACCTTGAGCTGGGAAGCAAAGGAGGGAGGATGAGGAACAACGGGATCTGAACGAAGGAGATAGGAGAGAGGATGGAGGGGCACACCTTGCTTCTCCATGCTGGATCTCACCGCCCTTGCTCCTTCGCGGTTACCGCCGGCCCCGTGCACCGCCACCGGCCGGATCCGGCCACCGCGCGCCTCCAGGAGCCGGATCCGGGCAGGACCACCGCTGTCGTGCCTTCCCCGGCCGGATCGGGCAGGTCTGCCACCACCGCGCCGCGCCGAATCCCGCGCGCACCTCAACGACGCCGGTGGTGAAGGAGAGGGAGGAGCCTCGACGACGCCGGTTGGAGGAGTCGGCCGCCGCTGCTCCGTGGGTGCACGTCGTCGGAGCTTCTTCAGCAGAGGCAGGGGGCCTCCACCTCAACTGTCCCGCTGCTGCCGGTGCAGATCCACCACTGGGGCTGCTGGGAGGCCCTCGACCGCGCCCGCCGGGAGGCCGGCCGCATCCGCGTCGAGAGGTCATCCGCCCGCGGGCCCTCTATCGCGCGACACCCTCCGACCGATGGGACACCGCACCAGCGCCGCCAGGAGGAGGGAAGGGAGGGCTAGGCCGCCGCACCAGCGTCGCCTGGAGGAGGGAAGGGAGGGCAGGGCCGCCGTGGGAAATGAGGGAGGAAGAGAGTGGCGGGGGAGGAAGAGAAAGAGAGTGAAGAGGAGTGGGGCTGATGGGCCTAGGGAGTGAGCGGCATGTCGGGGACGGCTGCGTGGGGAAGAGAGTGGCGCATCGAGGATGGCTGCGTGGGGAGTGAAAGGCCGACTGCGCCCCCAAACCCTAAATAGCAATATATATACCTGTACACGAATATTGGGCCAGCTTGGGCCTGATGGGCCTAGGGATTTTCCACGACGGGCTTTAAATCAATTTACCATAGTGAGCAAAAGTGACAGTCAGGGTTAACTAAAAGTGCCCGCTGTGATAAATCGTGGAATTTACCGTAGTGGGAAAAAAAAGCCCGTACGGAGGGGGTTTGGGTAACATCACGAAAGTTTAATTCTGTAGCAGTGGATACATGTGCTTGATCGAGCAAGGAGGTGACAACAAAGTGCCACTTCTAGCTTATTAGCGTCGTCGTCATATATATATCTCGATCGGTCATCACCACCGTGTGGCTACGTGTGCGTGTTAGTTGCTTCTCGATCGTGTGCACGCAGGTCATGGGCGTGTTCGTTATCATCATCCATGCAGCGTTCGATCATCGATCGACGTGCTCGTTGCACGATGCATGGGCATGGCCGAGGGAAGCTATTTTTTTAAAATAAGGAGTTTTATAACTCGTCTTCTTTGAAAGCCAACGCGAAGCAGTCAAACGTATTTGCTGGGGTTACCAGCTACAATAGTTCAAGCATACAAAGCCAGAAAAATATTACGTCTCAAGCACAAGGCAAAAACTACAAAGCCAGAAAAATATTACGTCTCAAGCACAAGGCAAAAACTAGTAAAAGAACTAGGCTAAATCTCCACGACATCTGTCGATACCATCGGACTTGGTGAAAAGGCTCTCAGCCATTCCATGATCTTCTTCTTGACATGTCCAACACGCTCTCTGTCCTTCTCCTTAAGCAAGAGGTTCCATTTCTGCATATAGGTGAGTGCAAGATAAACAACATCAAAGGCGCTTTAGGAAAGCACTTCTCAATCGCCATCTTATTTCGAGTGGTCCATAAAGCCCACACAAAGTATGCAAAAATGAACATAATCAAATGAGCTTGCATAGGTCCTTCTCCCTAAAACCAATCACATAGTAAATCCATCATGGATGTGGGAACCCTTTCCATATTCCAGATTTCTGTAAACATGCACCAAACAAATTTTGCTATGTGACAGTGAAAAAAAGATGTGATCCACATATTCTAGTTCATTCCAAAACAACATTTCTCAGAACCCTTCCATCCTTTCTTGATCAAAGATTGCCCCATCTGCAGTTTGTTATTAAAAGTCTGCTATAAGAACACTTTTATCTTCAAATACGGCAATTTCTATGCAAGTAGCTCTCTGGCTGTGCAGGTAGCTATGATTGGGATCGAGGTTAGAACCCAACGGCAAGTGACAATTAATTGTAGTGAAAAATAATATTAATTATTCCACACGTCGGTGTCCTCAGCTCCACACACATGCACAATCCTCGTATTTATCTAAATACAACAATTTCATCACTGTCGTCAGATTCTACTAATGACGACGATGGAGACCGTGGTAAACGGAGTAGGTCTGCCAACGTGGAAGACGAAGACGGTGGTGGCCGATTATTGTCACCCATCTCAGATCTTTCAAGCTCTGTGCCTGCACGGGATTCTGGTGGTGGTGGCCCATTGTCCGTCTCAGATCTCTCGGCATCTGTGGCACGGGATCCTTCTGGTGGCACGACGATGTCCGCCGCAGATCCCTCGGGCTGTGTCTGATGGGCATCGTTATTGTTCTCTTGCTGCTGGAAGTCTAATCTTCCCAAGCAGCTGTTGCAGCCATCCTATCTCATACCTTCGTGCGATGAATACTGCTACTGCAGACACAAATTAAAACATCCATATATCAATAATAAGCATTGCCATAACATAATCTTTGTAGTAAAGATACAGTAAAATTTGAAGCAAAACTACTTGTATATGATGTGGCCAAGCTTTTTGACACTTGTGATAAGCTCAGAAAAGGTTGAGGGGTTTAGCCATATCTCACTTACCAAAGGCTATAAACGCTAGAACCTCGTTGCTGAAGTGGACCCATACACTGGTCCGACCGACATCCATGCTCCACCTGAGAAATGCAAAATATGATACTTCCAGCTAAGAACGAAAACAACATGTCAATTCAGTTTAATCGTTGGTGTCATCTAGACTTACATTTTTGATGTATGATGTGTGTCCCAGCTGACAAACAGCATGCCAAAGTACATGCAGCCCGTAGCGAAGACAAGATGGAAAAACCCATACCCATATGGTACATGGTTTTCCGCCGCCTCTACTACATTACTGAACTGTAAATGTTCAAACCATATTTTATTTCCGTGGTACAAGACATTACACATTTTTATTGATTTGGTTATTTGTTTAACTGGAAGAAGAACATACACGTATGCCATCAGCGCCCGTCGAAAAGGTAGAGTAGGTGATGCCGATCAATTCAGCAATAAAAGCCTGCCAATGTTGAAATAATATCAATCAAATATTTGATGAATTATAATTATAGTAGATAGTAGATAAGAGCCATGACAGAATAAAAGTCTACTTACAATTATGGATTTCCAGTTGTCGCCTGAACCAGTGTGTGGCTCACTATTGAGGCAAGTTTTCAGAGCGAATGGATATAACAAAGTTAGTTGTATCATATATATATAAAGGGAACCCAATATAATAGGCTGTAGCATCGCATAATTATTCTATATAAATATTTTACCTTTTAATTGTTGACCAGCATAGGAACACGATGTACCCTCCCATTAGCCCTGGCTCCATGTAGGATCCCGGCGACTAATATAGACATAGCAGGTCACATATTCATAGGACAAATTTTGTATATATATTTCACTGGATCTTTTTCCAATTCTTAGCTTTTGATGATATAAGTAAGTATATATGTACTTAATTACCTTTGACAATCGTGAAATTAGGAACATGAGGATCACTAGGCCCAGTGTGATGGCAATGAACATTTTGTTCATCCTGGAGTGGCCCGCATACCAGTAGAACATAAGTATGATCCATACAATCGATGCACTATAGGCTAGGACAGAGACCGTCATCACCTTAAGATAGTTGTGCCATCAATTGAAGATAGTCAGATATATAGAAACAATGGTAGTACAACATGTTGGCAAGATAAATAAAAGCAAGCCTACTGATTTTCGATGTTTGTCTGGCACCATTTGTAGTTGAGCCATGTGATGAATCTAAAAAAAAAGGACGTACCCAGTGCCGTAGGCTCCCGCGCTGTGCGGGGTCTGGGGAAGGGATTTCTGCGCCAAGCCATACCCGCACATAATGTGCGGAGGCCGGGGCTCGAACCCTGGACCTTCCAGTAACAGAATCTAACTACACTTATTAGTTGGAGTGCAAGAGATACCCTGCTCAATTCCAAATGCAAGATATATTATAACAACATGTTAGCAATGGAAAGGAGAAAGACATGAACAAATGCTTGGAAAAGTTGTTTGACGTACCCTGCTCCAAAGTGTGCAGCTTTACCTGCAAATAATTAAGACAAAAACACCACTATGAGCAAGTGGTGGATTTTCTAAGTTATACTACAAGTTGTAAGATAGGTAGGCATGAAGTCAGGAATTAACCATAGAGTTGAATCCATTCAGATGGTATATATACTGAGATCCCGAGGCAGACTAACAAGAGGAGGGCCTTCAACAACCAGCACTGCGAGTACCACTTGTTTCGGCGATCTTGTACCGTCCTCGTGCCGATGGTGGACCAGAACATTACAAAGTAAAATAGCTAATGGACATTTTGTTAAGGCCAACATAAGTTAATGGAAACCAAATGTTTGTTTTGGAAAAAAATATGAGGATACAAAGACGGTAAGACTTATGATTAAAACACCCTCAGCGGCTAGGCAGGCACGGTCACCCTGACAGCCACTGCGGTGTTGTTCCCAGAAGTACGTGATGTGATTTTCCCTAAACTCCCATGCAACGAAGATGGCCAAAAGGAAGATCCCTGCATAGATATACCGAGCTGACATTGGTGTTGTTAGGCTCAAACAGGCCCAACGGTTTCCAATGTTACCACCAGTGTCCCTCTCAGACTGCATCCCGTCCGCGTCTCCTATCAGCACCAGGATGGCTCTTGCTACTGCATCGAAGGGAACATCTACAATTAGTGAGTATTTCACTAAGATCAAGTCTCTGTCAGATGAGATGGTTGCAGCTGGTTGCAAGCTTGATGATGAGGAGATCGTCTCCTATATCCTCACCGGCCTGGGAGATGAATATCAAGCTTTAAACTCGTTTTTTGAGCGTGTAGGCATTGCACATCAAGTTTCTTGCCCGCACACTCATCAATAGAATGGGTCGGCCGAATGCAAGCATCGACATATTGTCGAGGTTGGCCTTACCCTTCTCATCGATGCCTCAATGCCATTAAAATTCTGGGATGAAGCATTCCTAATGGCTGTCTTCCTGATAAACCGAAGGGTCATTAGCAATGAAACACCCTTTTTTTGTCTATATGATAAAAATCCTGAGTATGAAACCCTGCGTACCTTTGGTTGTGCCTGTTGGCCAAATCTTAGACCCTATAACTCTAAGAAACTTGAGTTTCGCTCAAAACAGTGTGTCTTTCTTGGATATAGTGATCAGCACAAGGATTCAAATGCTTGGAGCCCTCCTCTGGCTAGGTTTATATCTCTCGGGATATTGTTTTCGACAAGCACATCTATCATTTTGCTTCACTCCGACCCAATGCAGGGGCTCATCTTCGTGCCCAGCTCGAATTACTTCACAATGTCTAGCTTTGGGGGAGCACGTAGCAATGACTGGTGTTTGAGTTCTTCATTGCCTGCTAACAACTCACATTTATCTAGAAGCAATTCTGGTGTTGCAGATTTTTCAACTGAAGAAAACAGCGCCAAATCGGATGCAGATGGGCGTCATCTTATGTGCCCCCCAACCAGAGACAGCACGGGGTCCCAAGCGGATGTGCCTGCACATTCTCCTGGCGGTGGCAGGCAATCATCATCGGGATCCAGGTCTGCCCCAGTTGTGGATCTGTCGAGTGCAGCCACAACACCTCCGTCGTTTCCCATACAGGCGCTGTCACATGCGGATACCAGCACGGGGGGACAGCCTGATTCTTCCTTTGGATCCAGTGTGGCAGCGTCACCATCTGGTGCGGAGAGTGCTGGTGGTGGTGCCCCTGTTGCCCCCGCTGCACCGCCGCCTCAACGAACTACAACGAGGCTTCAGCACGGTATTTCCAAGCCAAAAGTTTACACTGGTGGCACCGTGTGATGGTGTGGACGTGCACAGACAGAAGAACCAGCTACAGTTAATGAGGCATTGAAGAGTGACAAGTGGGTTTCGGCAATGGATGCTGAGCACCAAGCGTTGATTCAAAACAAGACCTTACGGCTTGTTCCTTGTCCCAAAGGGAAAATGTGATAGATTGTAAGTGGGTATATAAGATCATGAGAAGATCAGATGGCACCATCGACAGGTATAAGGCACGCTTGGTTGCCAAGGGCTTCAAGCAATGATATGGTATAGACTACGAGGACACTTTTAGTCCCATAGTCAAGGCAGCAACAATTAGAATTATTTTGTCAATTGCAATATGTCAAGGTTGGTCTCTCAGACAGCTAGACGTGCAGATTGCTTTTCTTCATGGTGTGCTAGAAGAAGAGGTCTTTATGCGGCAACCACCAGGCTATGTTGATCAAAGGTATCCAAATTATGTGTGCAAGCTTGAGAAGGCCCTGTATGGTTTGAAACAAGCCCCTTGAGCCTGGTATGCAAGGTTGTGTGGTAAGCTTATGGCGTTGGGCTTTGTTCCTTCTAAAGCTGATACATCTCTATTCTATTACAACAAGGGTGGATATGTTATGTTTGTCTTGGTGTATGTTGATGACATAGTTGTTGCAAGCTCTTCACCGAAAGCCCCCACTACTTTGTTAGCAGATCTGCAGAAGGATTTTGCATTTAAAGATTTGGGCAATCTTCACTGCTTTCTGGGTATTGAGGTCAAGCGAACTGGTAACACCTTGACTCTCACACAGGAACGGTATGCTAGAGAAACTCTAAAAAGGTCAGGTATGGAAAAGTGTAACCCTATGGATACTCCACTTTCCAGTTTCAGGAAACAAGCTAGGACCGGATGATTCAACAAGGTACCGTAGCTTGGTAGGGGCGCTGCAGTATCTAACTCTGACCAGGCCAGACATTTCTTTTGCTGTGAATAAGGTACGCCAGTTCCTACATGCCCCTACAACAGTACATTTTAGTGCGGTTAAAAGGATATTAAGGTATATCAGCGGCACATTGAATCTTGGTCTCACAATTGGAAAATCTAATACAACGATGGTCAGTGCTTTCTCAGATGTGGATTGGGCGGGATGTGTTGATGATCATCGATCCACAGGAGGTTTTCTGTATTTCTAGGGAATAATCTTGTCTCTTGGACAGCTAGAAAGCAGGCAACCATGTCACGCTCATAAACAGAGGCTGAGTATAAGGCGTTGGCCAATACAACTGCTGAGATCCTTTGGGTACAAAAATTACTTTCTGAATTAGGGGTACCGCACCCCCTGAGGCAAGATTGTGGTGTGACAATCTAGGTGCTATATCTCTCGACAAATCTAGTCTTCCATGCAAGAACCAAACACATCGAGATCGATTTTCATTTTGTCAGAGAGAGTAGCTCAGAAGCTATTAGAGATTCGGTTCATCCATTCTAGAGATCAGATAGCTGATGGTTTCACTAAGCCACTACCGGTCAGGCAACTTCTAAAGTTTAGGAATAATCTCAACCTTCAAAGTGGCTGAGATTGAGAGGGGATGTTAAACATAGTTGTACTTCAGTCATGTACAAGCCTAGATTCATTGTATTTAGGCTTAGCTTGTTGTACAAGTAGATCCCTAGATATTAGGAGATCATATTCATCAATATGTTGTAATCTTAACCTTCCTGTATTGCCACCGTGGGGGCTGTTCCCACGACTATATTAACACGCAGCCAAGGACCCTAGCGGGCATCCTTGTTCCACCTAGTTTTACATGGACAACCGCGAGTCGGTATAGGGATGCATAAAATGTACTAGAGGATCGTTTTTTCACACTGCAGTTTGTGTGCCCTCTATTCCGTCCCTCAATCCCCTCTGCATAATATAATTCCAAATCACCACCGACTTCTTATTAGAAGATAAAAGAATGAAAAAACCTAAATGGAAATATACATGCTATCCACTCCATTGTGCCTCTAGGACTCCTAGCTAGCTAGCAGGAACAAGCTAAGGGAAACCTACTCTGGCTTTGCTCGTTGGTTGCCATCGATCTGTAGTAGGAAGCAGTGAGCAGCCTATGCCTTGAGTTCCACCAGATAAATTAGACTAGTGTTGAGTCAACTAGTAAAATCAATGGTCCTAATAGTTGGACCAGTGTTGACTCCTAATAATTAAGCTAATAAACACTAGTCAACTAGTTGTTACTCTCCACGGGATCTAATTAAACCAAAGTCACCTCATTCTGCAACACTGCACGCACGAGACACGTGAGCAGATCAAGTGATCTGACACGTAACTGCAAACACGTACGCACCACATGCTCAAGATCAAGTGATCCGTGATCGACTTGTGTAACTGCAGGGGAAGCAGCACGTGCATGGCCGGTGTGGCGCTGCTACTGCATGCCTCATCAATATTCGAGCGTGACGAAACACGAGCAAGTCAAACTATCAAAAAACAAAAAAAAACTTATAATTCTCTGGTCCCGGAACATGTTTAAAAACGAGAATGAATCAAAGGACCTTCGGCAGTGCCAAGATATTTGTTTACAAATCAGCTGCGATACTACCATTCTTCATTTCAAATTGTCTCGCAGTGATGAACCGGCCGGCAAGGATTGTGATTTCCGCAGTCCGGCACGTAGTGAATACAAGTACACACTATTCTCAAAAAAAGAAAAAACTTTTACACTCTAATAGGAGTATATTTTTCGTACCTCTATTAAAATAATCTTGAATAACAATGCCACACAAGCAAAGCTACACCCAGCACACGGAACGCAAATATCAAACTGCTACGAAGGATTCAACGCTGATGGAAACTAAACCACCCCTCTGAGCACGCGACCTTCCCATTGATCCTTGAGTAGGCAAAGTGTGGTTACACACACCTTCTACACCCCTTGTGGACTTGTCTTGCAATCATCCCACCTCAACTAGCTAGCTTCATTCTTACACCTCCCACGTACCACAGCGCGCTAGAGCACACACTCCACCCCACCACCAGCGGACAGGCCGGAGAGATGAGATGAGACGCTGATGGAGTTGCATTCATGCACTTTGCATTTGCAACAGGATGCTACTACGACGTAACGTAACATACATGTTGTTGCTAGGACAAAGAGCACCCGTCCATAAACCGTCGACAATGTAACCGTAAGAAAATTATTTGGCAGTCGTAGATAATGTAACGTACATGTTCTTCAGTTCTTGCTAGGAGTATTAGTTTTCACACACTTGCAGAGTTAAATCGATGAAATACCTGACGGCCTTCGTCGAGCTGCATGTCCCCCGGCAATGCGGTCTGTCCGGCGTCGGCCTCCGGCAATGTGGGCTCCGCTTCGGCAGCCGCAGCAGCCTCCGGCAACACGGCCTCGGCGGTAGCAGCGGCCTCCGGCAACGCGACCTCGCCGACGGCGGCGGCGGCGACGTCGACCGGTACCTCCCGCGCAGGCTGGTGAGAAGAGCTAGCCATGTCCCTCTGCTTCCGATCCCTCTCGTCGTGTACACGTGGACTCGCCAAGCGAAGGCAAGGCACTGAAGGCAGAGCCAGGCGAGTGAGCGAGACAAGGCGTGATAGATAGCGCGAGGGCAGGCAGAGCCAGGCAAGCAAGCGAGATAGCGCGAGGGCAAAGACGACGGAAGAGTACGTACGTACCTTATATAGCGTCTTGCCCGCGACGGAGAAAGCGACGGCAGTTCCCAGCTGGAAGCACTCGTGACCCGGATGGCTCCACTGCCAGTGTGCGCATGTACTTGTAACCGCCGGGCGCAGTACTTGAAGATCGGCTGACAAGAAAGGATCAGATTAATCTCGTTGCACGTTTGGTGCGTGCGTGCTGCTCTGGCCCCAACACAAATTGAAGCAGCTAGCGAGAGCAGTGTTGTTGGTTCAGTCTGAACTCTGAAACTGAATTCGTCTTTGCAATTTCAGCTACCCAAAGAAGGTCTCTTCTCAACTGAGAATTAAGAAGGCCACAAGTATTCGGAGCGTGGAGGGGTACTCGATATGTATTTATTTCCACTTATCCTGCATTTTATCACGATTATGCAGTAAATTGTATGTAGGTTGTTAGTTCTAGACTTCTAGTATAGGTTGTTAGGAAACGTGACATATCCTACTTGTAACAATGCACACATATGTAACACGGCAAATGACCATGAATCTGTGCATTGAAGATATGGCTCGGTTATGGTTGAGATAGAGTTTGTTAGACAGGTTGTTTAGATTGATATCTCATCTAACTGCCTTGTAAGCCATGTATGTAATTGGTATATATATATTAACACGAAACCCGTGATGGCCAAGATAGGCATTCACGGTTGCCATACTTCTTTCATGGTAATCAGAGCTACTCTTCCAAAATACATCTAGCTTCCATCAATGGCGTCCTCATCCAACTCCGCCAGCCACTCTCACCATTCGCCCTTTGGGCCCTCCATCTCCGAGAAGCTCACCCGCGACAACTTCATCCTATGGAAGACACAAGTCCTGCCGGGCATTCGGGCTGCTCAGTTTGAGGGATACCTCGACGGCAACAATGTTGCCCCAGCCAAGATGGTGGAGTTGGTGAAGGAGGACAAGATGAAGATCACCACCATCAACCCTGATTAGGAGAAGTGGATCAAGGAGGACCAGCAACTGCTGGCGCATCTCAACAACTCCCTATCAAGGGAGATCCTCGCTCAGGTGGCAACCAAGACCACCTCGTCATCGGTCTGGGCGGCGCTCGTTGACATGTTCTCGATGCAGTCACAGGCACGCATGATGAATCTCCGCATGCAGTTAGCAAACCGCAAGAAGGGAAATCAGACCGCCGCTACATACTATGCGAAGGTCAAGGCGCTCGGTGATGAACTCACCGCTGCTGGACGGCCAATCCCAGATGAGGAACTGGTCACGTTCATCCTCATGGGGCTCGACTTCGACTACAACCCGCTCGTGTCATCGGTGCTTGGCCGCACTGACCCGATCTCTCTGAGCAATCTCTATGCTGAGACGGTCGCCTATGATATGCGCCTCCAGATGCTCCAAGACAACGCCGGCAACAACAACTCCTCTGTCAACGCGGCTTCACGTGGCCGCGGAGGCCCTCGTGGTCACGGCCATGGTGGCCCTGGCCGTGGCTCCGGCGGACGTGGCTCCGGCAATCCTCCGCCGCCTCCCAAGACTGGTGGACAGCCGACTCCAAAACCAATCTGCCAGGTGTGTAAGAAGAAGGGTCACGAGGCTAATGTCTGCTGGTATCGCTTCGAGGAGGACTACCAGCCCTACACCAAGACGGCTAGGACAGTGTCGACCAACTATGGCTACGACACCAACTGGTATGCCGATAGTGGTGCCACCAACCACATCACTGCCAAGCTGGAGAAGTTGACGGTCAGGGACAAGTACAAGGGGACAGATCAAGTCCACACCACCAGCGGCTCAGGTATGCAGATTAGTAATACTGGCCATGCAATGTTACATACCCCAAACAAATCCTTGCATCTTAAGAATGTTTTACATGTCCCTCAAGCCAACAAAAACCTTGTTTCGGTTCATCGTCTTACATCTGATAATAACATCTCTGTTGAATTCCATCCTCATTATTTTTTTATCAAGGATCGGGCCACAAAGAAAACTCTCCATCGAGAAACATGTGAGAGTGGTCTCTATCCATTGAGAGCTCAAGAGGGAAGAGCACAACGTCACAAGCAAGCGTGTGGTGTCACTAGACCATCAACTTGGAGATGGCATAGTCATTTGGGTCATGCGTCTTTTCCCATTGTTAAGAAAGTCATTAGACAAAATTTGCTTCCTAGATCTGTCAATCATGATGTCGAGTCTGTGTGTGACTCTTGCTAAAAAGCAAAGAGTCACCAATTTCCTTATTCCAATTTGAAGAATAAAAGTTGTGCTCCCCTAGATTTGATACATTCGGATGTTTGGGGTCCAGCCCCAGCCTCTGTTGGCAATCATTCTTTCTATGTGTTGTTTATTGATGATTATAGCCGATATACATGGATCTATCTTCTTAAGCACAAATCTAAAGTCTTCCAAGTGTTTAAGAACTTCCAAAATTTTGTTGAACGGAAGTTTAATAGGAAGATCGTCCACATGAAAATAGATTGGGGTGGCGAGTATGAGAGGCTAAATTCCTTCTTTCAGCGACTAGGGATCTCACATAGAGTCTCATGTCTTCATACACATCAACAAAATGGGCGAGCTGAGCGGAAACATCGTCATATAGTAGAGGAAGGGTTGTCTCTGCTCGCTCAAGCATCCATGCCTCTAAAATTCTGGGATCAAGCCTTCCTAACTGCCACCTACATCATCAATATGTTACCCTCCAAGGTCATTGATCATAAGACACCGGTAGAGCTCTTGTTGAATGAAAAACCCCACTATGATTCACTTAGAGTCTTTGGATGTGCATGCTGGCCCAACTTAAGGCCCTACAACACCAGAAAACTATCCTTCCGCTCCACCCGATGTGTTTTTCTTGGGTACAGCTCTCTCCATAAAGGGTTCAAATGCTTAGAGCCTAACACTGGTCACATCTACATATCCAGAGATGTGGTTTTTCATGAAGAGGTCTTTCCTTTTGCCTCTTTGCACTCTAATGCCTGTGCACGGCTAAGGGGTGAAATTTCTCTTCTTCCTGATAGTCTAACTCCTTTGTCTCATGGGGATGTAGATTGTCATGCACCTGCTATTACTAACTCTGCTTCACAAAGTGTTCAAGATGATGATGTGCAGGTTGTACATGAAATATAGGAAGAAGTGGTTACGGATCAACCGGCCACAATTGATCCGAGCAGCAATCCCGAAGAGGATCCCATGCAACCGGCAATCAGCGCGGCATCGTAGGTTGTCGAAACCTCCCCTGGC
Organism: Bothriochloa decipiens; assembly: GCA_023333625.1. NCBI lineage: Eukaryota > Viridiplantae > Streptophyta > Magnoliopsida > Poales > Poaceae > Bothriochloa > Bothriochloa decipiens. Next base: position 53,916,956 of record CM041636.1, read on the forward strand.
TCACCGCGTGGGTGGACAGGATCCGGTTCTGTGTCTTCTAGCGATCCATCGACTGCGCATGATGGAGAGCTGCTAGAGGGATCTTCTGTGTCGAACTCCGGATCAGGTGTGGCCACGTCTCAAGAAGTTGTCTTCACAGAAGCTGATCCCGTTGCTCAGCTTGCTCCTCGCCCACATACACGGCTTCAAAGTGGTATTGTAAAGCCTAAAGTATACACAGATGGAACTGTATGCTATGCAAACTTGAGTACTGCAGGTGAGCCAGATTCTATAGATAAAGCTTTAAGGTCAACCAAGTGGAAAAATGCTATGCAAGATGAAGTTGATGCTCTTCACAGTAATGGAACATGGTCTCTGGTTCCACCACCTCATGGGAAGAACCTCATCGACTGCAAATGGGTTTTTAAGATTAAGAAACGTGCTGATGGCCAGATCGATCGGTATAAGGCACGGCTAGTGGCTAAAGGCTTCAAGCAAAGGTATGGCATTGACTATGAAGATACGTTTAGTCCTGTTGTGAAGATTGCAGCATAAGATTGGTATTATCTCTAGCAACTTCAAGAGGGTGGTGCCTAAGACAGCTGGATGTTCAAAACGCATTCCTACATGGTGTTCTGGAAGAGGAGGTTTATATGAAATAACCACCAGGTTTTGAAAACACTAAATTTCCTTCTTTTGTTTGCAAGCTTAAGAAGGCAATCTATGGTTTGAAACAAACTCCACAGGCCTGGTATTCTAAATTGAGTACAAAACTGATTAGTCTTGGGTTTATACCTTCCAAATCAGACTTGTCTCTTTTCATTTATAGGAAGGGAAATGTTGAGATTTATATGCTGATATATGTTGATGATATAATTGTTACTAGCTCCTCACAGGATGCTGTCAATATACTCCTAAAGGCACTCAAAGAAGACTTTGCACTAAAGGATCTTGGTGATTTGTATTATTTTCTTGGAATTGAGGTACAGAAGAAACCTAATGGTGATCTGCTTACCCAGAAAAAATATGCTAAGGAAATCCTTGCTAGAGTCGGCATCTCAAAATGCAAGTCGGTTCCTACTCCTATGCCTTCAGCTGAGAAGATGTCGCAACATGATGGTGATATTCTAGGAAATGTTGACAGCACCAGATATAGAAGTATAGTGGGGGCTCTTCAATATCTCACTCTAACTCGGCCAAATTTTTCATTTGCAGTTAATAGAGTATGTCAATACTTGCACTCACCAACCACTGTACATTGGACAACTATGAAAAGAATCATCAGGTATCTGAAGTTCTCAGAGTGTACTGGTTTGTTGATCAGAAAGCGTTCACCATTGGTCTTGAGTGCATTTTCAGATGCAGACTGGGCAGGGAATAAAGATGATCGAAGATCCACTGGAGGTTTTGTGGTGTTCTTGGGATCAAATGTGGTCTCATGGAGTGCTCGAAAATAGCCTACCGTGTCTAGGTCTAGCACTAAAGTTGAATACAAATCAATGGCAAATGCAATAGCCGAGCTAGTTTGGGTGGAGCAATTACTTGGTGAGGTAGGTGTCAAGATGAAGGAGAAGCCTCGCCTTTGGTGTGATAATTTGGGAGCAACATATCTTGCTGCAAATCATGTGTTTCATGCTAGAGAAAAGCACATAGAAATCGACTTTCATTTTGTGCGAGAAAGGATTGCTAGGAAACAATTGGAAGTGAGGTTTATACCAACAGAAGATCAAGTCGCCGATGGATTCACCAAGGCTCTGCCGCAAAGAAAATTTGAAGAGTTTAAGAACAATCTAAATCTTGTAGAAAAGACAAGTATAGATTGAGTTGGGGTGTTAGGAAACATGACATATCCTACTTGTAACAATGCACACATATGTAACACGGCAAATGACCGTGAATTTGTGCATTGAAGATATGGCTCGGTTATGGCTAAGATAGAGTTTGTTAGACAGGTTGTTTAGATTGATATCTCATCTAACTAGATGCCTTGTAAGCCAAGTATGTAATTGGTATATATATATTAACACGAAACATGTGATGGCCAAGATAGGCATTCACGGTTGCCATACTTCTTTCATAGGTATCTTGACAAGCTGCGGTTGAAAATAGCTGGAAGCCTGCTAGAGCCAAAACAGCAAAGCACAACATGATGCAGAGTCAAATTACCATCACAGTGCAACTGGATACTCATCAATCGAGTGCTGTTCTAAACTAGTTCAGTACCAATTCTGTCACATCCGGTGTTGCTGCATCATCGACCCAGTCAACACAAACACCTCAATGTTTTACAGTTCTCCGAGATTCAGAAATTAAACCAAGAGGAGGAAGACCTCTATCATGTCTACTGCTGTCAGTTCAGGCTAAGCAAGGGCCTTCTAAGTACTAAGTTTTGGCTGATATCAGTTTCCAGCTCACTTGGTTGTCAGAAGTTACAATATCTCGCCATGTCAATACGTACTGTTGGAGGCAGTTACACTCAGAGAACAATTGCTGAGCAGTAGCATCTCTTGCCAACCGACTTCAACCCCGTGGTCACCCAACCACACCCTTCCTTGTAGCGTTCCACCTGACAAATCGCCATGACACAAATGCTCAATAGTTAGCCATGACGTGTACTTAACAATTATTGTATACAGAGAAAAAAAAGAGCAAAAACCAAAACGTGGTGCTTAAGGAAACCAAAGAATCCATGTTCATTTGTTCTAATAAAATGCACTAGACACTGACATGATAACAAAATGTTATATGTAGTATAGGGACAGGGAAGCAAAATAATAGAAACGAGTGCTCAAGGACCCAATCTGTGTTCATCTCAAATGCAGTACACTTTCATGTCAAGACTGTTTTTTTTTGAGCTTTCATGTCAAGACTGTTACTGTGACAAACAATATATGCAGTTGATGTACGCAGACCTTTGACAAACACCAGTTCAGTGATTGCTTCACTATCAAGCCCTGGAAGCTAAATGCAAGGTTTTGGATGTATGATTCTTGGTTCCAGCTTATAGTTTGAGTTATCGACAGTCAAATGGCCATGGTAAGAAATTTATCAATTGTCATAACTACTTACCACATCCAAGATTGTACCTGCTTCACCTTTCACCCCACCAAAGGTGAATATTGAGCCATCGAGCACAGCTGAATGATGGTATCCTCTGGTGTAGTTTATGGGTTGAACCATCATCCATGACGGCATCCTTTTGGCTCATACACCTCAACAGTTGCCACCATTGCTTTAGCCCCCACCAAATGAGGCTTTGTATCGTGGTGGAGACGCACTTTTTGTTTTTCAAATCTTATTGCTCGGTTCGAATTCCTGAAGAAGCACTTTTTTTGTCGATCTGCTGCGGGGAATTTTATTCAAACTGTATTTGGATGGAGTGGCTGGAATGGGCCGCGAGAGAGTGGGCTGTGCGTGTGAGTGGAAAGGGCGAGTGAGCTGCAAATTGTTAAGCTACAAAATGGGCTAGACGAAAACGGAGGTCGAGACAAAAAAAAAAAAAGCAGAAATTTTATTTCTTTATTAATATATAAATAGGTATAAATGTAAATATAAATATAGATATAGATAAGTGATGGGGTAAATATCTTTCTTAAAAAACAAAATAGATCTTTTTTATTTACCAACTGCCTCCGTGCAGCATGAGTTTGCTTTTCCACCCTATATGTGATGGTGTAAAATTTGTTTCTCAAAAAGAAAAGATCTAATAGTTAGAAATAGTTAGAGTCTTCCGTTTAAGAGATAAATATTTCTTATTAATGTGAGAATACATCGAGGTACATAATAAGATTGATATATACCTAGATAGATAAGCTTAAAAAAAGACATGTAATTTGAAACAGAGTGAGTAATAATACCTCTAAAAATAGACACCTAAAGAATGCTTGTCGCTTGCTTTCCATGTATTCTTCGATACGACATAGCGCGCGCTATGTCGTCGTCACCACTCACCACCAAGACCGCCACCAGTGTCCCTAGACAAAAGCTCGACATAACGTCATAGAGGTAGGTAAGCAAGGAGAAATCTGAGATGAATTGCTTCATCTTTCAAATCGGTATTGGATTATTTATTTTAAAAAAAAGGATAAACCTCTGCTTTTAAGAAAGCAAGTCACCAATACAAGGCTGGTGATAACAAGTTTTTGCTGAAGAGCAGAAAAAGAAACTAACAGCACTTACAACAAACATCCAGAGCGCTCTATCCACAAACAGAAAACATCTCCCACAAGGAAAACAGAAAGTTTAAATCTCTACTACATCGGTGGGTATCATGGAGCTTGGCTTGAACTCTCCATCTTCATCTTGTTGTTCTCCTTAAGCAAAACCCTCCACTTCTGCATAAATGATTCTGCATAAATGATAGTGCAAGATACATGATGTCACTAGGCGCTTTTGGAAAAATCTTCTCAACGGCCATCTTGTTTCTTGTAGTCCATAATGCCCATGCAAACCCAACAAAATTGAACATGGTTAACTCTACATGAATTACCCCCTTGCCTTGCAGCCAAGTTTCAGAGAATTCTCTCATAGATCTTGGGATGTGCTCCCAGTTATATATTTCCAGTACTCCCCATCATCCTAGTACTCTAAATTGTTAATCATATTGCTGGTCCACGGTTAGTTTATGACTCCCCATCATCCTAGAACTCTAAATTGTTAATCATATTGCTGGTCCACGGTTAGTTTATGATGTGTGGCACTAGCAGAGATATGACTTTTAGTCCCGGTTTGTAAACCCCTTTTTGGATCGCCCAGACAGGATTAAAAGACCTTTAGTCCCGGTTCTTCCATCCAGGATTAAAAATAGACCTTTAGTTCCGGTTTCAACTGCCAACCGGGACTAAATGTGTTTTTTTTCTTTTTTCTGTTCTGTTTTTTTCAATTCAATTTCTTTTTTCTGTGCCAAAATAATCACATATTACGCAGCACATAAGCAATAATAAAATTATATATTATATTATAATTATGAACCCATACAACAAAGTGTAAAAATAAAAATATTGTTCCAGCCTGTACAAAAGCAAACTTGACCAATCAAAAATCAAGCATGGACTGCTGCACCTGCATTTCATCTATTCACTAACAGCTAGTGCTCATTCAGAAAAAGGCAAGGGCGAAGAACACAATCGCCTTGAATATCAAACACGGAGAGATCAAACTGTTGCCTGCCTTCTGATCCATGGAACACAGGTGCTGATTTGCTTGAGATAAATCACGGAAGCAATCCAAGTGCTTTTGACCAACAAAATCAGCACACGCACAGCCACACTGGTTCTTCACGGTTGAAAATTGGCTTCTGCACAACTCGATCTTCACACTGGAACAGATAACGCACAGTAAAGCAAGGGAAAAGAGCAAATACTTGAAGCCTCGACATCTCAAGATTGGAAAGAAACAAGAAGCAGCTAACCTGGGCAGCTGCTCTGACGGTGACGCAATCAGCACACGCACAGCCACACTAGTTCTTCACGGTTGGGAATTGGCTTCTGCACAACTCGATCTTCACACTGGAGCAGAGAACGCACAGTAAAGCAAGGGAAAAGAGCAAATACTTAAAGCCTCGACAACTCAAGATTGGAGAGAAACAAGAAGCTGCTAACCTCGGCAGCTGCTCTGACGGTGACGCGGAGGCCCTTCCAGTCCTCGCGGAGGTGGTAACCTCGTTCGCTCGCACCTCGCACAGTCGCCAGCGCCCGGCCGCTCGCACGCCACGACCGGCCGCCCGCACTTCTCGACCCGTCCGCTCCGGATGCGGGCCGCTGCTGCAGCAGGTCCGGGCCGCACCCGGCGATGTTCCGACTCTGCTGCAGGAGCGTACGAGGGCGAAGGCGCCCCTCCTGCGGAACCGCGCCGCCGCCAAGACGGCCGGAGGCGGGCCGGCGCTGCAGAGGGGCCGCGCGGCGCCACGGCGGCGTTGTAGCGGCACGCTGCTGCCGCGCTCCGCAGCCGGCGGACGGCGCAGGCTGGCGGCGCTCCGGTGGGGGTGGCGTCGCCCCAGGTGCTCATCGCCATCTGCCGAGAGAGAGCAATAGAGAAGAGAGAGGTAGAGGAAAGAAATCTGAGGACGAGGAGAGGTCAGGTAGGTGAAAGGATAAGGTCCCAAAAGATAAGGCCGTGAGGAAAGAAATGATCCGGGGCAGTGGTTGTATTGGCCGAGACCACTAATCCCGGTCCATATTTTCACGTCAGCCTAAAGGTCTATTTTAGTTTCGGTTGCACCAACCGGCAGCAAACATTGCCCATCTATGTTCGGTCTGTAAAGATTACTGCATGAGCTGTTAAACAGGATTTAGACTCGGTCAAAGCTATCAATCGAGATTAAATTTTTCTTTAGCCCTGGGTCTAGAAAGAAATAGCCGGGACTAAATCTCTGAATCAAAAGCCTATTCTCTACTAGCGTGGGGAATAAATCCATAAAATTGTGTTAGTTAATGTGATTAAAAAGCTAGTTTTTTTATTTTACAGATATAAAATTAAGATAATAAAGCATTAGTCCTTTGTTTGGTGTACGTGATCCTGCATGCAAAAACATGACTCGCTCAGAAGATCACAAATGCAAAAAAAAGCAAGGCCACACAATATTCTATTCTTTTCACTCGGAGTGGTTTACATGTTAGCTTTGATAGTGTCAAAGACGTGGACTTGTTTGGATCTGATCTATCTTTGGTTCCTAGAAGACTTAGATCCTTTATTGAATCCATTGGTGCATGTGGTTGATTCGAGATCCTTCTCTCTTGAGCTTTAGTGTGTTAGTAACTAATTGTTAGTTAAGTTGAAACCGTCTAACATGCGCTTATATGGTTGCGTTGTGCTGTAATTCTATTATTAGTGCCTCCACCCTCTATATATACACATAACTTCTAAATGCACAACACCGTAGGCCACGCACTTACAAATTATATCTATGAAAAGTTTACTTCCATTATGGACGCAAGATATGTTGCTCTAGTCTTCTTCCTAGTGCTTGTCTTACATGCAAACCCTACTTTGGCAGGTTTTTATTCTCATTGTATTTGGTCATTGAGTCTTTACAGAAACTTAGCATCACATATTACTACTAATTTCATGAATACTTTCTTGTGAATTGTGATTATAACCTATACTAACTTGTGAATGTATCTCATGCAGAAACTTGCAGGCAATTTGTTAAAATTCATCCATTTTGCATAAAAGGCTATGTGCAAAGCAAATTGTTGGATTGAAGGCAAATACTCTGATGGTTCATATGTGAAGGACTACAGATGTGAATCACATGCATTTCACTCAGTGTGTGTCTGCTATTTCTGCAAGAATTAGTTATTTGAAACAGAAATGAAGATGGCCTCATCTGTTCGAATCGAACAATGAATGTTGTCCAAATAAATATTATTTAATATCATAGTTAACTAGGCAGCTTTCATCTAGTCTAGCAATAGAGAGTGCTAGAGTTAGCTTTCATCTAGCAATAGATAATGGTAGTTAACTAGTTGTCATTTTTCTAAATCTCTCATTGCTATTTGCTTTGATGGTTTTGTTTGAGAAACACATCTTTTGAGTGGCTACACACTTAAAAGTTTAGGTTTGTATTCTGATTCTTTAAATATTATAAGATTTTTTTGGGGGTTCTCAATTTTTGAGTATGTGTTTCCTTGGCCACATGCGTGTAATTTTCTTCCTTTGCTTTAAAGGCAAAGCAAAGCATATTTTGATTGATTTGGATGTCCGTCTGTATTCATGGTTTTGTTGATATAACCATGCGTCTCAGGAAGAATCAAAATAAAATTGCATACAGAAGCAAAGAAAATGTAATGCATGGTGGTGCCATCTGTAAGTTTGATAGAGGAGGAGCGGGTGATATAACCATGCTCTTTAATTTGATTTGTTGGTGACACATCATTTTGTACTATTCCAAAAAAGAAGGACGACGTCTGAATTAAATCCGTCATCACGCACGCACTGTGCATGCATGCCAGTGGACTATCGCAGGCGGTTTCTGATTGAGAGGCGATGCTGCATATATGCACTTTGTATTTGCAACAATGCATATCACTACTTTACTTGTAATAGCGAAAGCACAAAATTAACATGCTCTAGCCATAAAGACGGAGACTTGAGTACTTGACTACTAGTACTTCATTATATGCTTATTCTACTGGACTGTTTCTTCCTCGCTCCTGGTTTGTGTATTACATCTGGCCGATCCCACAGTGGGCATGTAGTTGTGTATTTGTTGCACGTCGACAACACACATCAAGTCCAAAGCCGACCGATTTGTGGTGAGGTGTAGTGGATTTGAAAGAGAGTTGTAGGATTCGGTGTTCGATACACGTGTTAGTTGCACGACGCATAGCATGATGAATTGGTCATCCTTTTGTACGCGCGCTCAAGTAAACTCTGATCGAACGCCCGGCTTAGCTGGGCTGGGCGCTGTATCCTCATCTGCAGGTACTATAATTAGTAACGTCGTCGATCAAGATGCATGCATCGGCTGGCCGGGAAAATAGATAGCAGATCGAGTGACCGACGGCGCTCATCTGACAATAGATATATAGCAGGTCTAATGCATCGGCTCACCTGCCACCAGATGCATGGAGGCAGGGACTGATGGTTTGATTACCACAATTTACACAGTAAACTCAAGTTCATTTTCCTTATGTATTTAATACCAAGACCTCCCTTTTTCTTACTTTTACATACTTTGGGCAATCTAACATGGTGATACATCCTATTAGAATAATGGCCTCTTTACCAAAAGAAGGTTCTTCTCACCTTGTCCATTCCTTAATCATAGTTTTTGGGAGAGATAGATAGACATATGATAGGTAGGACCATTGTTCAGGCTTGAAGTGATGAGAGTGGATCTACCAGCTATAGACGTCGAAGAACCTTTCCAAATGTCAACCTCTTGGCAGTTTTCTCCATGAGGGGTAACTAGCTAGTTAGCAACATCTAACATGTAACCTGGATGGACTCACAGGTACCCCCTAGGTACTTGATGGGGAAGTACCCCAATTTGCAGTTGAATAACTTGGTGTAAGTAGCAGCCACGTTATCAGGATCATTGATTACCATAAAACTACAGCAGTAGTTTTAAGTTCCTGTCATGTCATCTTTTATGCATAAAATTGTATCATATTTCCGTATTGGAGTATAGCCACTCCATTGGGGATGATATGATCAATCATACCCACAACCAAACCATTTTTTTGTGCTTGTAAAATCATTCTAGTAAGGCGCAAAATGGTAAGGATATCCTAGTGCTTGTTATTTATTAAATGCAGATTCAAACTATTTGTACTTGTATCGATATGTACGTGTTTGTCCGTATTGGATCTTATTTGTTTACACACCTTTAGTTGTTGGCATGGCGCAAAATAGTAAGGATGTCCTAGTGGTTGTTATTTATTGAATGCAGATTGAAACTCATGCAAACACAAACTTCACCAAGTGCTTTATTTTATACACTCGACAAACAACAAATTTCCTGCCATGATGATGCCGAGTGCCTACTCTTGGGAAAGTCTATCCTCAGTGTACGTTTGATATGATGTTCCAGAGTGTTTGATTGATCTGGCACTAGGGGGTTTCTTAGATTCAGGTAGCTATGGTGAGGGAATTGACTTCACGAAGGGTCCATGCGCAGGTGAGAAATCGGAGTAGAATTTTTCATAGGCTGGCCGCTGGCATCGAGCATTCTGCAATGTTGTTCGAGTTCCTCAAATTCAGGAAATTACTATGTGGATTACTGTGGTGGGAGTGTGTGACATAAAACAATTGAGAAGGAATTGTGACTGCCCCTAGAAATAGAGACGTTGTGTCTATTATTGAATGGAGAGGTTATAAATATATAAAAGAGAACTTGTGTAGCATCGTAGTTGCAAACTTATTATACAGTCAGAAGGCAGGAATATAGATGAACATATATCTCACAAAAGATGCACATATACCTCTTGTAGAGCAAAGGAGGGATAGACGCATTAATTTCAAATAAGTTAAGGTCGATGTGAGCTCATAACATGGGAGATGAAACAAAAAGCGAGAAACCCAAAAGGGCTTAGAAACTTCAAAAAGAATATCAGAATGCATTATTAAAGTATTCAGCCACTTAAAACACATGTGTTCTTTGACATAGAACGGTCACAACAAACAGATGTGAGAAATTTAGAAAAATGACAACAACTAGCGTACTATCTATGGCAAAAGAGCTGTTGGGGAACAACTTTGACATACAAATATCCTTTCCAAACTTTGGAGATAAACATTTTATTACAAACGATGCTAACATGTCCAGCGAAGATAACATAGACACTTCGCTGTAACTGTTTTCAACTTCGCTTGTGTATTTTCACATGTTTCAGGTTGACTGGCGAAGATAACTTCGCCGCACTTTAGGCGCTCAGCGAAGATGATATGGCGGCTTCGCGTAAGAATCAACAAGGCGACCTGCGAGGTCATAAATTTGGTCAGAAGCCCGAAGCTGCTTAGGAAGTCAAGAGGACAGCAGCGAAGTAGGATGTATTACTTCACTGATGAATGTTTAGCTGATTGAATAAGGGCTGTTGTGATCTATGTTGTAAAGTTCCTAAAGGTAGCGAAGCCAAGGGGGTCTATAAATACCCCCTAGGGTGTAAAATATTAGGACAGATTAAAATACAATTACAATTAGCATATTGTTATCTCCTCAGACTTCACTTGCGTGATTCTATCATCCAACATCTGGCGCCGTCCGTTTGTGTGATCGAAGACACTCATGACCATCAAAATGGGAAGACCCAGTAAAAGGACAGCTACGGCCGACAACAACGCCATACAAGATCTAACTATAGAAGATGCAATAGAAACTAAAACCAGACGTGTTCAAGAAGAAGAAGAAACTCAAAACGAAGAAAGAAGACTCAAGGAACTCAAGGATCAACTCACTATCAAGAAAAAACAGCTAGAAGAAGTAAGAGCGAAGAGAAGGAAAAAGTCTCTGAAGCAAAGAATTACGGAAGCAGAAGCAGAAATAAGAAAGCTTAACGAAGAGATAGAAAATGAAAGCAAAGTCACGATCCAAGACCCAAACTCAGCAAGCAAAAACACCAACAGCAAAGACAACCAAAGTCAAATAGCAACAATTGACACAGAGTCGCCTCTGTCAATCGACATTCAGCTAGCAAAGTGGCCAACATGATTCAAATTCAACATCATCCCAACTTATAATAGCATGTCTGACTCAAGACAATTTCTCATGAGCTTCGAAGCAGCAGTTACATCAAGTGGGGGAGAAGCGAACACTCTAGCAAAGTTGCTCATCATGCTAGTAAGAGGACTAGCACAGCATTGGTACTCTTCACTAAAGCCAAGGTCAATTAAATCTTGGGAACAACTTCGCACAATTATGCTCTTAGATTTTCAAGGCTTACAAAGAATTGAGCTCACAAGCGATGATCTTTTCAACATCAAGCAGCAATCAAAGGAACCACTGAGCCAGTATTACAAAAGATCTGTACAAGCAAAAGCTCAAATCACAAATATATCAGATGAAGTTGTTATCATTGCAGCAATCAAAGGACTGCGGGCAGGCCAACTTTCTTCCCACTTCAAAAGGGAAAGACCAACCACAGTGGAAAAGTTATATGAAGAAATGAAAAAATACTGTGAGTCTGACGAAGACTACAGAAAAAGAATAGAAGAAGAGAACGGAGAAAGAAACATGTCAAGATCAAATAACAATTCCCAACACTCAAGAATAAATGCTGAGCGAAGACCATTTCAGAGGATAAATCACATCAACAACATGAGTCAAGCTGCCAGTCAAGGTCCAAGATCAAACAATCAAAGAAATTTCAAAACAACAGAAGTTACAAGGAAAACTTCCAGCAAAGGACAAACTACAACAATCAAGGCAGAAATTTCGAAAGGAAAATTTTGAGGCCCGAAGAAATGTACTGCATCATACATGGCAAAGGGGCTGGTCACACATCAAAGATGTGCCCAAGAGTAAAGAAAAGCATTGAAGAAATGCAAGAAGAGAATAGAGCAACTTCGCAGCTGAAAGTTGTCAACCATCTAGCTCCCCAAAGAACAAGTTACCTGCCAATAACTTATCCCTCAGCACATGTTGCCACCACCTTCGCCAATCTATAATTGTCAACTGTTAGTGTGCCCGTAAAATCAATGGGGCCCAAGTCAGCAGCAAAGTTTCCACCCTGAAAGTTCAGTGACAAATAGCAACCACCAAATTCAACACAACAACAACATGCCCAAAGCGTCAACAAGCAACGAGAATGCAATCATCCCAAGCAAAGGCAGAATTATGACAATCTTCAGAGGAAACAGCATGGAGCTTCATACAAGAAATGAAAGAAGAAATTATTTCAGAAGAGTAAACTCCGTAGCAGTCGAAGGTCCATTCCAGAAAATAAGATGGTCCCAAATGCTAATCATATTCTCAGAACAAGATCTCAAGCTCAAAGATTACCCTTATATGGACGCAATGGTCATAGAAGCAAACATTGAAGGTTGGGCAGTATCAAAAATTCTAATAGATGGTGGTAGCTCAGCAGATATCATATTCACAAGAACTCTAGATGCAATGCAAATTGACAGAAAAATCTTAGGAAGAGCCAAGCACCCATTGGTTGGCTTTGGCAGAAAGAAAATAAACTCTGTCGGCAGAATTGTCTTGCCAGTCTCATTTAGAACAGTGAATAATGCGAGAACAGAGCAAATAGCATTTGATGTTGTTGAAATGCACAGCCAATACAATACAATCTTTGAAAGGGGAAGTTTAAATGCTTTCAAAGTCATAGTAAGCTACCCATAATTATGCATGGAGATGCCAGCAGTCAATGGCATCATAACTACCTTCGGTGATCAAACAGAGGCAAGAAACATAGAGAGAGATGCAAGCCCAGCTTTCAAAAATATCCACGTGATACAAGAAGAAGATGATGATGAGCTTGAAACTGGAAGACAGAAGAAAAAGTGAAGCTTTGCGAAGATACAAAGAAAGTACCACTCGACCCAATGGTGCCAGAAAGACAAGTTATCATCGGCATAAATTTATCAAAAGAAGAAGAAGAAAAGATAATACAAGTCTTGCAAAGTAATAAGGATATCTTCGCCTGGTCTGCACAAGACTTAGGAGGAGTAAGCAGGGATGTCATAGAACACAAGTTAAACATCGACCCAAACTTCAGGCTGAAAAAGCAAAAACTCAGAAAGTTATCCAGAGATAGAACACAAGCTGCAAAAGCTGAAGTCCAGAGATTGCTAGATGCAAAAGTCATAAGAGAAGTACAATTCACAACTTGGCTCGCAAACATAGTCATGGTGCAGAAGAAAAACAAAAAGTGGAGAATGTGTATAGACTTCACAGATCTCAATAAGGCATGTCCAAAAGGCAACTTCCCTCTACCAAGAATAGATACTCTAGTAGACCAAGCAGCTGGAAGTGAAATGCTCAGTTTCCTCGATTGCTATTCAGGCTACCATCAAATTTGGATGAAAAAAGAAGATGAAGAATACACAAGTTTTATTACACTATTTGGAACTTACTGTTTTCAAAGAATGGCTAAGGGGCTTCGCAATGCAGGAACAACTTTTATCAGAATGACATCCATAGTCCTCAAAGATCAAATACCAAGAAACTTGCTTGCGTGTGTTGATGACTTGGTAGTCAAAAGCAAGAAAAGAGAAGACCATGTCGAAGACTTACAATAAACCTTCTCAAACCTCAGAAAAGCAAATTTAAAGTTGAACCCAGAAAAATACACATTTGGAGTTCAACAGGCAAAATTTTGGGGTGCATCGTATCTGCAAAAAGAATTAACCTGAATCCAGATAAGGTGAAGGTAATACTGAATATGCAAGTGCCAAGAAACGTCAAGGATATCCAAAAGCTGACAGGAAGATTAGCTTCGCTGAAGAGATTTATATCCAAATCAGCTGAGCGAAGCCTCCCAATATTTCAAGCACTAAAAGGGAAAAAGAAAAAATTCAACTAGGGTCAAGCACAACAAGAAGCTTTCGAAGAAATAAAGAAGCATCTATCCAACCCCACAACTTTGGCAACACCTAACCCAACAACAGATTTGCTACTATATGTATCAGCAAACGAAAGTACAGTTAGTGCAGTACTGATACAAGAAGAAGAAAATGAGCACTTAATAAGACAAGTTCTAGTATACTTCACATCCGAAGCCTTGTCTGGATCAAAAATTTTCTATTCAGAAATCAAGAAAATTGCATATACAGTACTTATGGTATCCAGAAAGTTAAAACGCTACTTCCAAGCACACAAAATAAGAGTGCCAATAAATCAACCCCTTAAAGAAGTGCTACAAGGCTGTAAGTCCTCAGGGAGATTGAAAAAATGGGCTGCAGAATTATCTCAATACTTCATCAAATTTGAGAAAAGAATAGCAATCAAATCTCAAGTGTTGGCTAACTTCGTAGTAGATTGGACACCTTCAAAGTACAATCAAGAAAGAATAGAGCAACCAGAATGGATAATCTATTGTGACGGCGCTTGGGGCTTTGCCGGCGCAGGAGCAACAACAATCATAACCTCACCTTCTAGAATCAAAATCAAATACGCAGCAAGACTAGACTTTCAATGCACCAACAACATTGCAGAATATGAGGCAGTATTATTGGGACTTCATAAAGCAAGAGCAAGGGAAATTCAAAAGCTAATAATCAAGATAGATTCTCAAGTTGTGGCTGGACATATAGAGAAAAATTATAAAGCAAGAGATCCAGAGCTAGCAAAGTATCTCCAACTATTGAGGGATCAAGAAAAACACTTCGTTGGATTCACAGTAAAAAGTATCTCAAGAAATGATAACACAGATGCAGACAAAATTGCAAAAGCTGCCGCCCAAAAGTTAGAGTTACCACCGGAAGTATTCTTCCAAACTATCACCGAAGCCTCAACAAAAACAAAAGTTGAACAACCGAAAGAAGTACATATCATAGAAAGCAAAGACTAGAGAGCTCCAATTATAGCATTTCTCAAAGGATTTTACGAGCCACAAAACGAAGTTGATGAAATAAGAATGAAGAAAAAGACCTGAAGTTACAAAATCATTAACGAAGAACTATACAAGGAAGGAGTTTGCCAACCACTACTAAAGTGCATCTCAAGAGAAGATGGGAAAAACTTGTTGAAAAAATACATGAGGAAATCTGTGGATGTCATGCTGGGGCAATATCAATAGTTGGGAAAGCCTTCATACAAGGGTTTTTCTAGCCAACCGCTCAAAGTGACAGCAAAGAAATAATTCGGACCTGTCACAATTGCTAAATGGCAAGGAGCAAAGTCAATGCACTAGGAACAAACTTACAGCCAATTGAACCAACTTGGCCACTCGCAAGATGGGACATCGATATAATTGGAAAATTACCCCCGGCTCAAGGCAACTACCAATATGCAATAGAAACAGTCGAATATTTCACCAAGTGGATTGAGGCAAAACCAATCACAAACATGTCTTCTTACACAATGAAAAAATTCCTATGGCAAAACATCATATGCAGATTCGGAGTTCCAAGACACATCACTGTAGATAATGGAACCCAATTTGATAGCGAAGACTTTAGAGAATACTGCCACTCATGGGAAATCAAACTTTGTTTCGCATCCTAAAAAAAGTTTAACAGAGCAAACGGGATAATTTACATCGGAATATCAAAGTGTTTAACAGATCTAAAAAAAGAGAAAATGGGTAGATGAATTACCTATCTGATCTCACAACACATCGAAGCCAAGGCCAACAGATTTTTCTCCATTCAAGTTACTATACGGAGATGAAGCAATGACCCCCGAAGAAATAAAGTATAAGGGACCAAGAACAAATATTCAAATGATCACAGAAGAGGATCAAGCAACAAGTAAAGATTTACTCAAAGAAGAAAGAAATGAAGCACTTGAGAATATCAAAAAGTACCAACTCGAAACATAGAAGTGGTACAAAAAAAAAGTCAAGCTAAGAGAGTTAGCACCAAGAGATTTTGTCCTCAAAAGAAAAAGAGATAAAGACACAGTGAGAAAATTCCAACAAAAGTGGGAAGGGTCTTTCATCATTACAAGAACAAGCAAAGAAGGTGCATATCATCTAGCAAATCTGAAAGGTAAAGAACTCAGTCATACTTAGAATATAGAAGCACTTCGCAAATACTACCCAGAGCCAAACTAGAAGAGAAATTTTCTTTTCTGCAAAGTAGAAGTAGAAGTTCTATTCCAAGCAAATTTACAACGTAATCGAGCTGCACTCTTTTTTCACTCAGGGGAAACTCTCCGCAGGTTGAGTGGTTTTTTAACGAGGCAGTCTCTTTGTAAATCTCGTGAAATATAAATGAGAAAATAGTTTCCCCAATGATATGTCTCTACATTGCACAACTAAAAGTATAAAATGCCGAAGAGTATATCCAACATATACTCCCATATCGGCATAAATTTTGTAAAACTAAATTAGCATCAATATTTTATTAAATCTAAAAAAGGCTAACTTATCCAACTCAAATAAGTCCAAGGCAAATTTTTTGACTTCGTTTCACTAAGGTGAAAATGTTTCCAGCTTCTAAGCGAAGCGTATGCGTCCACTTCGAACGAAAAAGAAGCGACGGCGTTTCAAAATTTGCTAAGGAAAATTTTTCAACTTCATTTCACTAAGGTGAAAATATTTTCAGCTTCTAAGCGAAGCGTTCGCGTCCACTTCAAACGAAAAAGAAGGGACGGCATTTCAAAATTTGCTAAGACAATTTTTTCAACCTCATTTCACTAAGGTGAAAATATTTTCAGCTTCTAAGCGAAGTGTACGCGTCCACTTTGAACGAAAAAGAAGGGACGGCGTTCCAAAATTTGCTAAGACAAATTTTTTAACTTTATTTCACTAAGGTAAAAATATTTTCAGCTTCTAAGCGAAGCGTACGCGTCCACTTTGAACGAAAAAGAAGGGACGGCGTTCCAAAATTTGCTAAGGCAAATTTTTCAACTTCATTTCACTAAGGTAAAAATATTTTCAGCTTCTAAGCGAAGCTCGTTTCACTAAGGTGAAAATGTTTCCAGCTTCTAAGCGAAGCGTACGTGTCCACTTCGAACGAAAAAGAAGGGACGGCGTTTCAAAATTTGCTAAGGCAGATTTTTTAACTTTATTTCACTAAGGTGAAAATATTTTCAGCTTCTAAGCGAAGCGTACGCGTCCACTTCGAATGAAAAAGAAAGGACGGTGTTTCAAAATTTGCTAAGGCAAATTTTTCGACTTCATTTCACTAAGGTGAAAATGTTTTCAGCTTCTAAGCGAAGCGTACGCGTCCACTTCGAACAAAAAAGAAGGAACGGCGTTTTAAAATTTGCTAAGGCAAATTTTTCAACTTTATTTTACCAAGGTGAAAATGTTTTCATCTTCTAAGCGAAGCGTACGCGTCCACTTCGAATGAAAAAGAAGGGACGGCGTTTCAAAATTTGCTAAGGAAAATTTTTTAACTTCATTTCACTAAGGTGAAAATATTTTCAGCTTCTAAGCGAAGCGTTCGCGTCCACTTCAAACAAAAAAGAAGGGACGGCGTTCCAAAATTTGCTAAGGCAAATTTATTAACTTCATTTCACTAAGGTGAAAATATTTTCAGCTTCTAAGCGATGCGTACGCGTTCACTTGGAATGAAAAAGAAGGGACGACATTTAAAAATTTGCTAAGGCAAATTTTTCGACTTCATTTCACTAAGGTGAAAATGTTTTCAGCTTCTAAGCGAAGCGTACGCGTCCACTTCGAACGAAAAACAAGGGACGGCGTTCCAAAAATTTGCTAAGGCAAATTTTTCAACTTTATTTCACTAAAGTGAAAATATTTTCAGCTTCTAAGTGAAGCGTACGCGTCCACTTCGAACAAAAAGAAGGGACTGTGTTCAAAAATTTGCTAAGGCAAATTTTTCGACTTTATTTCACTAAGGTGAAAATATTTTTAGCTTCTAAGTAAAGCGTACGCGTCCACTTTGCTAAGGCAAATTTTTTGACCTCATTCACTAAGGTGAAAATTTTTTCAACTTCTAAGCGAAGCGTACGCGTCCACTTCGAACGAAAAAGAAAGGACGGCATTTCTAAATTTGTTAAGGCAAATTTTTTGACTTTATTTCACTAAGGTAAAAATATTTTTAGCTTCTAAGCGAAGCATACACGTCCACTTCGAATGAAAAGAAGGGACGGCATTTTAAAATTTGCTAAGACAAATTTTTTGACTTCATTTCACTGAGGTGAAAATGTTTTCAGCTTATAAGCGAAGCATACGCATTCACTTCGAACGAAAAAGAAGGGACGGCGTTCCAAAATTTGCTATGGTAAATTTTTCAACTTCATCTCACTAAGGTGAAAATATTTTCAGCTTCTAAGCGAAGCGTACGCGTCCACTTCGAACAAAAAAGAAAGGACGGCGTTTTAAAATTTGCTAAGGCAAATTTTTTGACTTTATTTCAACAAGGTGAAAATGTTTTCAGCTTCTAAGAGAAGCGTACGCGTCCACTTCGCACGAAAAGAAAGGGACGGCGTTTCAAAATTTGCTAAATTTTTCAAATCAGTCTCGCTAAAGCAAAAATATTTCTAGCTTCTAAAACGAAGCACAAACAACCAGCTCAAATGAAAGGCAAGATTTCCAAAAAAACAAGGACAGTAAAAGGAAAATTGTTTATTCAATACTCCTTCACACAAGCGAAGGTAAATTCACAAACTTCGTAATACAGCAAGATGTTTACAATACAACTTATTCAAAAATGTACGTTTACAAAATCGGTCATCTTAAGAACTAACTACTTCGGCAGCATCACTAAGTATGTCACTTACAACTTCGTTAATAATTTCATCCGCTTCACGGCGTAAATAATCTTCGCAAACATTCGCTGGCGAAGTACTCGACCCTGATGACTATAGAAAAGAAAGGTCAGCAAACAAAAGTACAACCCCCAGAAGAAAATTAAATAGTACAAGTAAAAACTTTACCTGTGCAAAATCCGTGAAGTCAAAAACTCGACAGCCGGGAGACCTAATACTACGGTATCGCTTATTCACATCTATAAAAGATTTATAAGATAGAATCCCCAAAAAATTTAAGTTCAAATTAACGAAAGCGAAACTTACAAACAAGAAAATCATCGACATCACAGCCATCACACTTTGCACGAAAATCATAAAACTCGGCAGGCTCGAAAACAAAGTCATCTTTACACATTAACAACGAAACGATATCTTCGACATCCTGCACAGGCTCAGCATGAGGAACCTGCGCAGGATGGACAAATAGTCAAATAGCTTCCAAATGTATATCTTACAAAGACGATAATTTAGAACCATTGTATCTTAAAACCCTCTCGTCTCATAAAAGAAAAAACAACTAGAACCTAAGGATGGCAGCCACTAACATTGCTAGATCCAGCTCCACCTTGACCTCTAGCACTGGCCTCCCTTTTCGTAGCTTCCTCCGCCTCCTTCCGGGCAGCCTCCGCCTCCTTTGCAATTTGCTGACATAAAAAAAGAGAGAAAAATTAGATATAGAACACATTTGAAAAAAAAATAGTTAAGTGTAAAAATTACCCTTTGCAATTTTTCTCTAGCTTTATCAAAACAATGAGCTCGACCACCTGACCTCCAATACTGCTCTAGATATTTGTTGCACAATACTTGTGTAGCCTTCGTCACATTGGTTAGTTCATTTACAGAAGGAAATTTGTAGTCGGCGTTACAAAGCTGCGCAAACAAAGGATCTTGACTTTGCTTCATCAAATAAAACAAAGCACAAGCAGAGTAATAAACCCCAATATCAACTGTATTCTCGATGACTTGGGACAAATCTTCGTACTGACGACAAAGCCAACTAAAGAAACTATCACGATCACCAAGCTCCCAATATTTTTCCTCAGGACGAGCTCTAAACTTGTCATAACATTCAAAACAAAGTTCCTAGATTCGATTGCAATTGTCGAAGAAGGACTTATCTTACTCCTGCAACTTTTTCTCAATACGTCATAATCCTTCTTTCAATCTTTCATTTTCCGTGACAATCTTCTTCATGTCATCTTCTTTCTTCTCAACAACAACAAGAGCACTAATCAATCTAGTCTCCAAATTATTATGAGCGTCCACGGCATCAGCTCTTTCTTTTTCCTTCCCTACAAGTTGCTCTTTCAAATTTTGAATCTCAACTTGATAATTACGCTCGCGAAGGGCAAAGTTTTCTCTTTTTCTTCCAACCCATTTCATAAACCTCTCATCAGGAGAGAACCTTCTACATCATTGATAGCCTAGCATCAGCAACTTCGAGCAAGGGTTTCTTCGATATTTCAAGTTCTACATCAGGGACAGTGAAGGCCTCATCTATACACTTTGCTAATTGAACCTCAGAAGTGCGAGGAACCATCTGAAGCTTATCAGCCCCAATGCCTATAAACTTGAAACAATCAAGACCTAAACTCTTCTCCTGACAAAATGATAACCCATGCTTCAGAGCGTCAGAAACTTCACCTTCGCCAGCAACAGGGACAACAGGAGTAGTAGGATCTTGAATATTAAATTTGCTCAAGTCAATATTTTTCTGAGGAGAAGATGGTGCATGAGAGAAAATAGTCTCTGCAAAAATAAAACCAAACAGTTAGCAAAAGAAAATAGTTCAATTCAAAAATAAAAAAGTGAAGCCAAAAGTACTCACTAGTAGAGACGCGCTCACCCAGATTGCAATCAACATTTTTTCCACTTTCAACATAGATAGTAGAACTAGACAAGCGCGTCAAACGATCATCATTGATCACGTCATAAAATACTTCCTCATCACTATCTTCAAGATTAAGGGAGTAAACTCTAGACCCACCAACTTTCTTTAACAAATTCTGAACACCAACTTCGCCAGCCACATTTGCAGCTAGGTTCTCAACTGAAGTTGTCTTCCCAGCATCAACATTCTCTTCATGAGACCCAACAATAGGGGTCTCAGCATCAAGCCTTGGAGAAGTAGAACTAGCAGCTCTATAAGTTTCCCCCACAAAAGTTTCTCCCTTAATAGTTGCCATTTCAAAAATAACAACATTTTCAACACCAACACAACTCCCAGCAGGCAAATTCTGGCCTTGCAAATCCTATAATTTATCATCCAACAGAGTAAGCAAAAAAGAAGCTAACTCATCAGAAGAAAATGCCATAACAATTTTTCTCACCTCGTCTTCGACAAGAACAACATCATTAGCTCTCTTTGAAGCACCAACACCATCTTTACTAGCATCACCTGAACCTATAACCACATTCCTCTCTATATCCAAACTTTGCTCAAGAACAGCTTCAATATCTTCTGCATCCAATAAACAAGAAGGACTTTGATTCTTTTTCAGCTTTTTAGCAACAACTTTGTTAACACCGCCAGCAGCCTTACGTTTGCCAGCCTTAGCAACTGTCTCATGGTCCCTCTTTTTACTCTGCTTCCTATCACGAGCATAAGCAGGTGGGGGCCTCTCACCATACTATATGTTATCAACTTCAAAAACCCTGTTCAAACGTTTGTACTTATCACCAAGTATTTTATCAATGTTATTTTTCTCACTCAAAACATACTTTCCAAGCAAATCTTCAGCACGGCTCTTCATAAACTTCACGAAGTCTTCGTCTGTAGCAAACGTCCTAGGACGATGGAAGTCGTTATCCGGGTACTTGTAATTGATACCTCGAACTTTCTTCAAATGAAACTGCTAGATAGACCACCCTTCTTCAATGGACAAATTCTAGCAGCAGCATATTCCTCAACAAGATCTCTTGCACATTGCAGTAAAGCAGTAGATTTATAAACTTTCACCGCAGTCTTTGAGATCATAGAGGAAGGAAAAGATGGAGACAGCTTAAATTTCTCAATTTCCATCTTGGCAGCCAAGGGATATTTCTTAACCATTTTCTTTGTAACAGGATCTCTTTCTTCAACCATAGGAACTTTGTGGTAAAACCAATACCTGGACCATTCACCTTTTCCCCACTTGTTTTGCGTCGCTGGAGATATTTGAACAACATTACGAGCTGACTTGAAACTAGAACAAGAGAAGTACTTAGTGACCACTCAACCATCAAGCATGAAATCCTTGAATTGAGTATGCATCTCAAAAAGCTCACAAAAGGCAGCAATATCAGGATTAGCCTCCTAAGATTTTACAGCCCAAATAAACTGTGCTAGCCTAACTATAACATGTAGTGTCAAATGATGTATCTAGATGTTGAAAGTCTTCAACACATCTTCAACAAAATCTTGGCAAGGAAATCGAAGACCAGCAGTAAACATATCCTTGTAGATAATGCACTCATCAGGATATGGCTTTGGATTAGTTTCTGATGGATCAGGTACTCTTGCTTCATCACGTTCCACAATTTTCAAATGGACCAGTTCATCAAGGTGACTTTTCTCAAACAAAGTCTTACCAAAAGTCAAGGTGAAACCCTCTTCGTCCAAAACCAAGTCTTCTACAGACGCATCAACATCTTTGAGATTGTCCTCTTCAGAATCTACAATATCATCAACCTTCGAGCTTTCTTAAGATTGAACTTGATTTTGCAAGTCCCGCGAAGACATCTGTGAAAATCAAAATCAGAAACACTATTCGACAAAATCGCAAAAATATAAAAGTTAAAGGAACAAACCTTGATGAAGGTGTTACACAAACTTCGATCAAAGATCCAAGATCAGGTGAACACAACGGCAAAATGTTAAGAAAAGTTATCTCAAACTTTAGGGTTCAAGAAAAATTTCGGCGGAGTTTTCCTTCTTCTGAAAACGACAGCCTCAGGGGGGCCTCGCTATTTATAGGCAAAGTCCGGTCAACCGGTCAAAACTAGTCGTTGGATTTAAAATTCAAACAGGCCAACTCCAAAGTTTGGACGGCGTTTGTTAGGCAAAGTTTTATATAAACTTCACGGGATTTAGACCATTGGAGTAGGCCTTCGCCCGCGAGGGGCTAATGTTGGGGAACAATTTTGACATACAAACATCCTTTCCAAACTTTGGAGACAAATATTTTATTACAAATATTTGAGATGCTAACATGTCCAGCAAAGATAACATAGACACTTCACTGTAACTATTTTCAACTTCGCTTGTGTATTTTCGCATGTTTCAGGTTGACTGGCGAAGATAACTTCGCCACACTTTAGGCGCTCAGCGAAGATGACATGGCGGCTTTGCGTAAGAATCAACAAGGTGACTCGAGGTCATAAATTTGGTCAGAAGCCCAAAGTTGTTTAGGAAGTCAAGAGGACAGCAGCGAAGTAGGCTGTATTACTTCCTGATGAATGTTTAGCTGATTGAATAAGGGCTGTTGCGATCTATGTTGTAAAGTTCCTAAAGGTAGCGAAGCCGGGGGGTCTATAAATACCCCCTAAGGTGTAAAGTGTTGAGACAGATTGAAATACAATTGTAATTAGCATATTGTTATCTCCTCATACTTTACTTGCGTGATTCTATCACCCAACAAGAGCAAACTAGTTAACACGACCTATTATTTGGACAACACTTCTTGATAATGGATTGGAACATAGGAGCTATCTTATTTTCTATTTTCGGAGAATTAATTAATGTTTACAAAACCATCAAACGCACATGCCCCAGAATCCATTTCCGTCACAATGGTATCCCCCCAAATTGACACCCTGGGATTTGGCCTCCAAAAAACAATTACCCTTGCACAAAGGCTTTAAGCAAAATGGATGTACTTTTGGAAATTCCCAGCAATTTTCTGCAAAACAAATAACCACACACATCAGTAAATAATAATCTCACTTGATTTCGATCACACTAAAATTTCCATTAAATTGTCATAAACACCCAACACTGCATTTAAAAAATGAATAGCAACTAGAGGTGAAAAAATGAACTAGTAGAAATCAACGATACATCATTATGGCATCAAACATACATGATTGTGGTGAAAAAAAAAACGAAGGTATGAACAGAAACCTGCAGATGTTGGACTTCCATTTAAGCCAATTATCAGGAGAAAGCAAAGAGCAACATATCTTGCATCCATAACTGAACTTGAAATGTTAGGGAATTGTTGGAAATGAGGGTCAGGGAATGGTTGGAAATGAGGGTCAGGGAATGGTTGGAAATGAGGGAGATATTATGTTTTTTGTCCATACTTCTTAGTATATAAATAGTGAGTGTAAACACTAATAATAGAAATAAACATGTGGCACTATCATCGCAAGTGCAAGACTGTTCAACTTGAATGAATAATAGTTAGTTATTAGTAGACTAAAACTTGGCAGAGAATTGGTCTTGTATTAGGCACATGCAAGTATGTCTTCGTTAATGCTCCTCATCTCCAAGTATTTGAGATCCAAACAAGCAGGCATCAAACTCATCTCCTAGTCAGATTCGTATCAATCCATTTGTATTTGGGTGAATTGAAGTAGAAATTTGTACTAAATTCTACCCCAATAAATTCTAACACGTGAATTGAGATGAAGATAGGAAGGCTTTGAAGCTTACAAGCTTGGCATCCCACGAACACCAGCCGGGTCCAATAACAAGAGAGACACCAAATGAGCCGCCCAAGGAAGACAACCAAGCTACCAAGATTACTAAGTGAGAATATACAGTAAATAATTTAGCGACGAGACTTTGTTGCGGTGACACGCTTGTAGATGAAAAAAATTATGTTTGCACCCCTTCCTGAAGTACCCTGATCCACGACCGTTGGCGCGCAATTATTCTTGCCAATGACAAAAGCTTTAGGTCCTTGCGCAGGTTGAGCTCTTCAATGGTGAGCACGCTGACATCCTGTTTGGCCCGCATCAGAGAGCTGAGCAATCATTTTCTTAAAAAAAAAAGTGCTGAGCAATCACACGCCATGAAAAGCTGCATGAATAATTTCCATGTTACTATTTCATTTTCAGAAAATTGAATTTCCATGTTACTAGTGCAAAAGGTATATTCTCACGCAGTGTGCCAGCATTCATAAAACAAGAAAAGGTAGCATTATGAATATTTAGATCAAATTTGGTCAGTTCACGTTATACATGTGTGACCTTGGAAGAAACACAAATCAAGCAACAATATAATGATCCAATTATATGATTTACGGTAAAGTTTTATGATGAAATGAAGATATGTGAATGAAGGATTCTGAAAACTAAATGTAATTTTAAAAAAGATTCTAAACTATGGCAATACTACAGTTTGTTATACAAAATAAAATTAGCATAAATGTTTATTTCTTTCCCAGTATCTCATTTTTTAAGTTAGGTCCTTATAAGAGCTTCAGCTCCAAGGCATGTGGATTTCTTAGAGTTAGGTATGTGTAGCTCCTGGAAATCGTAGATCAGAAGCTAAAGGCACATCATTAGCATTTACGTGATGAAGCATTTTGTTTATAATTTAAATAGATTTTGAATATTTAAGCCACCTTGATTAATTACATAAACAACATATTCAACATGAATCTCGAAGCTAGAGCTATGCCAAACCGGCCCTTATATCATCTTATCTTGAGCACCTACTGAGCAATGCAACTGTTAACTGCTACAGGCTCCATCGAGGATTGATAAACATATTTTGGCCAAGTAATAGTCAAATTATATGTAAGTTTAATTTAGGACATAAAAACGCATCAATATATTTTATATTCAAAGTACACCGAGCCGCCGCAGCTCCAAAGAAAAGGTAGATTACAACAGATTTGACCAATTCATAAGACTAGCAATGTCTTATATATGAAGAAAATTGAATGGAAGATCAAGACATCCCTATTTGTCTTCGATATATAGGACTATGTATGTCGGGTGTAAGATAGGTGGATGGAAGATAGCGGGTGAGTTGTTCTTTGGCACCGCCACCAACTTTAGGCTGGTCATGTGTGGAATGCATTGGCGCTGCCAAAATGAAAGTCTTTTGCTTGCTTGCTAATCGCAAACACATAGTTTGGACCTCGAAAAGACCATAGCAACGTGTGTCTGGCCACACACATGTACACCTATTGTCCATCGTATCAACACACGCAAGAAATGCTCATAACTTAACTTATTATTAGTTGACTAGATACAAGTAGAATCTGAAACTTTGTTAGTGGACTGGCGTGGGTCATCTCACTCTTCCACATCACAGCCCCCCATAACTGGAGTGTCAATTATGGCCCATGCTGGTGTATCAATTATTTGGCCCATGCTTGGTGGCTAATCTGACACACACATGCACACAATATTAATGCACCAAGAAAAAGCTTTGAGGACACTCATTATACTAGTGGTTTGAGAAATCTGAAAGGAAAGCAATCAATGAATGTTAACCATCACGAATATTTAAGTGCTCTTTGGCTCTTTGCAATAGAGAGTGAAAAGAACCAAAGAAGCCGGAACTTGGGCATTAGTAGGCTTGAGAAGTTGGCTTAGGTTTTTGCCTCCAAATAGTTTATCTCTGGCTATCCTTGTTGTGATTAGCTTTCATATTTTTCTTTGCCCCTAGTGGTTGTACATTTCTTCTCTATGAATAGAAATAGGCACCATCTCATAACGGTACATTAAAAAATGCATTGCTGTTTTACAAATAAAATTCATTACCAAGCGAGCTTTGCGGCATTATCAATTTTGATGAGGTAATTAAACCTTGCCAAGTCGAGGAGAAAAATTGGTTCTCTCACACCTAAAGAAGGCAAAGCTTGCTAGCCATCCAAATATGCATGTCGAGGTCGGCAAACCTTGTCAAGCCATGAGTGAGAAGTGGCTCTCACACACAAAGAAGAGGCAGAAGTTCCAAATCCTTGCTTGACAAGGCATGGAAAATTTTGGATGTGATTGGTTGCTTAAATAACAATATATCTTGGCTACTATGGTGCAGAGTCTAGTTATTTGGTCCTACGAGCCTGCATCCATCAAAAATGGCCAAATCGGTGATACCTACCTATACAACATTTGAGCCCATCCCTTATAGCCACACTAAAGCGCATTGCATCCATATTAAATCTTGCAGCTTGAATAGATTACCACTCTCGGCAACCTCGCCCCTTCTTCCATCTCTTATCATTTGTGCCGCCACTCTAGGACTTTGCTCTCCTACTGCCCTCTTATTCACAAGAAGAATCGGAGATCCTACCGCCACCCCTGTCCTCTTTGACCTAAGGATCTAGGGAGCAAGTATTGAGACTCGTTGGAGGCTCTAGTGATGTGATTGAGCTTGGTTACCATAAACTGAAAAATTCCATTGGCATTTCTAGCCCTACCAAACAAAAGATATTCGCCTCTCCCCTCTTCTTTACCTCGTGGGATATTGTGGAGAGATCCTTTGTTAACTCCCTCGTCCACTTGCTATTTTTAGAGTTCTCTCGTTATAAAAAAATAATATATTTTTGTCTAAAACTTTACATGTAAATATCAGTGATTTCTAGTCATTAATTCACTATCTTCCGCTTGTCACGGGAGGCACATCAATTGGTGTTGCAGAATACAGACTTTTAGCTCTGAATTGTTTGGTTTTTGCACATTCGATATTTCACTAGACTAAAATGGATCGTGCAAGGTTCAGTCAGGTGGGAAGAGAAGGGGTCGTCTGTGCGAGCCTGCTGCCTGCGTGTGTGCTAGTGCTACCAAACCACTCAGGTGGCCACACAGCAGCCAGCACAACAGATCCGCTACCTCCTCGAATCCGATGGCCCTCGGCGACAGCGCCACCGCCACCGCCACCCCGCCGGCGGTGACCAAGCTCTCCATCTCCGGCGCGGCCCTGGCGGCGCTGCTGCACCGTTGCGCGGCCGCCGCCGGCGACTGCGACGGCCTCCTCTTCGGCCGCGCATCGCACCTGCCCGCGCCGCCGGCCGCCCTCTCCGACTACGACGACGCAGCCCCGCCCGCCCCGGCGCTCTCCATCTCCGTCTCAGGCCACTGCTCCCTCTCCCACCCGTCCTCCCTCTCCGACTCCCTCGGCCGCTTCCATCCCCCCTCACCCTCCTCCCCTTCCCCAACCCCCATCGGCTTCTTCTCCTCCCGCCGCCGCACCGCGCTCCGCCCCTCCATGCGGGACGCTGCGCTCGCCCACTCCGTCTCCGAGAACCTAGCCGCCGCCCACCCGCTCCTCCTCATCCTCGTCTCACCCTCTGCGTCCCCCAACCACTCCACCCACTCCTACGACTACCGCGCCTTCCTCCTCGTCGCCGGCAGCCTCGTCCCGGCCTCGCTCGCCGTGGTCAACGTCGGGCCCGGGTTCCGGGACCAGTACCACGCCTTCACCGCCGAGTCGCCCATGCCATGGCTGCCGTCGGCGCCGGCACCTGGGCACGCTCACGCCATCGGGGAGCAGAAGGCGGTGGATGAAATGGTGGATGGGTTTGGGGTCGGGAGGCTGCAGGGGATTCTCGGCGCTGCGGCGGGGCAGGCGGCCGAGATGGATGAGATGTACGCGGGGATGCTCAGGAAGCTGGAGAACCTCGCCAGGGAGGTGGAGAAGAGCAATCTCCGCGTGCTCGAGCAGGTCTGCCGTTTGATTCATGTCTGCACTGTTGATGTTCATCAAATGTTTCGATTCTCCATGCATAACTGTGATTCTGTCTGATTGATTGGCTTAATAATTGGTTAAACTGCCTAGTGCTAGAATTGTCCATTTTTAGAGAGACTGGGAATTTGTAGTGGTTGACTTCTTGCATTGTGGATTTTTTTTGTCAACATTCAATATGAGAAACTTAGATAAGCCTTGCATAAAGTGATTGCCCTTGCACACCTGTGCTTCATTGGCTTAAATTGGTTAAGCTGCCTAGTGCTAGAATTGTGCATTGTTGGATAGAGACTGGGATTGTAATGGTCGCCTTCTTGCATTTTGGGATCCGTTGTCAGCATGGGAAACTTTAGATATGCATCGCATAGCTGGGCTATGATTCAGATTTCTGGTTTCCTTTAATTGTCTAGTAACATTAGATTTGGCCATTTAACAGAAGGTGGATATGGGTAACTGCCTAGTGCTATAATTGTGCATCGTTGGTTGTATATAGAGAGTGGGGATTTGTATAGCTCGCCTTTTTGCATTGTGGATTAGTTGTCAACGTGGAAAACTTAGATGACACTTGCACAGAGGGGTTTGGTTGTAACTATAATCCAGATTTTCAGTTGCCTAAAGTGTCTTGCAACGGCCATTTGAGTATATGACAGCAGCCAGCTATGGGTTCACCATATGGTGCTTGAATTCTCCCATGCACTCCTTGTTTTGGACCAGCTGTATGCATTAGCACAGAACTATCCGGTAACAGGCTAGGAGGCACTTCACGGTTGCACTATCTATTAGATAGCTCTTGAGTTTAAGCAAAAACTGTTAGAATCTTGATGATCTTCGAAGCCACATCAGATGGGCATCGCAGGCCTGTAACTACTGTATTATCTGATTGTATTTGGCAAGACACAAATTTCAGTCCCTTACTATTTGGTTGGTTTATTACATATGTGGAGCACTGTTTACATTTGGGACCCTGTGAAAATTACCCCATAACTGAAGCTTCTTAGGGACTTATCTATTACGACTAGGAGCCAAATTCCTAAACTACCATAAGTGCTTGCTCTCTATTATTCATTGTTGTTAGAATGAGGTGGTCTGAAAACTGAGAAGATTAATATTTTGTTGCATGAAAAAGCTGGAGCTCTTATCCTCTGATCAGATTTTTATTTATGGTCCCCGTCCCCAGTTATTACCCTTTCAGTCCATTATTCAATTGCTTTCTGAAGTCAATTCCTTTATCTTTTATGCTTATTATTTTGTAGGAGAAGCGGAACATGGTGCTGAGGTATAAATATGCGGGAATGGAATAGGACCAAAGTGTTTTTGGTCTTAGCAAGGTATGTATCCTGACTGAGTTAAGGGGTTTTGTCAAACCTTTTCTTAGTATGTTATGCAGATTTGTAATGACCTGAAATGTTCATTAGTAGTTCAAGTTGCACTCTTATTTTGGGAATTTTATTTTTCATGTTCCATGCATTGTGTCATGACTGATTGCTTTTCTTAGTCTGAAGATATATGTACCATGTCCTTTTGAATTTTGACACAGAATGGCTGGAACACTTCCCTTCATATTTAGGCAAAGGGCGTACCCAGTGCCGTAGGCTCCCGCACTGCGGGGTCTGGGGAAGGAAAAATAGCCAGCAGCCATCCCTGCACAAATGTGCAGAGGCTGGGAATAATAAATTACCTGGAAGCATAGTCTGTTAGAGTAGAGTATCCTGTTGGAAAGTTATGTTAATCTTCAGTTGTTGGGACTGATTGAAGGTAGGAACAGCATGAACCTGCAGTCTGAAAGGCTGCAGTTCACTGGTCTCTTAGTGCATTAGGCAAGTTGATCTCACGTTTTTCTGCGCCAGGATACCTGGTGCTGATGAAGGCTTGAAAAAAAAATAATCTGTTGATTTTGCTCCTTAGCACATGTTCCACCATGCGTAAAGAATGGGCCCTGCTTTACGTTTCCACTGATCCTTGGGCTTCTGCACCTTAATGCTTCTTTTTAAAAACAGTATGCTACTGCAGCTGTGCTGGAATAGTGAGTTCTTATTTGTTCATCGCTTCCTGCACAAAATTGCATTTTGATAGCAGGTGGTTGGGCATCTGAAGCTTCAAATTATAGAGCCTACATAAGAGCTCGTGTTCTATCCCTACCATATTTTAGGCTGACTAAACTGCACTGCCTATCTACCTCCCATAGCTGAGTTGTGTGATATCATTCTTGTGGAGTCTGTCCTCCTGTGTTTGTAATTTCCCCTGGATTCATAACTGCTGTCTGTGGCCTGTCAGTTGTGTTAGTGGTGCATTATGGAAAGCATGTCGTGCCTCTTGAGATCCAATGCACTTAGTTATGCGGTAGCGGCATTACTGGTTTAGTTTCAACTACCTACTTTGTGTTCCATAAGAGGGGCTTTGTTAACTTGTTTGCATCTCGTTGATACGTTTGTAATAATTATTATAATTGTCATTTGGTGGCTGATAGATGGTTGTTTCCAACTGGTTTGCAGGCAGTACTCTGGTGTAAAATCTATCGTCGAGGTATCGGAGGGCTCCCAAGTTAGGCATTGGTAATAATGTGCATAGGATGAGACAGACAGGGGATCAATATTTAGGAACTGGTGTGCGCCACGTTGAATGCGAAACTGCATGTAGCGGTGATAATCATGGGATGTGAAAGCACCTGAAAGGTGAAAGTGCTTGAAACCAGGCCATTGAACCAGCCCACAGGATAATCATGGGCAATTGGGTGTTAAATTTCTGAAAGTAATAGCCTGATAGCTTTCGATCTTATTTCACAAATCATGTATTCTCAATTTGCATACTTGATAAGATTAAGATGGATGGGGAGGTAGCAGGTTGGGTGATTTGCATATGCATCTGCACTTTTACAGTACATATTGGACCTCCTAAAAGCTAGCTGTCCAAAAGTGCCAAGTGTACCAAAAAGTACAGTGCAGGAACAATGCATGTTGAGTTGACACAAGAAACTATAATTTCTACTAGCATGCACGCCCTCATAAATTAAGGACAGGCTTCTCGCTAAACAAATTCCCAATCGCGCTCTTGGTCATCACTTTCTTCCGGACAAATAAAATAATTGTGCCCAGCTAAGAAGCTACCACAATTGGTACCAGCTAAGAAGCTACCACAATTGGTACCAGCTAAGAAGCTACCACGTATGAGCTGGGATCAACTAAGACCAATATTTTGTACTCAAGGTCCAACACCTCGCTATCATTACTATTTCTGGTACAATCCGTCTTTAGCATATAACAAATTTATTTGACCTAAGACAATTCACTGAAACTTATATTCATAGTGCGATTACATTATCTAGTTATGACTACATCTAAAATATGGTATTTTTCACACATATTATTGTGTATATTTCCCCACTAATTTATTCTACGATATATAAATAGAATCCTTCAAATGTACGATATTTACTGCATTGCTCCTCAGACAAAAGCACCCTCTGGTAAGATAAGATGCTGAAGAGTGAAGATCGGTGATAATTGGGACTGGTGAGCTATGAATCCACACCTTCCTTGTGGACACCATTCGCGTGGTGAACCCGTGCACGTGTGAGGTCTGCTTGTCAGCAACCTTCAGGAATCAGGAGACACATGCGGGGTGAGAGATATCACAGATCTAGGTGTAGACTTAATTTGTATATTTCGTAAGATGGATGAGCAGGTGGCATACAATTCATATTAAACTTAAACCTCCCGAAAGCTAGGTGTCCAAAAATGACCAGAAGTCTACCAAAATACTAGCACAGAGCAGGCTTTGTATTGACAGACAATGCATATTGAGTTCTGAACAAAAAAAATCTTTTCTAGCATGCACACACACCATAAATTAAGACAAGCTGGTCCTCTGAGATGGAGTAAAACTGAAGAGCAAACTTACTACTATATAAAATTACACCACAAAGTGTAAGATTCTGAGCACAAAAGGAAAAAAAACACATCACTAATGCCTTGCCTTCTAGAAATTCACATCACATCGCCACAAAGTTCCTTGGATGGACGCAAACCAACACTTCTCCCATAGAATAGAACTGAATAACATGAACTTTTCACTACATCCAGTCCCAATCATCCTCTTCTTCCTCTGGATAAAGAATAGTGTTGTGCCCAGCTATGAAGCTACCGCAATTAGGATGTATAAGATCCTTTGCCCGAAATTGGCACCCTTTGCAGCGAGCTTTAAAAGAAAGACAAATTAATGCGTCAGTGAATGATCAATGAAAATAAAAAAAAACATATGAAAAATGAACATATAAAGTTAGATCATATAGTGTACTAATGTAGAAAATTGATGGATGTGAAGATGCGCAAATGTGAAGCTACGTACCTTGGCCATTCTTTTTTGATGGATTTAAGTCATCCTCTCACACAGGCTTGCAGAGATAAACATCCTTCTCGTCTCTGAGATTATGATGCACTTCAACAAAAAACATTGTATGTTTACCATCGAGCCCTTTCACTAAAAAGTTGAGATGCACATATCCTTTAGAAAATTCACCAATAATGTTTCTATGTTTCATTTCGACGAATTCAAGATCGGTAGGCTGCAATATAATAATATAAATAAAAAAAGATGTTAATATAACAGGGCCACTTCAAATAAACGGTAAAATGTGTTTCAGCTTGGGAGCTAGCTTAAATAATGAGCTGAATCATTGGTCTCTGACCTACAAAAGGATAAAAATAAACTGCAGTCCATTTTCTGAAAACTGAATAAGAATTAGAATAATATGTAACTAGACAGTGGCGGATCCAGGATGGCATCAGGGGGGGCTAATCCATGAAAGTGCTGGTTGATAATTAAGATTTCATGGTAAATTGCTCCCCCCCCCCCCCCTATGGATCCGCCACTGTAACTAGATGTCCATTCTGAAAATCATAGTATAAGTATAGCAATTATGTCTAATAACATAGTAGTCGATGAAGAATAACCAGAACACTCCTTATCTAAAAGAACAGAACACTGAAAACTAGTATAGGTTGGTTTAGATATTAGTAACTGGTATGAACTACTACATGCCCATTAATTCTTGTAAACAAAATGGACGTAGCAATATATAATGCCAAACACAATAGTATATATAAGAATAATAACCAGAACGCTAATTGTTGATTGATATATATATGGGTGTGATCGATCTGCATGTTATTTTGCTTGGTATAGACTTGCAATGCTACCACTGAGCTCTTACGATCCTGCTCTTTTCTTTCCTCCTCACTTGGCTGAATGGAAGAGTAAGGGAAGTAGCTGTAATCATGCTTGGCAGACTCAACACAAGCCACGTGAAGATCATGGACAGTGTATTCTGATTCCCTAGGAGTGGGGTCATCCCAAGTCTCTAACCTCATGTCAAGACTGCATTATGTAAAACAAAAAAAAATATGTATGAAAAATTAATAGAAACGACTGTCAGTTTAATAATCATATATTAAGCAGTAGCAGCAACAAATGAAAAAAAGACATGATAATATAATAATATGATATATGTTGGTGGACAACAAATTTCGCCTAATTATGTAAATAAATAAAATTACAGAAATAAATGTAAAATAAGTTGGAGGATATAATATTATAATACTCTATGGTATATACGTACCCGCCGGAAAAGAGAGCAGGCCAACGTTTTTCTCTTGCGGAACACCATCCGGAGGTTTCTTGACGCGATAAGGAGGTATGCCGTGGTATAGTCCGGGGCAGCAAGAGCA
Source organism: Bothriochloa decipiens (assembly GCA_023333625.1). Classification (NCBI taxonomy): domain Eukaryota; kingdom Viridiplantae; phylum Streptophyta; class Magnoliopsida; order Poales; family Poaceae; genus Bothriochloa; species Bothriochloa decipiens. Next base: position 53,951,112 of record CM041636.1, read on the forward strand.
AGAGCTGCTGCTGCTGCTGGGCGACGACGACATGGCTGCCGAAATATATTGGCAAAGCAGATGAGGAGGCGACGAGGGCCGGATCCGCCGCTGAAAAGGAAGTGGAGAGCTGATGGAGCTGGGCTCAGGGTATCCTTATGGTTATGGTTATGGGCTGGGCTGGGCTGGGCTGGGCTGGGCTGGGCAGAGCGCGCTCGGCCCGGTCTGCCTCCGGTCTCCGAGTTGGACTACATTATGTTTGGGCCGTGTTCCAATCCACTCCTATTTACGAGTCTTCCTTTTTTTTTAAGCCCGTTCAGACGACATCGTGTCATCACGTATTCACGGCATCAATCACTGGTGGTTCACCTCACCTATGAATGCTGAATCCCTCGAGAGGAAAAAAAAAACTAATACCGGAGCACGTTTACGAGGCAACCAAGGAGGATTTCCTCGGATGCTCCATTGAAACACTCATTGTTTTGCTTTTGAAAAAAAAGAAGGAAATGAATCCACTTGTGATCTGCGAGAGAAGAAGAAGACGAGACAAGGTGACAAAAGGACAGGGCACAGGGCCCGCCGGTCCGGATCGTGCAGCGCCAGATGAAGCGGTGCCGGTGCGGTGGAGCCTCACCAGCAGCAAGACGAGACGAGAAGACGCCTCCCCGAGCAAGCAGAGGTGATTATAATTAGGAAGCTTCTGTCTGTTCAAATCATTTCATTTCACTGCCTTGTCATCGTCGTTCTGATTGATGATATGATAAGTCAGATAGCAGTATATTCAGCCTGCTGATGGCCATCCGTAGCACGTTCGTACGGCACCACCATCAGCATTTGAATGATTCATCTAATTAATAAATCTCCAAGTCAACGAAGGCCAATAATCCTTGTGACCCCATGAACAAACCCCAACCACATTGAATTGAATATTTGATCATCTTTTCTATACGATACTGATTTTGCTCCATGAATATTGATATCCTTTTTGTGTAAAGAGATCCAGTTAGATTTATTTATAAACGATTTGACTTTAGGACAACTCTCTGCAATAAAATGATTTGTTTAGAAACTAACCCGGCCATAAAGACGATTTTATATCGATAAAACCCACTAGGGATTTCTGTCAACATGCAAACTATCTACATCAACAATCCACTAAAAACTTACAATTATAGCCAACTAGCACATATAATTATGAGAGTTATCTCTTTATGTAACTTGCATTAAATTATCCATATCAATATATAATTATGATAGCTATTTGTTTTTATGTAATTTACATTTAATTGTCTATATCAATATGTCAAACTATTTATCAAAATTAATTTACGATAATTTCATTCATATAATTATAAATATAAAAGTCTATCTTTTAAAAGAATTATCTGGAATCGCCGCAGCAACGCGGCGTATTCTCTTAGTTATATAACCATAGAATGCAAAAACCAGGTGTGATTGTGGCTGTTAATTAATGATAGGCTCATGTACGTCGCATGCACCAGATAAGCCTTCCCAGCAACATGAAGGTTGTCATCGAGTGGAGTGCTTATCAGGGACAGGTGAGTACTGGACTTGGACAGCTACCGGCCGGGTCAGTCGCCCCGTGCGTCCCTTCGTCCATTTCAGGTACGGCACCGGGCGCGAAGCACGCCGCCGTTTCTCTTCCTCCGAAGGACTCCTTCGTGAGGCGATTTCTCGGCGCCCCAGCGGCGGCTCAAGCAGTTTTCGGAGGCGGCGCCTCGCCACTTCCTCTCCCTCCTCTCCCTCACCGGAGGCTCGTCCTCCCCTCTCCTCCGCCCCGGGCACAGGTAGCGAGGCCGCTCCCAGGGCCCCGCTCGACGCTCACCATCAGTAGCCGCGTCGTCGTCACCGAAACCCTAGAGCATACCAGTTGGAGCGGCCACAAATTGCTCGTGGCGTCGTCCTGTCCGCGACGAGCTCGGCTCCGTCCCCGGCGTTCTCCTCCTAGGCGGCGCGCCCTTCCTGCCGTTCTTCAAAGTGGTTCTGCGAGGAAGGGGGCCTGAATACTACCTAGCCGAGGGGCCGCAGGATTTCGTCATCGTCAGCAACCCCGCCGTCAACAGGCACATGCTGCGTCGCTCTTGCGCACTTCCTCTATCGCAATCGCCCCCAGGCTAGGGTTTCGGGGAACCTAGACCTCGACGTCATCGCCGGCGGGAAGCGGCTGTGCCGCCGGGCAACGGCGGCAATAGCTTGTAGCAGCGGGCTTCAACTCCTCCTCCATCGTCGTCCGCTGCTGCCACCAGGTGTGCCAACCCCTTCTTTTCCCTTCCTACTGTACGAATCTTGCATACGCTCAGATCTCAGTTGGTTGGGCAATTAAAAAAAGAAAAAAAGAAAAAAAAGAAAAAAGAAGATCTCAGTTGATTGGAGTTGCCGCGAAGAACAACGCCTCAATTCCTGGCACCTCTTCTTGCTCGCTTGCTCGGGCTAACTACGGGGCGCCTGGTGCAGCTGCCTGGCCTTGGTGAGGTAGTGGAGGAACAACGGGATCGGTGGCTTATGCCAAAAGAGAGGATGACGACGGAAATGTCCCGGGGTAAGGAGCAGGAAGACAACGATGTTGTGGAAAGTCTTCTCAGGACTCTACGCCTGAGTGAGATGGAGATGGACGGGGTGGTTCTGACCAAGGAGGAGAGGAGCAACCTGCCGGAGGTGAAGTAGTTGGCAGCGGCAAGGCTGCTGACCAGCAAGAGTTTTAGCGAGCAATCAATGATCTTGACCATGCGAGCAGCGTGGAATACAGAGAGAGAAGTATCTTTTCGTGCAATCGGAAAGAATCTCTTCATGGTGCAGGCATTTTGCCTGGGCGATTGGAAGAGAATCATGGAGGAAGGTCCTTGGATCTTCAGAGGTTATGCATTGACGCTGCAAGAGTTCGATGGAACTACACCTATCCCAGCAAGGCGTCCAGGCTGTGTGCAGGCATGGATTCAGATTCATAAAATTCCGCCCTTGTACAGGACAGAAATGATCATCCAGAAACTTGTAGGGACGGTGGGAGAAGTCCTCATGCTGGAGATGAAAGAGGTGTTGGATAGAAGAGGCGACTTTTATAGGGCAAGGGTTAGTCAGGATGCAGCTAGGCCCTTGGTCTGTTTTGTTACACTAGCTCCAGAGGGGTGCGTACCGATGCGGCTGTAGGTGAAATATGAGAAGATGCCACGCTATTGCGCGCATTGTGGCATGATGGGTCACGTCCACCAAGAGTGTGGGTCAGGTGTGTTCTTAGAAGACGAGCTCCAATTTGGTGATTGGATGTTAGCTGATGGTGATTCATGGAGAGTGGGCACACCTCATGTTCGGTTGTCCAGAGGAGGTGAACAGAAAGGATCCAAGCTTTCTAATTATCCGAGGAGTGACCAGAGTGACTATGGGGACCATAGGAGAGCGAGGGGTTGTGGTGGTCGGTTTGGAGGATATCGGGAAGGCATGTGGAAGGAGAAGAAGAAGGAGAATACGGATAGTGTGGGCTCCTAGAATAGGAGTTCGATTGAAGCAAGGCCAGGAGCTGAATTTAAGGAGGACAAGCTGCAATTTGACGATTGGATGTTGGCTGGGGGTGACTCCTGGCGGGCGGGCACTCCTCGTGTCCGTGCTGTGATGGGAGGAGAACAAGGAAGTCAACAACCACTAGACCTTGTCGGACGTGCAATAGCAAGAGGAGAGGAGGCATGTTGGTCACGGTCAGGTGGCCGAGGGTTCGTCTCGAGGGGAAAGCCAAGTAAATCTGGTCCTAGCGATGGCTCTCGAAAGAGATTGTCGAAGGAGGCTGGATTAAATCAAGGCAAAAATGATGATCTAGAGGATACTGATGTCAGTCCGTTGAAGCCTGAAAGCAACAAGATGACCCCAGAGAATACTTGGAGTTGAAGAAGAAATTGTCCTTTGAATAGTCCAAAAGTGTAGATGCTGGTGGTAAGATCCCTCCTCTCCCACCGGTCTATGTCTCACCGAGTGACAAGAAGAAGTACAAGAAGACTGAGGAAGGAAAAATGAAAAATGTGGCGGGCTCCGGGATGGAGTGCCGCCAAGAGCAATGAGTTGCATCAGCTGGAACTGTCATGGCTTGGGCAATGCTGCGACAGTGAAGGAACTTCGTGAGATCGTGAAGAATTTTGCCCCGACAGTGCTATGTGTATTAGAAACTCAAATCCACAGAGCACGTGTTGAGTTGTTGAAAAGTACTCTTGGTTTTGATAATTCTTTTGCTATTAGTAGTTCAGGCCGTAGTGGTAGTCTTGGAATTTACTAGAATAATAAAACTAGAGTGGAGTTGTTACCTTACTCCCAATACCATATTGATGCTGTTATTACCGAGCATGGGAGTGAACCATGGAGATTGACATGTGTTTATGGAGAAGCTCAAACTTCAGAGCGCCAAAAAACATGGGATATGTTTAAGTTTATCAAGGCATCCTCACACCTTCCTTGGGTTTGCCTTGGCAACTTTAATGAAGTATTACACAGACATGAACATGTTGGTGTGCAAGAGCGCAGTCAGGCTCAAATTGCAGGCTTCCGCGACATGATTGATGTGTGTGGGTTTTGTGACCTCGGATACGAGGGTAGAAGTTGGACGTTTAAAAAGAGGGTTTCGGGCGGCTCTTACTGTCGTGTGCGGCTTGATCGGGCACTTGCTACAGCTGAGTGGTCTTCGCGCTTTCCTCTGGCATGTGTTCAACACCTGACTGCTGCAGCGTCTGACCATGAACCCATCATGCTTCATTGGGTTCAGGAGACGGAGCGTGATAGGAGGAAGAGGAGACAGAAGACCTTTAGGTATGAAACAATGTGGGAATCTCATGAGAATTTCTCTACAATGCTTGTTAACTCTTGGACAGAGGCGGGTGAAGCTCATACTTTACATGAGCTGCAACTCAAGATTAACTCAGTGTCATCCGAGTTGAGTGTATGGGACAGGAATATTTTTGGCAATGTTCGCCAGGAGCTGAAGCGTTTAAACCTGGAGCTAGACCGCCTCAAATCAGGCCCGGGGCAGGGTACTGGACCATCACATGCCGAGATTAAGGTGGTGGAGAAAATTATGGAGCTTAACCACAGGGAGGAGATTATGTGGCGGCAGTGCTCCAGGATTACATGGTTGGCAGCCGATGACAAAAATACAAAATTTTTTCTCATGAGAGCTAGCCAAAGGAGGAAAAAGAATCTCATCTCCAAGATGAAAAAACCATATGGCCAATTTACTGAAGATGAGGGTGAGATGGGGGTCCTGACGTCAAACTTCTATAAGGAGCTGTACCAATCAAAAGGAACTGTAGAGATGGAACGAGTCCTGGATACCGTTCCAGTCAAAGTCACAGCGGCTATGAACGAGAAGCTGATGATGCCGTTTGTGCAAGAAGAAGTTAAGATGGCACTGTTCCAAATGTTTTCGACAAAAGTGCCGGGGCCAGATGGATTGCCAGCATATTTTTTCCAGCGTCATTGGGAGATGTGTGGGAAAGAAGTAACTACAGTTGTGATATGAATGCTGAGAGGAGAAGATGACCCAACAGCTATTAACAATATTTGTGTTGTGTTAATTCCTAAAGTGGAAAGTCTAGAGGAGCTGGGTCAGTTCAGGCCGATTAGTCTTTGTAATGTTATCTACAAGATTGCGTCCAAAGTCATGGCAAACAGAATGAAGTTAGTGCTTCCAGAAATCATCTCAGAAGAACAATCAGCGTTTGTTCTAGGATGGTTAATCACTGATAATATAATTATAGCCTACGAGTGCATGCATTATATGAAGAAGAAGAGAGCTCGAGACAGGAGATACTGCGCTCTAAAGCTGGATATGAGGAAGGCCTATGATAGAGTAGAATGGGATTATCTTAAATCCATTATGGTCAAACTCGGCTTTCACCAGATGTGGGTTCACATGATTATGAGATTGGTTACCACAGTATCGTTCTCAGTCTTGCTTAATGGTCAACGGCTTGAGAATTTTCGTCCATCGAGAGGGATCCACCAAGGGGATCCAATCTCACCCTATTTGTTTTTATTAGCAGCAGAGGGCCTCTCGTGCCTCTTGAAATCACGAATTCAGTCATCGAACCTCAGTTGAATATTAGTGGCTGCATTGGCTTCGATGGTTAGTCACTTACTCTTTGCAGATGACAGCGTGCTGTTCTTCAAGGCGAATAGGGAGAGTGCGAATGAGGTGATGAATGTGTTGCACATCTACTGCCAAGTCTTAGGACAGCGGGTAAATATGGATAAATCATCAATACACTTTGCTAAGGGTGTCAGTGGGAACATCCGTGAAGAGATTATGGATTTTCTAGATGTCCATAATGAAGCTCTCAGCGAGAAGTGTTTGGGTATGCCTACGGATGTTGGTTCAGCAACCAATGGGGCTTTCAAGTACCTGAAGGACAGGATGTGGGGGAAAATGCAGGGCTGGCTAGAGCAGATGCTATTAGCTAGAGGCAAGGAAGTTTTGATCAAGGCAGTAGCGCAAGCTGTGCCAACTTTTTCAATGGCGTGCTTTAGGTTACCTCGGGGCTTATGTCAACATTTAGATAGCCTACTCCGAAGCTTTTGGTGGGGAAGCAAGGAGGGCAAGAGGAAGACATGCTGGGTGGCATGGGAGGAGATGACCAAGCCTAAACATATGGGAGGATTGGGCTTCAGAGACATTGAGCTTTTCAACTTGCCTTGTTAGCTAGGCAAGCATGGTGTATCTTGCAGGAACCATCTTCACTCAGTGCGAGAATACTAAAGGCGGTTTATTTCCTGAGGAAGATTTCTTGGATTCAGAATTGGGACCCTCGCCGTCAAGAGTCTGGCGGGCCATTGTCGATGGTAAGGAGGTGCTCAAGCAAGGACTGATCCGAAGAATTGGCACTGGGGAAGATACTCATATATGGAACATGAATTGGTTGCCGAGGGATGGCCTGCTGCGGCCGGTTAGATGTGCAAGCAATCAGCCGCCGGTAAGAGTCTGTGAACTTATTGATCCTACATCTGCATCGTGGGATATACAGGCGATACGGATCCATTTCATTCCTATGGATCGGGAATTGATCCTTAATATACCGCTGACGACTCAGAGGCAAAGGGATTTTGGGCCTGGCACTATGAAAAATCAGGTTCCTTTACTGTCCGATTGGCTTACCGGATGTTGATCGATAACCGGGAACGAAGGACGGATTGGACAGAACATAATGCAGGAAAATTGGATTTTGCAGCAAACCAGCGAGACTGGGCAAACCTATGGAAGATCAAGGTTCCGTCAAAAGTCTGAAACTTCCTCTGGAGGCTAGCCAAGCAATCTATTCCAACAGGTGATGTCAGATATCACAGAAACATGGCTCAGGATTCTATATGTTCGATTTGTGGCACTCAGGATTCTTGGATGCATGCTCTGTTGGAATGCAACATGGTATAGTGTGTTTGGGCACTACAACGGGACGAGCTTTTGGAGTTCATCAGCCGAGCTCAACATGGTGATGCTCGAGCTTGGCTTCATGAAGCTATAGCAGTACTTCAACATGACGATCTAATTCGTTTGGTTGTCACGATGTGGTCGATCTGGTATGCGAGGAGGAAGGCTGTGCTTGAAAATATATTTCAGAGTCCCCTATGGACTCACAGCTTCATAGAAAGGTTCATTGCAGACTTGGATTCTGTCGTGCCACCAGTGAAAAAGAAATTGGGAGAGCAGGACCAGGGAGGTGCACGAGCTCCTGTTCGTCCCTGGATACCACCACCGGCTGGAATGCTCAAGATAAACATGGATGCGGCATTATCGAAGAACTCGTCGATTGCAACAATAGCGGCTGTGGCGAGGGATGAATCAGGCAGGTTTCAAGGGGCGTCGGTGATAGTGATGGAAGGGGTTACTGACCTTGAAACTGCTGAGGTGTTGCCGTGCCGAGAAGGTGTGGCATTAGCAGATGACCTCGCCAATCAGCGGGTCCGGATTGCCATAAACTGCATGAATGTCGTGAGAAATATGAAGGGTTCTGGCATGGGTGTATATGGCCACATAATCAAAGAGATCAAAGATGGGATGTCTCGTTTCGCGAAGGCATAAGTCATTCATGAAAAAAGGGCTTCCAATGTTGACGCTCATTATCTAGCTAGAAGTTCGATTTATGAATCACTAGGTAGACATGTGCGGTTTTTATCTCCTCCAGATGAAGTTTGTACGAATTATTATAACACTCGAGTAATTTTGGTAATGCTAAAAGAAAAAGGTACGGCACCGGGCACCCAGCGCAGCGCCAACGTCAGCTACGGTTTTTTTTTCTTTTTCTTTCTTGTTTATTTGCACTGTCCCCGTCCTAAGAAAATACTTAAGTGCTTATTTTCCATTTTATTAACAAGTCAACTATAAAGCAACATGCGTAAAATCAAATGACAACACATGCATCATCAAGAATATGTTTGGGAAGATGTCTTTGATTTCATACGTGTTTAACCTCGGACAATTCACTCAAAGCTTATGTTCATGTTCCAACTACTCGTAAGTGATATTAGGATGATACACCAAAAACTAATTTCACAATAAAACTCTACGTAGGTCTATAAAATAAAATTCGCCTTCACGACAAATAAGAACAAAGTTTACTAGTACTAGTACTCCAATGCTAGCTGGTACTAGTAGCTGCGAGTGCGGATAGATACACAGAAGACGACAATGACCTGTGACTCTGAGTTTGTGTGGGCCATCGCAGCATGCAGGTAAAGCCTTCCCAGGAAGATACGACGCATGGGTCTGTCGGTTCGTGATAAACCGACAGGCTTGTTATATTAACGATTATTGTACAACAGCTTCTATATTTGCTAGTATTATTCAATAAAAAATCTAACCGTAGCCACCAACATCAACTGAATCTTCCTTTCTTTCTTTTTTTTTATCTCTTTTCCGTTTCTTTCTACTATAGTTATATATATATGGCCACCCAACGTCAATGGAATGGTACAAAGGTTAGGCTATGGGAGAGAAGAATCCTGTGATCTCGCAGTGCATGGCCTGATGTTGATGACCATGACTAGCAAGGATCGGCAAGCTAGCTAGTGAAACAACACAGTGCAGGGAGAGAAGCAGAAGCTAGTGCCTTGTTATCGTCGTTCGTTAATTATCTGATGATAAGTCAGCTTAATCAGCTACCGTACCATTTCAGCCATGCTGACGGCATTCCGTAGCACGTTCGTTGTACGGCACCATCATCATCTGAAAGTCAACCAATTAAGGCGGCCAATCTTGCCATCTCCCCATGACAAAATTATTTTTGCTATGCCAGATTCGCATCTCCCCTTTGTTAATGGTGACTAGGCAGCCAGTGGAGCCAAGTCAAAGTACGAGATGCACGGAAGGGAGGAACCGCAGATATGCGAGCTCGGAGCTCCACCCTCAGTAATAAAGTTTAGATTAAATATAGATAGATATTTTGACCATTTTTGCCACGAAGAGTGTCGTTGAGCTGCTGTGTGCCATCGCGCGCAGCAGATACTGTAAAGCCTTCCCTGGAAAATATGCACCGCCGGTGCTTATCAGGACAGGACAGGTCTGGCTGGAACTGGACTGTCTGTCCTGCTCCACGGCACGGAACGGAGCAGAACGAACGGCTGCACCCACCCATCCGTCCTTTCTTGGTACGGCACCACCAATGTCAACTGATGAAGCTTCGTTTCTTTTTCTTTTCTTTTCTCTCTCTCTCCATTTCTACTACGGAGTACTGTAGTATTCGCCGGGGAAGACGAGACGACGCCTCCCCAAGAAAACTAATCAAGTGATTGACTATACGATTAGGAAGCTTCTCTGTGTGTCGATCTGTGCTGTGCTGAAACCAATTCAGTTTATTGGGTTAGGTGGGGTGTCACTGTCCATGGCCTCATGTTGATGACACATGAAGAACAACAAGTCGCCTTGTCATCGTCGTCGTTATCTACTGATAAGTCAGCTTAGCTACCATGCAGCCCTGCTGCTCATGGCATTCCGTAGCACGTTCGTACGTACGGCGCCATCATCATTTGATTGAATTTATCTAAAATTCCAAAGTCAACCAAGGCCATTGCAATCTAGGCCTTGTTTAGATGGCTTCAAACTTCCAAGTTTTTTCACTCTCGGTACATCACATCAATCTTTAGCCGTTTGTATGGAGTATTAAATGTAGTTAAAGAAAATAACTATTTACACAGTTTGATTATAAATCATAAGAGGAATCTTTTAAGTCTAGTTAGTTTATGATTTGACAATAATTACCAAATACAAACGAAAATACTACAGTATCAAAGTTAAGAAAAATTATGTATCTTAACAAGGCCCTGGTCATCCCATGAACAAAGATTCGCCTCTATCTCTATTATCTTTTTATTTATGGTGAGTATAGGAGGGAAGTCAAAAGTACAAGACGCACGGAAGGAACCGGCCGGGAGAGATATGCGAGCTAGCTCTTTCTTAAGAGCGCACTATAGTAGGAAAATCTTGAACATATAGTTTATTAGATTAAATTCAGATATCTATACCACTTTAATTTGGTTCTGAACCATAATTAAGTTCGGTTGGTCATACAACCAAAAATGATCCGCTGGTCCAAAACTCAAACCGTGTTAAGAACGAACGATATGTAGCTCTAGGAATTTGATTATTTGGACGGGAGAGTAAAATGTTTACCTGGCAGGTCGCGGAGACAAGCAAACCAGCTGCGGCTGTCTGATTGTGATAGCCATCGTAATCTGCTATGCACCAGATAGCAGATAGAGCCTTCCTAGGAAGATACAGATGCACAGCTAGCACAGCACAGGCTATCATGGATTGGAGACTTGGAGTGCAGTGCTTATCAGGGTGAGGTGAGTACCGAGGAGGACGACCGCCTAGTGGGTGGCCGGCCAAAGTGCGTCCGTTCGTCCTTTTTAGGTACGGCACCCCCACCACCACCAAACGTCATTTTTCTATTCTTTCCCATTTTCTATCTAACATGGTGTATGTATGTACTACTCACTTTATCCTAAAAAGAGACATTTTGTTATGATGATGAATATGAGCAAACAAAAATGACACAGACACTTATAATCCATTGCAAAACAATAAATAAATCGATAAGATGAAAGGAAGGTTAAGCGGATATAACTTACTAGGTAATTAGGTATGCATGGGCATGAGAAAACATTTTTGGTAGATGCTCAACCTAGAGAATAATGGTCCAGAGGCCACATAGGTCATCTCCTTTATGAAAGTGGGATCATCTCTACTTTGGTCTCACAATTGACAAATACCTAATATTCTCTTCCTGTCCACATCTTGGGCAATTAGTCGTGCCCTTATTATGAATGAATATACTAGCATGTAGATTTTTTACACATTGATGTGCTGATATTTTTTGTTCCTCGAAGACATCATATAACAACCTTTTGTTTTCAAAATCAAGTGCCGACATATATATCATAGACAATCCATCGAAGCTTACTTTTATGGCATACAAAAAATACCCATTGAAGATAAAACTACATAAAAACTTGGTTTTACTAGATTTATCATACAATTATTTATGTTTTGAAATTTTTGTTAGTTTGTTGTACAAAATAATTGTAATATTATAGAATCACCAACATATCATTGTATAATGAAAAGAAGAAAAATGTATTGTGGTCTGGCATACCTAAGAAAGCCCAATACACCTATGTATAAATCAATTACTAAAAGAAATAAAATGAAGTATCTATCACAACCCCTTCCCCTACTTGCTGATCCAAAGTCATCACTCGTCGTCGACTAACAGCCAACACCGCTCGGCAACAACAAAGCTCCTCTTGATAGTGAGGACCCTCTGCTTACCCCCTTTTCTCAGTCCTCCTCTATAAACTCCAATCCCTAACCTTTCTCTTTCCAAAAATTGTTGAAACATAATGGTGGATTACCTTGACCTGATGAATTTGTTACCACCAAACCCAAGGGATTACAAACACCATACAGGTCCTGCCTAATGACCACAATTCGTTGACTCCACAACCTAAGCTCCTGGCTTGATGCATAGATGTAGACATATTTAGCGGCCAATTAGGAGTTAAATTGATTTGATGATGCATTCATTCATTATGCATAATAGCCATTAAATTATAAAAAAGGGATTGAAATATAGTGAGATTTACCGTTATTTTATTTAGTACTTGCTTACCTAATTGTGGGACAATTTCTCTTTTTTCGATCGAATTAATGATAAATAAATGTCATTATTGAATTATATGTAATTTAATTTTTAGGTATGGCATAGCATATGGGAGAACTTTAAGCCCCAACAAAAAAAAGACAATATTTGTTTTAGAATATAGCACTCAGAATGATGTTTTTTTTCCCTCTCTTCATGGCATGTTTGTGAGAACGGTTCAAACTTGATGGCCATTTTGCTTCAGTCCATGTGCCTTTTATTACCCTGGTCTCAACTAATCGTGGGCGCTAATGGTATCCGTACAATGCGTCAAAACTTCTACGTGCACGGCGGGGCCCACACAAGAAGTGCGTTGTCGCTGACGCGCGCACACCACCGAACGGAACGGGACCAGCCAGCACTTACTCGTGCTTGCCTCACCCTCCGTCGCGAGATGCCAAAGTGGGGCAGAACCGGGTCCGCAGGTCAGTGTCACGGGTAGGCCAAGCATAAGGTACGCTTGGCTTTGGCGTTACGTACGCGTCCGCACCACCAGGCTGTACGATCTGCAGTCCTTTCCCGTCCTCCCCTCCCCCGCATCCACCCCTCCCCACCTGCCTCACTTCCCGACTTTGATTTTCCCATTCTGCCCCCAGCCGAGTACACCCGCCGTACCGTACTTCCTGTCCGATTGGACTCCATACATCGGCCGAGTTTACCGTCGTACCGCTGATAGAGACTTTCCTCGGCTGAACGGGTAGGGGCAAATACGGAAAATACAGGCACAGAAGCGTATTCCCCAGTACGACACGCCCCAGGGGCAGTCTCGTCATCTCCTCTCCTCACATCCCACCTCGTCTCCTTCTTGTTGCCCATCTCATCCGTCGCCGGCCGGAGTCCATTTCTTGCCTGCAACCACCGTCGTCCTCCCGCCGCAGATCGAGGAGCCACCAAGAACAATCCCCTCCACCACCCCCATGGCCGCGGCAGCAGCCCAGCAGCACCGGCACCCGAAGCGCCGCCGCCTGGCGCTCCCCCTCTCCGCTTCTCCCGCCCATACCCCCGCCGCTGCCGCGCCGCCGCTCGACACGCTGGCCGACGAGCTGCTCTTCCTGATCCTGGACCGCGTGGCGCAGTCCGACCCGCGGGCGCTCAAGTCCTTCTCCTTAGCCTCCCGCGCCTGCCACGCCGCGGAGTCGCGGCACCGCCGGACCCTCCGCCCGCTGCGCGCGGACCTGCTCCCTGCCGCGCTGGCGCGGTACCCGTGCGCCACCCGCCTCGACCTCTCCCTCTGCGCGCGCGTTCCCGCCTCCGCCCTCGCCTCCTGCCCCTCCATCCGCGCCGTCGACCTCTCCCGCTCCCGCGGGTTCGGCGCCGCGGGCATCGCCGCGCTGGCCTCCTCGTGCCCGGACCTCGACGACCTCGACCTCTCCAATGGGGTCGACCTCGGGGACGCCGCGGCGGCCGAGGTGGCGCGGGCGAGGGGGCTGCGGAGGCTGTCGCTGGCGCGGTGGAAGCCGCTCACCGACATGGGGCTCGGGTGCGTCGCCGTCGGGTGTACGGAGATCAGAGAGCTTTCTCTCAGGTGGTGCCTGGGGGTTACGGATCTCGGGATCCAGCTCCTCGCGCTCAAGTGCAGGAAGCTCACCAGCCTCGATCTCTCCTACACCATGGTGAGCGCTTCTTGGGTGCTCTGTTCGTTTCTTGGACCAAAGGGGATGGTTGTTTCTGTCGTCTTTGGTTGCTTCTAGCACGTTTCTTGTTTTGATCATCAGGCTCCCTGTTTAATTCACCCGAGCAAAGTAGGCTTCTTTTATCCCCTTTGCTAAATCTGCTGCCTTCATCAGTTACTAGTAAATCATTTGCTCAATCTAATCTGATTTATTCAGTTAGTGGCTTAGTGCTTAGCTTAGGGCATTGGACCACTTTGTCCACTTCAGTGTATATGTAGTATAGTATTCTTGATCTGCAGACGTCCTTATCTATAAACATGGCAAATCATCTTTGCAACAATGGATCTGCAGAGTAGTTCTAGTAACCAACTCTAGTTCCTCTTGCTGTTTTGTGCCTACTGCCTAATGATCAACTTATCTTATTATTGTGCTGGAGTAATGAGCTAATGATAAATGGAAATACGTCTTATGTTGCAGATTACAAAGGATAGCTTTCCTGCCATCATGAGGCTACCCAATCTTCAAGAGTTGAGACTGGTGGGGTGTATTGGAATTGACGATGATGCTTTTGGTAGTCTTGACAAAGAATGCAGTAAATCACTACAGGTGAGGTTTTCATGGTAATTTGCCATTTCTTGCTGACTTACCTGTTACTAGCAGTCTCACATCACCTTCATCTGAAACATTATGGTAGAATTTTCTTCTTCATATTACACTGTTAGGTTCTGAACTCTGTAGATACCTTGTCTGAGCTAGTCACTTGCACCAAAATATGTATTTTGGATGATTCACAAAAAAGCTCACTGAACTCGCATGCTTGCACTGCTGCAGGTGCTTGATCTGTCTGAGTGTCAGAATATCACTGATGTGGGAGTTTCATCCATACTGAAGTCGGTACCCAATCTATTGGAACTGGATCTTTCATTCTGTTGTCCTGTAAGTATCTAATTATCTAGTCGTTTTATTATATCACCTGGGCATAACCTGAGCCCCCACAGCTGAACTTACATCATTCGTGTATCAGGTTACTCCTTCTATGGTGAGAAGCTTCCAGAAGATTCTTAAATTGCGGTCCCTGAAGCTGGAAGGCTGCAAATTCATGGCTGATGGACTAAAAGCTATTGGAACCTCCTGTGTTTCTTTAAGGGAGTTAAGCTTGAGCAAGTGCTCTGGAGTGACGGATACAGAACTCTCTTTTGCCATGTCAAGACTAAAGAACCTGCTGAAGCTGGACATTACTTGTTGTCGCAATATCACTGATGTTTCACTAGTGGCCATAACCAGTTCATGCACTTCCCTCGTCTCTCTGAGGATGGAGTCTTGTAGCCGTGTTTCCAGTGGTGCGCTCCAACTGATTGGGAAGCATTGTTCTCACTTGGAAGAGTTGGACCTTACTGACAGTGATTTGGATGATGAAGGTACTTACTGAACTGGTTACTGAATTATTCTTTGCCAGATGAACGTAAAGTTTACCCTGGATATATTTTGTGTAGGATTGAAAGCTCTTGCCAGATGCGGCAAACTTTCAAGTCTAAAAATTGGCATTTGCTTGAAGATAAGTGATGAAGGTCTTACCCACATTGGAAGGTCTAGCCCAAAACTCCGCGACATTGATTTGTACAGGTCATTATTAGACATGTCTTGTGGTTTTCTTTGTTTGGTCAGTCTTTGTCAGTAAACTAACTTATATTTTCTGTTTCAGGTGTGGAGGCCTTAGTGATGATGGAATTACTGAAATTGCGCAGGGTTGTCCGATGCTAGAGTCTATCAATCTATCCTACTGTACAGGAATAACAGACCGTTCACTGATTTCACTCTCAAAATGCACAAATCTGAGTACTCTGGAGATTCGTGGCTGTCCCATGATTACATCCACTGGGCTCTCAGAAATAGCAATGGGGTGCAGGCTACTTTCCAAGCTTGATATTAAAAAGTGCTTTGAGATCAATGATGTTGGAATGCTTTACCTTTCCCAGTTCTCTCATAGCCTCCGTCAGGTATTATCCTTCTCCTGCAACTTGAATCTGATGATACAATGTATGTTCCGCAATTGTGCTAATACCATCTACTTTTGTCACAGATAAACATGTCATATTGTTCAGTCACCGATATTGGGCTTCTTTCCCTTTCTAGCATTTCCGGCCTGCAGAACATGACCATTGTTCATTTAGCGGGTATAACACCTAATGGCCTGACAGCTACTCTTATGGTTTGTGGTTGTTTGACAAAAATGAAGGTTCATGAAGCAGTCAAATCCATGATGCCTCCTCATATGATTAAAAATATTGAGGCACGCGGCTGTGTTTTCCAGTGGATCGATAAACCATTTAAGGTATTGTACTGCTACTGCTCCTTTGGTTGCCTTACACAGCGTTGATCCCTTGTGTTTACCAACTCATTTAGGTGTCTTGCTTGATTTGCTACTCGAGAACACTACTATTATTTCCTTCAGAAAAGTTGTTCTATTAAGCTACTATGTTTGTGCTGTCAGATCTAAATGCAATGTTTTTTTTTTTTACTTTCAAGATTGTCTATGCTTCAAAACACACAACCCATGATTTGCATATGGATGGTGTTAAAAAAATGCCTAAAAGCATAGCACAGTTAGTATCTTATGTTTGTTGACTGTTGAGTGAATTTGTTCTTACTAGAATTACAAACCTGCAAAAGTCAAGTGTCTAACAACAGGTGTGGCCTTGTGCAGGTTGAGGTGAAACCTTGTGATATATGGAAACAACAGTCCCAAGATTTGCTACGATGAGAAGACCTCAAGTTTAGCCATCGTGGGAAGCAGGGCATGCATCATGTGGATGGATGGGTTTGTTGACTGGCATCTAGAACTGATGTCTGAAGAACGAGCTCGAATTTTGTACTGTAATTGGTGCGATATCGCAGAGGTGTAAATCTTGATGTTGTATATACTAGATGAGTAAATCCAGTCCCAAACTCCCAATCCCACCTTTGTTTGGTGAGGTGAACATGTCTGAAGGAAAGTTATTGACATGGAAGAGATGGTTTTGATTGATATAAGAAAATGGTTTTGGAATTCAGTGCCATGGATATGGCCTGTGTTTGTTGGCTGTTGCATTTATGTTTGTGATTAGCTGGAATGAAGTGGCTTGCACAACCTGTTTGGAATGCAAGAACTGAATGAAGGATACTGGAGATCTCTGCCTGTTTGTAGTGCCTGATTAAAATGGCTTTGACGGTTGAGTATCTATCGTCTAATAAAAAAGCGGCAAAGCTTTTGCTGCCCTTTCGGAATAGAAACGGTTGAGTATCTCTGGTGCAGTGCCTCTGCTTGGTCGTATTCTCAAACAAACGAGACTTAGTAGATGGAGAGTTGGAGACATGATTTTAAAAGTTTTCTGGTGCTAGAATTTGGTCAAAGTCCGAGTCAGTGTTGTATGGGACCATGGAAGCACAAATAGAATGCCTGCCTGAACTAAAATCAATGCCAGGGAGTTCGAGGGTGAGGCAGCTAGCGTTGCATTGCCATGGGCAGCTAGAATAGTACTAGTAGCATTGAAGAAGCCGGTGGCAGGAGCGAGAGCGAGGCGACATGGGCGGCGGCGCGGCGCAGGCATCACGTTGGCGCCGGACAGGCCGTTGCCGTTGCCAACCCAAGCACGGGTAGCTGAATGGCCGGTGCTCCCGTCGGTGATCCCTTCAGCCTTCACACTCCGTCCCTCGATGAGTAAATGCATGGCATCTCCGTCTCCATCTGCTGTTGCCGGGTTGTGTCGCCCCTCCGCCATGGCTCTCCTCGCCGTTGCGCCCAGGGCATGCAGAGCGCAGCTGCTGCCACCTGCTGCATTGGCTTTGCTCGAGCCATTTTCCTTCGCCTGATGGCTGGCTGAACCTGAAGCTGTCCGTGTCCGTTTGTCTGTCCATCCGAAGAAGCTTCAATTACATGGGTGACGCCGTGACGGATTCCTGTATTATATTATATATTATATACTCATAAAGTGGGTGATTCCAGGGTCTCTCACAATCCCCTTGTTCATGCAACTGTTCTAAGAACAGTGCACAATCTGCACCGTCCATCCATGGCCTCAGTGCCTCCACCGTCCACGTTGCCAGCCTCTAGAACTCGCGTTGCCAGCCTCCAGAAACGCCTCTCGCTGCGGACCCTCCATCTGCCTCCTCGGCTGCCGCTCACACGAGCGTGCCGCAAGCCACCTGCTCTTCCTCTCTCCCGTCTGCGTCCTCCTCTCGCCGACGCGCATGTCCCTCACCATCTCTCATGCCTGGCCGCCCGAGTAATGCACTCCTCGCCCCATCCCCGTCCTCTGCGACCCCTCCTCCCTCCGCGAGGTCACGCCGCCGCCGCCAAGCAAGAAGAATAATACATCGATGTAAAAAAAAAAGTCAATTGTTTGATGGGTATACTTCCACGCGCTGATGCCTCGTAGCTGCTGTGGTAGAACCTCTCAAACACCTTTGACAGTTATGCATATCTTTGACAGTCATGTATGTACTTCAGATAACTTAACGAACTTTATTGGATGTCCTCAAAAACCTCGATTAAACCATATTTAATAACTCATACTAGGATCAATAAAAGAGTAGCTGTAATATTACAATATTTGTTATAAAATATACATCAGAGTACAGAAGAATAATAAAAGTAAATTTACAAATTATAAATAAATTATCTTTTATAAACTTAACTTTAGTTGTGGAAGTAGAGTAGAACTAAAGAAGATAACTTAGGTAGAGCGCCTAAGTTGGGAGAGAACAACTAGATCACGTCGAGCCCACCGACATAATCTTGGTTCGAACACCAATTACCACCTGCAACAGGGGTTTAACAAACCCTGAGTACAAAAATACTCAATAAGGCTGACCCGACGAAAAGAGGGGTGAAGATTCAGAAATGCAGGCCATTGGGATAAGGTAAGGCTCGCAAGAAATAAAATTTTTGCAGAAAAGCTCTTAGGGATCAAGTTTTAAATCACCATTAATTATAACAGAAATGTAAAGTTGTCCAGCTCTGGCTCAAGATCATCAAACAACTTCATTGTTATTCCTTCTTCAAGTTCCAGTTGTTAACTACGATGTAGGTTAGGTGATCGAGTCTCCTTATCCGAGGAGCAATGACGATTCGAATCGATTGTACCCAGCTGGGATCTAGATCTCGATATACATGAGGCTCCAACCAAAATGCATATCAGACCTTACGATATACGTGAGACTCCAACCAACACGTATACCGACCACACGATACACATGGGACTTTCGACCCACAATATATCGATATACGTGGGAAGCCAACCCACGGTATACCACACCATTGTATATGGATTTTCTAATCTCAATCACAGGCGGGCCTACAACGGATGTGGCCTAGGTCATCAACAGACGAAAACACTACAGAGGAACTCCTTTCCCAATGTAAGTTAGTTGTCCGGACTCGATTTATTAACTATCATCATGATTCTAACAGGTGAAGCCAATCTTATCTTTTTTATTCTTTTACTTTTTGAAAACTTAGCTAATTAAGCAGGGCTAAGCATTACTACGCATTTTCCAAATAAACAGGTAACAAGGAATATGGAAGTAAGACAGGTAATGCAACTGGTAGGTTTTTACTCAACTCCTATTACTTAATGTAACATTTTATAACTGAAGTGATAAAAACTTTATAAAACAAGGATAGAGTTTAAATGCATCCGTGCTTGCCTTTGTTGCAGAGAAGTTAGTTTCCAATTGTCAGGCTTGACATCATCTTCATGGATGGATGACACCAACATCATGTATCTACGACTTCAACTTCAATGGGGAATGGCACCTTCCGAAGATCATGTATCATGATCCAGCTCACTCTCGAAATAACTACACGTTGTAATGATGCATGTTTTAGTATGATGAGCTCAGGCATGATGCATGATTATACATGGATGAAAGCATAATAACTTAATTAACTTGAGTACAACTTTTTTTCACCATAAAGTTATACCCTAACAAGATTTAAAGGCTTTCATTAAGCACATAACATAACATTAACTAAAACATACTTGCATGATAAAAAGAACTCAAACAACTTAATTAAAGTGCCAAAGGTCATTAAGGATTAATGATCTAAGGTCATCACTCAATCCAAAAGTTAAACAACCCTCTAATGATTAAGCATGATTAAAAGGGTTAACTAATTATTTATAAAAAGCATAAATTAAAGACATAAAATTAAAGTTGTCTAATTAATCTTAAAATTTTATTTTGAAAAACTCTTGATCTAATTAGATGGAAAAAAATTTCAGAAATAAAAGCCAATTATTTTATTTATTAAAAATCAAAGAAGATGCATTTTTCAATTAAAAGGGATAATTTTAAATCATACAAAAAGTACTCAAAATTGGTATATTATATTTTTCCTAGGTAGAGGACATCATAAAGGACATACACAAAAAATTTTAGAATTTTTGGAGCTATACATGAATTACTATGAATTATGAAAGAAAACAACATTTAAAATATTTTTTGAAAATAGAAAAAGAAAAAGGGAAAATCTTTCCCGACGTTGACCGCGGGGCGGCGATTTTGACCGACGATATCTCGCCGACGGCGAGGTCTCCGGTGATGGAGTTTGGCCCTACATGCTCATCTCGATACGGCGAACAAGTTGAACTAGCTAATGAAGCGGCGGAGCAAGAGCGACAGGCTTGCCGACGGCCATGGCGGCACGGCGGCGTGGCGGCGCGGCTGCAGGACTCACCAGAGCTTCTCCGGCGATGGCAAGCGCACGAACACACTCAGGGCATCCACGCGAACGCGATAGGCAACAAGATGGGGTCGTTCCTGACCCTGCCAAGATGGCCATGCGTGCAGCGGCGGGCAAGGCGGAGCACCGGTGGTGAGCATGTACGTCGGTGGCTACGGTGCGGTAACGGTGAAACGGAGGGCGTGGATAGTTGCAGGAGCTCACTGCGGTGATGAGGCGCACGTTAGCGGGCTCGGAGGTGGACTGTGGCGAGCTGCTGAAGGCGGCGGTGATGGTGGTGGCGCGCTCCGACGGCACGGACGACGTCACGGCGATGTAGGGGCTCGGCTGCAGAAATTAGCGAGCCGATCATGAGCATGGCATCAAGGCGAAGTGATAGAGCAAGGAAATGCAACCCGGCATTCACCGTGGAGGGCAGGCGACAGCGGCATGTCCTCGGTGGAGCTCCGGCCGGTCTTGGAGAAGATGACGGCGTGCGGGCGCTACGGGCAACGAGGGCTTGAACTGCTTGGCTCTACGCGATCGCAAGAACGAGGCGAAGCTGGTGGAAAGACAGGACGACGAGAGGTGGAAGGACGATGGTGAAACTGAGCGGCAGAGGGAGGTCGTCGGCAATGGCGAGCAGGGGAAAAAGAAGAAGAAAAACGGCGATGGCCGACCTGTTTATAGGCTACCGGCGACGCACGGGTGGGCGACACGGCGACGGTGAAGTTTCGAGCGTCCGGGCGAGCTGGCGGCCGCGGCACGCCGGTATGGGCGACGGTGGACGGCGGCGCGGCTTGAAAAGCCGGCCATGGCGGCAGCCCATAGGCCCGGGCACTGTTCATCCCTCCTTTTTAAGCTCTAGATCGAATTTTCCAAAATTACTTTTAAAAAGACATAAAAAACTTGAAAATCTCCAAAAATATCATTTGCATAACTTTTCAAGAGCTATGTATTTTGTTTGACAAATATTTTGAAATTCTGTATAGTTTTTGAAATATGAATTCAAATTCAAAAGGGGATCAAAACCCTAGAAACAAATATTTGAAATTACTTTTGATTTTTCAATAAAACTTAAAAATCTTTAAAACTATAGAATGCTCAACTTTTCAAGCCAAACTTTTTTCATATATAAAGTTTTCCAAAATTATGCATAATTTTTGAATTATGAGTTTAAAATCAAAAGGGGACAAATACTGAAAAACTTTATTTTTAAATTCATTTGAAATTCTTTTTGAAAATTTGAAAAACTTTAAATAGAACTTTTGTAGCTCTTCTCAAGATCTACAAACCATATTTTGAGAGTATATCAAAATTATTTAAAGATTTTGAAATATAAAGAAGGGGAATAAAATAGAGTTTTAAAAATAGTTTTTGGAATTAGCAATCAACTTATCATTTCATGTATAAAACAAAGCATCACATAAAATACATTATTAAAATATGAATACATTTATACCATGATGCTCAATAATTATGCTTGATAATTCATTTGATTAATATTTTAATTACGTGTTAACATCAGGGATGTTACAGGTGTTTGTTGAAATACCGAGCTGAATATATAGGAGTTCAAAAATCATTGTGTTCTAACCTCATCCAAAATTAGAGTGCCTTTTTCCCCAACATACATTTGGGATATAGTATATATAATCACCCAAATGACATATATGACCATGCACCAACTCTTCAACCGTCTATATATTTTTTCGAGGTCTAAGCAAACAAGTGTAATGGTGTATTCCAGTTCCTTTCGTCAGTATTGCCAACAAATCATGCCTACTCTTCCTCCTATCTCAAATTGTATCTCAGCTATGATTAGAGCAGCATGCCAGGGCTGCGAACCGTTCACTCGACACCGACTAGAATCAATTGACCTGGAGAAAAAAGGCCGTCTCCATTCTCCACTGTGTGCCACTGAAGATTTCCTTGCATTTTCAGCAACTGCCACTTTCATATGCAAACGATTTGCATGAGCATTACATGATTGGTAAAATGGGTAAGCGATTATAGTACCTGGCCTGGCCTCCCTGTTGGCACAATTTGGGAAAAAGTATTATCAAGTATCAAATCTCTTTGCTTCTAATTTTCAAATCCTGTTTTAAATTCCCTATCATACCTAAATATCTGCCGAATTTTAATTGTAGGTGTGTTCCCAAATTTATTAATTTTGAAGCTTTGGTTCCACATTCAGGTGCTAATTGTCCTCTGTATTTCAATTTTTTTTTCCTTTGGAACAAACACTGTATAATTTATGAATACAGTTATCACATGATGTGATTGAATCCCCATATGCAAGTATATATCAATTGTAATATTTTCATTGTATTCTACTATATTCATGAGTAAAGCAGGCTACATATGTCATACCTTGCTAGCCCCGCGCAACTGCGCAGGGGTTCCTGCTAGTTCCTGTATAGAATGGTCCATCGTCATACGCTACCAGCTACCATAACGCTAGCGATCCTGTCATTAATGCCCCAAGGCCACCACACCTACGAACCAACCAAATGAACCCAGCATAAATTGAACCCACCGTTCCTGCTGCTCCTGCTTGGCAATCCAGGAAGAGCAGAGGAGAGGAGAGGACGGAGCTCACGCGCAAGAGAAAGCAAGGCAGCAATGGGGATCTGCTGCAGCAAGGCGGCAGCAGGGAAGCTTAACGACGACGAGGTCTTGGGCTTCCCATGGATGCACGACGACCTGTTCCACAGCCACCTATGGGCCAGCGCCGGCGTCTCCGTGCACACCAAGCAGGGGTGGAAGGGCGCCAACCAGGATGCCATGACCGTCTCACAGGTGCATCACCTCACCCTCCCTCCCTCTCATCTCTGCTTGCACCTTGGACTTGGATTGGTTGCACAGAGCCTGTGCCTACTAGTTAGTTCGTCGCACTAAATAGCTTCTTGCACAGTTCACTTTGTCCAACCAGCAAGAATGAGAGAAGCTAAGAAAACTAAAGTATCTTTAGAAAATACGATGATGATTTCGCTTCTTGTACATGACTAATCTTCTCAGTTCTCACTGTTCATAGTGTTGTTGCTACTTGCAATGCGAGTTCTTTACTACTAACCAACTTAGTTTCAGCAAAAGTGCACTGATCTATCTACTATAGCTGCTAAGAATTGGCTTCTTACTACCTGATAGAGATGTTAGTAGAAAGGAAAACACAGATATTTTTGGCAACCTTAAACTATGTACTTCACCATCTTTATTGCCCACACCATCAATGTCCTGAAAGCTTGCATTGTACATGAACCTGGCCGACCAGAACATTAAAACCAATGTTGGCAGCACATCCATATCTTTGTACCCTATTATTAGCATCTCCGATCCAAGTACATTGAATTTTCTGTTTTATACGCGCAATTCGCTTGATCTTGATGAGTCTTAGTTGTGTCAAGATGCTTAGGACTTTCCTGGCCACAAAGGCCACATCTTCTGCGGGGTGTTTGATGGCCATGGACCTCTTGGCCGGGAAGTCGCTCGCCATGTTCGAGACACCCTTCCAGTGAAACTAGCCTCTGCTTTGAAACCAAAAACTAGGGACAAAGATTCTTCAAGCGATACTTTGAAGCTCAAACCTGAAGAAGATGACTCAAGCAGTAATTTGAAGCTCACTACTGAAGAAGATGAGTCAAGCGATAACTTGAAGCTTAAACCTGAAGAAGTTGACTCGAGCAATAGTCTGAAGCTTAAACATGAAGAAGATGACTCAAGCAATAGTTTGAAGCTCAGAACTGAAGAAGATCCCTCGAGCAACACAGATTTGGATTCCTTTGACAAGACAGATAGCAGCTCTTCCAGTGATGATACCAGGGATGAGAGCCAGCTGTTGTCCACTTGGAAGAACATATTCGTGAAGACATTTGAGCAGGTGGATGAGGAGCTGAGGCAACATTCAGGAATTGACTGCATTTGTAGTGGTACAACTGCAGTTGCTGCTGTTAGACAGGTACTGATTCTGAACTGTTGCTACTAGTAGAACTGGAAATCATGTGTCCATGATTTGGATTATTCTTTGGCGAGTCAGATAGTGGCTCAGTGATATACCTGTACTGTACTACTGTATAGGAAATCATGTTTCAGATGTAGATACAAATACTGAAAACTACACCTTAAAGGTTAATTCAACATGTGTAAAGCATACATATCACTTATTCTGTTGCCCAATTGTCCTTCATATGCACAGGGTGATCACTTGATCGTTGCCAATTTGGGAGATTCACGAGCTGTGCTTTGCACTCGGGACAGCAAGGACCGTCTGATCCCAGTCCAGCTCACCACTGACTTGAAGCCAGATCTTCCAAGTGAGCACCCAAACTTCTCATTTCACAGTTATCGGTGCATTCACATGAACATCTTGACTGAATTCTGCGTTATTCTTACTTGCGACAGGCGAGCTCGCAAGGATTCTGGATTGCAAGGGAAGAGTGTTTGCCATGGACGACGAACCAGACGTGCCTAGGATGTGGCTGCAGGATCAGGACGCGCCGGGCGTCGCCATGGCAAGGGCCTTCGGGGACTTCTGCCTGAAGAACCATGGCCTTATCTGCACACCTGAAGTCTACTGCAGGAAACTGTCCGATAAAGATGAGTTCTTGGTGCTTGCTACTGACGGGGTAATAAAAAACGGAATGTGCTCATTTATTTGATTGGCAGTTTCAGATTCCTGTCACTTTCAGTCCATTAGCGGTCCCTGGTTTCTTTAATGAGAAAGGCTTAAATGCATGCAGTTCTATACTAAATGATGTGGGTACAGAATACTCCTTCCGCTTCTAAATTATAGTCTACTTTAATTTTTTGGGTGTATACATTTTACTATATACCTAGGTAAATAATACGTCTAGATACATAACAAAATAAATACACTAAAAAAATCAAAGTGAACTACAATTTGCCCTTTGAGACTAGACCCACAACAGAAACTGTTAACCGAAACCATACACATATCACTGTCGTATATTTAGTGTCATGATGGTTTCAGCTGATAATGATATGTTTACACAATAGACAAAAGTTTCAGATGATATGGTTCTACGGTAGCCTGAGCAAAACAATCTGAATTTTCCTTGCTGCGATTCAAAACCCGTTGCAGATTTGGGACTGCTGTCGAACAAGGAGGTGGTGAAGCTGGTGTCATCGGCGACCGACCCAT
The DNA here is from genome assembly GCA_023333625.1 of Bothriochloa decipiens. Classification (NCBI taxonomy): domain Eukaryota; kingdom Viridiplantae; phylum Streptophyta; class Magnoliopsida; order Poales; family Poaceae; genus Bothriochloa; species Bothriochloa decipiens. The sequence continues at coordinate 53,976,750 of CM041636.1, forward strand.
CCAAGGCGGCGAGGCAGCTGATCGACCGAGCGGTCCGAGCATGGCGGCGCAAGTACCCGACGTCCATGGTGGACGACTGCGCCGTCGTGTGCCTCTACCTCAACCGGGTCCCAGGCACAGGAGACAACGTGAAGCCGGCGGCGCCTCCTGCCGTGCCATTCACGGGCAGCAGCTTCCGCAGGGCACTGAGTAACGGTGGCGACGAGGCGGCGGCGGCGGAGGGAGCGACGGTGTGGAGAGCGCTGGAGGGGGTGGCGCGGGCCAACTCGATGATCAGGCTGCCGCGGTTGGGGCGCGTGCTGAGCTGGGGGAGGCGGTTGAGTTCGCTGGATGGAGACGACGGCGAGGAGCAGCAGGGTTAGTTGATGAATCCATCAATCGGATGGGGAGGTGGTCGTTTTCATGGGCGGTACACGTGGGCATGCATGGACCGATGGATGGACGCGAGGCAGCCAAATTGAAAAGGAATTTCTAGGATTTGATTGGCGTAATGGCCCTGTCGCATTCAGGAGTAGCATTTCTTCTTCGTTCCTGTGGCTCTGTATGGTTGTTCGTCCTGCTCGCCGGCGACTGCGAGTGCGAGTTCGTGTACTGCTACCTGCTAGTGCTTGCCACTGTATGCATGATGGGTTTGCATTTGCTGTAACTATAATTTGTCGGTGAGATTAATTTGTGACACCATAAGAAAATCTGACCATCAATACGGAAAATGGGGACTTTGCCGAGTGTCGCAAACTTTGCCGAGTGGTAAACAAAGGGCACTCGGCAAAGAGTCTATTTGCCGAGTGTCAGATCCGGCACTCGGTAAAGATATCTTTGTCGAGTGTCTCGCACTCGGCAAAGCGAAGCACACGGCATGCAGGTAATTAATCTTCTGGTATATCAAATACTTGATGTCATGCAGATGTGTCCAGAGTGGTGTGACAAGTACCGGGACTGCTGGGCGGCTATTGTGCGTGAGTGGACCACGGACGCGGCGTACCAGAGGCGCAGAGAACATCGGGAGCGCCTCCTACAGATGCGAGGGGCACCACACCACCAAGGGAACCAGTCCCTCTCATTGTTCATGGAAAGATGGGTATGCTTCTGTTGATCTATTTATTCTAACGCTCAATTGTCATTACTTGTAACCATGTTTGTGTTTTCCTCGCAGACCCAGTCGCATAGTGGATAGGTCGTCAACGAGTTCACAGGGTACGCCCTTGCTCACAAGGGCAAAGCGACGGCGATAGACAACGTCTACGACCCGGCGGACAGGCCCGACGCGTACACTAACGCGAGCGTCTACCCCAAGCTCACCGAGTACACCTCCGCGGCTCGCCAGCGCCATGGGGAGACGTTCGACCCCGCCACCGACCCCCTGGACACAGACCTTTTGATGAGGTTGGGAGGAGGGAAGCAGCACGGCCGGTACTGGATGGCTAACAGCGCAATCGAGTCGTCCTCTGTTCCCACGCTGAGCCAGATTCGACGAGAGGGAACCACGAGCTCCTCCGACATCTCCATAGCGCCTCGGCAGCCGAGCAACGCGCAGATGTTCTGGGCATTTTAGATAAGTGCAGTTTTATTCGTCGTTCACTCGTTTCACACATGTACCTTGCCTTCACATACCATCAACCTTGCGGGTGTAATATTACAGGCCCAGATCGCACAGTTGCAGGCGAACCAGGAGAACATGGTGGTGGACCATCAGCGGCAGCTGGCGGCTGTCACGCAGCACTACCAGTGTCAGATGCAGGACTTTGCCGCCTATTTCTGGGGCCTTCAGATCCCAGGAGTGCAGTAGGCCGAGCTCCCTGCCTCGATCTTTGCTCCACCACCTATTCCTGTGCCTACTCCTATAGCGACTCCGGTGAGTATATTGCCTGTTGCTTTAACTTGTGCGGCCATCTTGTAGGTTCTAATGAGATCAATTGTTCTTTGTGCAGGAACTGTCGGCGGGTTCGAACCCGACTCCTCCAGGTGCCAGCCCTCCACTAGGCCCTTCTCCACCGCACGGGTGGCCGGCTCACCCGACCTTCCCGATTCAGGGCTTCATGTGGCCACGTACCGCTATTCCTCCACCGACGCAGCAGGGGCATTCCGGGCCCGTAAGCGGCCCTCTGCTTCCGCCGCCCTATTGGACGTTCCAGGTGGCGCCGCAGTCAGGGTGGTCTCTGTGGGAGCAGGGTGGGGGCTCTAGGGACGCCGGGACGAGCTAGGTACCTCTACTGCCCGCTTGTGGACTTGTATCGATGAACTTGTCGCTCTTTTGGACATGTTATGAACTTGTATCGATGTAACAGATGAATTTGAGGACCTTTATGTATGAATTCGTGTTGAGACGTCATGGTTCTGAATATGTGATATTCTAGTATATTGTCGTGAATATATGTGAAATTGCATGTCTGGAATGGAAGAAAACAGAAAAAACAAAAAAAATTCCAGCTTTGCCGAGTGCCAGCTCTCGGCAAAGCTGGGCATTTTTCCCAGCAGAGCCAGCTTTGCCGAGTGCTGGCGTGGCACTCAGCAAAGTGACCATACCTTTGCCGAGAGCCAGCACTCGGCAAAGAATTTTTTTTAAAAAAATAAAAAATCTTTGCCGAGAGCCGGCACTTGGCAAAAGATTTTTCAAAAAAATAAAAAATCTTTGCCGAGAGCCGGCACTCGGCAAAGGATTTTAAAAAAAAAGTAAAAAATCTTTGCCGAGAGCCGGCACTCGGCAAAGAATTTTTTTTAAAAAAAATCTTTACCGAGTGCCTGCCACGTCACACTCGGCAAAGGGTGCCGTCAGGTTGACGGCGACCGTTACCTTTGCCGAGTGCTGGCGTAAGCCTTTGCCGAGTGCCTGCAAGATGACACTCGGCAAAGATTCCTTTACCGACCAATTTTTGCCGAGTGTGCTTTGCCGAGAGCCGCACTCGGCAAAGCCTTTGCCGACGGCAAAGGTGCCTTTGCCGAGTGCGGCCGGCACTCGGCAAAGGAGGCGGATCCAGCAGTGCATGGGAATGGTATCTCATTCTTAAATTTAAATGATATAAAATATTTGCGTGATGCATGCATGGTGGGGTGGCAACGGGATGTTATTTTGCAATTTGCATTCTAAAGAATAAGGGTACATGCATGCATGCATTTTTAACACTGGTATTTTAGTACGTACCAATTAATAGAACAAACACAGTTTTAAAAGATTCATTGATGGTGGTGGATCAAGAAGCACAAAAACGTAGTCTCATGGAAATGCATGCTTTGCTGTGTTATTGGGCCGTATCTTATTCGTTAGGCTTCAGCTAGCGATGCTAATTTCGACTAAGCAGATTTTTTTTTTTTTTTGGACAGAGGTACACCGTGCTTTTATAAAGCAACATAATGAGTTGGGGCTTGCTAGCCCCGAACGTCCGGACGGATGGGGCGTCCGAGGGTTGCAGTTGTTTTGCGCGCCCACGTGGGGCGCACGCCACCCCGAACCGACACCAGCATCGAGAAAGATGGGAGGGGGAGTGGATGCCCAGCCGGCGCCGGGAGGAGGAGACACCAACGCGAGGGCAGAAAACGAGGAAGGAGATGCAATATGTGATCTACTTTTGAAACATTCCGATGTAACAATTGTGGCATATGTCTGAATGTGGATGAAACACTTGGAATATACATCTAAAAGATTTGTCAAAACACATGAAAAACACTTGAGAACCATTGTAAAACATACGCAACATCTAGATAAAACACTTGCATCATATGTGTGAAACAATGCAACGTCCAAATAAACACACTTGCAACATACGTGCGGAAAAAACAGATGAAACATTGGGACAGAAGCTTGCAACATATATGTACAACCATAGAAACATGTGCAACATCCCGATCTACTTTCTGCAACATCCACACAAAACACTTGTAACATATCTCTGAAACATCTGACACACTTAAAACATACATTTGCAAGATGCGCTTTTAGCGCAGTATCTCCTTGCTGCTTGAACGAATGGAGGCTCGTTGTCGTGGAGCTCGACCCCGGCACGGAGGTCAGCGGCAGCGGCGCATGGAGCTTGCGGCTGTGTGGAGGTCGGTGGCGGCGCATGGAGCTCGCTGAGGCGCAGAACCCTGGCACGGGCAACTCGCTGACGGGTGGAGCGCGGTCACGGCAGGAGGCATGAGTCTGGGCGGCGCACACTGATCTCATGAGCCTGCCGTGTGGAGCTCCGCCCTATGTGGGTTTGACCCTGGTAGCGGCCTTTCGGCACTTGCTAGCTGCTTACTCTGGCAACGATGAGACAGAGGGGTGGGAAGGGAAGGGGTGGCTGTGTGGCACTGGCTGGACAATCTAATCTGTCTAGGATGGACGTCCTGTCGAAAGTGGCAGTTGTGGGTGAAGTGGATCGTTCGAGGGTGGATCGAGCTCGAGTTCCCGCGGCGTGAGTCGTCGGCGTGCTTCGATCCATGGTCGGAGGAGCTCGGGGTGTGTCCCCGGCCGATGTCTGTTCATCGTCGTTTTCATCCCGGCCTTGGCGTCGGGTGGCTTTTGCGGCTCTTCTCAAAGCTCCAAAGCGATGGGGCTTCTCCAGATCTAGGGTAGCCATGGTGTTTCCTTCGAAGACGGCGGCTGGCGAGGCATCGACGACAGCGGTCGACGACGAGGCTTCTGGCGAGTTCAGGTTTTTCTAGGTCCAGGGTCTTCTTTACGTTTTGTGCTTTAGCCAAGGACCTTTGTGTAAGTTTGGAGGGACAGCTGTCCTTGTATCCTCCTCGTATGTATCTGTATGTGTACGGCATTTGTATATTTTTCTTATCCAGTAATACAGGTATGTTTTATAAAAAAACACAAAGATAAACAAAGAAACTAGGAAACCTGTCAGTTTACATAGAAGCTCCGCACACGCCACTGAAAGGTGGTCACACCAACATCCGGAAACTAAAGAAGACAGCAGAACTGTTACCGATGAAAGCAAACATCGAAGCTTCAATTGGTAAATAAATAAATATAATATTATTTATTTGTTAGATGTCAGTTAAGTTGAGCTGTTGTATTTTATTGAATATAAGCCCATGCTGCATCTGAATTCTGAAGCAAGCTGAAGCACCTCTGCTAACGTGGCAATGGATTGACGTTTCAAACCTCATCTACAATGCAGCTGCCAAGTTTCATCTGTTGCATAGGGAACAGATTTCTTCCACTAAGGTTTATTATATTTAGATACTACAAACAGTTGTCATTTCATGGTAAGTTATTCAATTCATTAATATTGATCCAAGTGCCGGACCCGATGCGTTTGCCGAACAGAGCGTGGGAAGGACATGCAGGAGTATGAGCGCGGAAACGGCGGGACTCAGGTACGCGTGGGAATACGAGCGTGGGAACGACAGACTCAGGTACGTTCGTTTCTTTTTTTCTCTCCTCTCTTTTCCTTATTCTTCTCTCATTTCTTTTCTTTTTCTTTTCATTTATTTTTTTCTATTTTTTTCTTTTCTTGCTCCATTTTCTATTTTTATTTTCCTTTCTATGTGATTTATTATTCTTTTATTCTTTTTTAATTATTCTTTTATTTTTTCCTGTTCTTATTATTTTTTGATGTTCACGTGTTGTACATGTGATGTTCTATTTTTAATTTTTATTTTATTTTGTCTTCTTTTTATTGTTTTATTTCCTTGCTTTTATTTATTCTTTCTTTTTTTTAGTTTTCTATGTTTTGCATTCTTATTTTAATTCCTTTTCTTTTCTTATTCTTCTCTTATTTATCTTTACTTTTATTTTACCTTTTTATTTTTATTTTCTCTTGTTTTTCCTTGCTTCTATTTATTCTATTTTTTTTATTTTTTACTTTTCTATGTTTCTTCATTCATATTTTTATTTTTTCTTTGTTTTTATTTTTCTTTTTTTGCGTATTTAAGTTATTCATTTATTCTATTTGTTCTATATTTTCATTTATTAATCATGTTTTTATTTTTCCTTCTTTTGTATATATTTTTTTATGTGTTTATTTATTTATTTTGTGTGGATATCCACACAGAAAAATTATTTTAATCTGGGCTAACGTAATTTTCTGTCCATGTAAGACTGACGCAAAAACTATTTTTGACGGTGAACCGATAGAAAAACTCAATTTTTTTGTCATTCTATTTCTGTGGGTTATTTTCTGTTGGTATACTGTCAGAAAAATATTTTTTATTGGGATTCACATTTTTCAATGGTTTTTGCACACAGGAGTATTCGAGTTTCCAGTAGTGTTAAGGCCACGTGGAGCTGTGGATAAGCTTGGTGCCTAGGTGGGTGTGCAACTATTCCCAAAAATGATCAACAAACTTTGGGTCTCTATCAAATATGATCGTCTTTGGTACCCCATGCAAACAGAGAATATGGGAGATATACAAGTCGTCATATTAACCCATGCAATATCCTAAGTTGACTGGGATAAAGTGAGCGGACTTGGTCAAACGCTCCACAATCACCCATATCGAGTCATGTTGTTGTCGAGTAACAAGCAACCCTAAAATCAAATCCATGCTAATGTCTTCACACTTTCACGCCGGTATAGCCAAGGGCTGTAGTAGTCCTGCTGGTTTGAGGCGGTCTGCCTTCGCCCTGTGACAGATGTCACATTCTGCCACGTACCGAGCAACTTCTCTTTTCATCCTCATCCACCAAAACTGGTTCTTTAAATCTTGATACATCTTGTTACTATCAGGATGAATGGAATATTTAGAGGTGTGGGCTACTAGATCGATGACAAGTGGCATATGTAGGACTGCCAGAAGATAAGGAACAAGGTGAACGAAGGTTTCTGCCAGTGCCACCAAGGACCATGCAAACGGTGGCTTCTTGTTCCTGCTGTCGACCGGCACCGGATGGTGGCTTCGTGCTAAGTTGTTCAAGCCGCACTAGGCTATGGATGCTAGTGATTTTGATAATTGAGTGACAACTTAAGGATGGACTAATATATGTTTATATTGAGATACACAGGAATTAGTCCACTGATACATGTGTGTGAGCAACATATGCCATATGGTGAAAATGGCTTGGAGATGTTGCAAAGCTCTCACATATGTTGATGAAGGAGCTCATTGCAAATAGACATGACATGAAGTCATGTGACCACACTACAAGGGCAAAGGGTTTTTGTGGAGAAAATTTTCATCATAAAAGCTTATTTTTCGCCACAAATCAGCTTTTGTGGTGACTTTTTAAATCGCCACAAGTCGCCACAGATACTGGCCTCACAAATACTTCAGTGATGAATTTTTATTCCCCAAAAATGACCGTACTCATTAGTGACCAATTGTACTGCCACTAGTAACATGGCCAGTTGTGGCTCAATTCGTTGCCACAAAAAAATATGCATTAGTGGCAAAAATAATGCCATTCATAATATTTTTAGTGGTGATAATAGTTGCCACAACTATATAGAATTTGTGGCAATTTGGTCATCACAGTTACCATTGTAAAAGTGACAAATTATATTGTGACTAAAGACTACATATCAGTGACCAAACTATATAGGTTTATTGTGTCGAAATTTATTCTAACTGTTTTAGTAGTGATTGTGTCCAGTTGATCGCTACATTTTATATGGAAAAAGGTGGCGCCTTTGTCAACACAAATACATTTTATTTGTGATGATATTATTATCAACAATGTTGTAGCAACAAAAATGGCTCAACAAATATATACATCCATATGGTATAAAGAATTCTTTGCATTATATTGAGTACCATCCACCATTTTTGTTTAGATTACAGCTTCTATGGGAGTAAAATATAAAACATAACAGCACCAGAATGACGGTAGCCCTTTCTCGTACCACCTAAAGTGAGGACGCCATGGTTTTAGATGGTCTGAAACTGTCGACTAACATTTGGATCAGCTCAAGTACAAAACGGTGGAATCTGTGTAAAGAAAAAGAAATCATATCACAATTTTGACATTCAGAAAAAAAACATGGACGACCACCATATCACAATCTATGGTATATTAAAAAAATATGAAAACAGATCAAGAATCTGAGAGGGATAAGGCAATTTTGACATAAAAAAAAGAATGAAATGAACAAAGAGAACGAGAATTTAGGATTTTGTGATATGGCAGACGTAAAATACAAATTTCCTATAGAGACTGTATGAAGAAAGGATATAATACCTCACGATTGGCACCATCGTGAAATAGAATGGCTGCACTGATCGATGACGAGGATTCCCTTCAGATCCTAGCGGCACGGTCTCGATAGATCTCTGATATGAAGAAATTCCTGCAGGGTAACGATCAGAATGGCTGCATTAATCTGAGGACTACGGAGCTGACGGGATTCCCTACAAAACTTGGATAACATGTGGCAAGGGCGGTATTGATTGAACTGGCAATTCATTGGTGATGGATGCAGGGGCGATGTACGCGCCACCATGTTCATCGTGGACTCGTGGGGAGGGACGGTGAGGGAGGTGGGAATTATGGAGATGTGCGACGGCAGTAATCAGAAAAGGAACGATAGTCTAAATAGGGGGAGTTAGACGAGATCCACAATTAGGGGGCAACTTTCACGTTATTTTATTTTATACACGGTCTCCTCAAGCTTGTCTCTATGAAAGGTGGGGTGTGAAAAAACGGATTATCCAACAGAGAAGAATGCATACGTACAAACCAAAAAAAGATGGAGGGAAAGAAAGGCGGGAACCCAAAAAAGCTCTATCTAACTGAACATTTTATCGGTCTAAACAAATTAAATCAAATTGAATTAATACTCCCTATCAAACATGTGTGAGTAAATATACAAGTTTGAATTTTAAATTTTATATTCACATCTAAAAAATCCTTTTTCATATTTGAATCTAAATTAAATTAAGTACTAAAAGTTTAAAATTTTCAAATAACCCGGATCGAGGTATAACCAAAATAAAAGTTAAAGATCTCGAAAAGTATAGAACTTTGTTGTTTATAACTTTTTTATTTGAAATTATTTCATATTTAAATGGTTGTTGAAACTTAAAATTTTAAATTGTTGAAGAAGTTTAATTGAATTTGTATAAAACTTTGTAGTTGAGAACTTCTTTATTTGAATCTGTTTATAGTCCTATAGACTCACTTCATGTTGGGTTTAACATATGAGTAGAAAGAATATCAAACATAGACATAATTGAGTGTTGGATAGAGTGGTTAGAAGAGGGACTATGCGAGTTTGAACACCAATGGACATGAGGCACTTGATTAAATGAACTGCTATTTTTTTTGCGCGCATACAACTTAGGTATGGATTTAAATCAAAATATTCCAAAATATTTTTTTGCAGAAGTTTTTTAGGCACAAATCTCCATATCCTCGTGATCACTAGCTCAAGGTAGATACAGATTTATAATAAAATAAGGTAGATAAGATATATAATAAAATAAAAAGATACGCAAAAAAAAGGTAGCTCAATAGTGAGCTTGCTATACCTTTAGATGCCAGGTCTTGGGTTCGACTCCTGGGTTTTGCACGTTTTTTGCAGCAAGCTTTAGTCTTGTGCGGACCTTTATAGAGATTTTTTGTTAGTTAATTATAAAATATAATATTTGTTACATACATTACATATCTTAAAAATAATTTACTATATCAAAATAATAATACAAATAGTGACAAAATAATATTGAGCCACTCGATTTGCTACTAAAGATTTTTTTGGCAAAATTAGTATTGTGTCACTAATAACGGACACAAGAGTGACAAAAATTAGTTTTTTCACAAATAATATGGTAGGCAGTGGAAAATTTCAATTTTGCCATAATATTTCCACACTAATTGTGTGATCTGTGACGATAATTTATTTTGCCACTTATAAATCTCATATTAGTGGGGTAAGTATTTTTTGCCACAAATATCTCGCTAAATAGTGGCCAAACAATGTTTCGCCACTCCATTCGCCACTAAAGATATTTTCTGTGGTGAAATAGTATTTGGTCACTAATAATCGACATAATAGTGACGAAAACTATTTTTGTCACAAATAGTATATGCATTAGTGGCAAACATAGATTTCGCCACATCATTTTGTCACTAATGCTAGGTCTCCTTGTAGTGCCAAGGTGAAGAAGATCAAGATGCGGCTTGGCTCGATGGACCGATTGCAAATGTGAAGGGCAAGTCGAGGCTTTGGAGTGATGGGACCGTAAGGCGGTGAAACTTGAGCAAGATTTGGCGCCGATGGACCGACGCAACAGTGAAGAGAAAGTGAGGTCAAGATCGTAAACCAATATGGTCATGTGATGATATGAAGTGGATCATATCATTCTTGATTGGTTGGTGCATGTGTTGCATCAACATTGACGGCGATGAAGATGGAGATGGAATGGAATGCGTAAAGCAAAGGTATAACCTGTAAGATATTTTATTTTACCGGTCATAGTGAGTAAAGAAGATTATGACTGGATTTAGCATTGATAACCATACTATAAAGAGAAAAAAATCTTTGATTAAAATGGTTATCTATTGCCCCTAAATTGAGCCTCATTTTGCATGTGCATACGCTCGTGACTCGGTGAGATGGTGAGAATACCGTGAAAAATTCTTTGTGATATTCTATCTTAAGTGCTAAATTTAGTTTGGCATTTTTGGGAGAGCATAGAATTTATACGGGAGAAATAGAAAAAGGAGAGAGAGATAGTGCTCCTGTTATTTTTGGCTTGGAGACTTGCTGTATCTCTCGTGGTTAGAAATAGAAAAGAGGAAAAGAAAAGGCAGGCGTAGGGGACAAATGCATCTGCTTGCTTGTTTAGCCGATGGCATGCATCCACTCGTTTGAGAGGAAGGGAAGCGCTCGACGCTGTCCATCTGCTGGAGCAGTGCTCGCGTGTGTGCTCGTGGGTGCTCTGCTGGTTTCGATGGCCTGTACGGAGTATGTTCGTTGGAATGGGCCGGCCCGTCGTCTTCGGCGCTGGGCCACTACTGCTGTGCTGCTTGCAGGCCGCCGTTGCCACTGCTGCATTGCTGCCAGGCCGGCCCGACTGGAAACCGCTGCTGCTGGGCTGCGCTGGCGCTCCTGTGCTGCTCTGCCTCTGCTTACGCTGGCCCAGGAGGAGAGCTCGACCGCCTGCTTGCTGCTGGCTCGCTGTTGCTTTGCTAATTGATGGGCTGCTGGCTGCTGGTGCTTAGCGAGCTGGGCCAGTTGGAGGCTGCCTTGGTCATCAATTGCCGAAAGATTTTGCTCTGTTGCCGCCGCTGTTCAGATCGAGGGCAGGAGCATCACCTTTCCCTTCCTCCCGTTGGCGAGTGCAGCAGAGGAGGTGGCAGGTAGCCGTTGGAGGCTGGCCGACTGGTCCTGCAGGGGAGAAAAGGGCGAGCTGCACCTCCGTTCCCTCGTCTGTCGGTTAGCCCAACAGAAAACAGTGAGCTCTCCCCTCCTATTCTTAAGAGTAAGTCAGGGTTCATCGTCTCCTCACTTCTTCTCATGATTTGAGTTAGGATTTTAAAGAGAGAGTAAGTGCCCTGTGTAGGTGTAGATGAGAGATTAAAGATCCACCGTCTTTTCTTTTCATTCCTCTTAAGATTAGTATCAATTTGAAAGGGGATTGAAAACTTAGTGCGCATGCATTTCATGATTTATATTTGGTAGCACTAGGCGGTGATTGTAATTGTGAATTTTTTGTTACTTTTGGTGATTGTCATCACCTAAATGATTTGGTGGATTATGACTCCATGAAGCACACAAGGAAGATTGTGCGATGCTCCAGAGGAGGATTTGTGAGGGGGATTGTGCTCACTCCGCGGGATCACGAAGAGCAACTCTATTGGATTATGAGTGTCATTGAGTTACCGTACTTGAGTATAGGTTCGCTCGCGGTGTCTTTGAGGAGGCGTGCCTAGAGAGACATTGGCTTTGAGAGCCATATAGCGGAGGAACCACCAAGGTGTTAGTCGACACAACAACGACTAGCTTGGTAGCAACCAAGTGAACCCCGATAAAAAAAATCACCATGTCTACATTGTCTACTCTTCTCGGTGGTTTTGCAATTATCATACACAAATCTTGTATTTATATTTTTATATATATATAGACACACACACATATATATATTCTACATTGTCTACTCTTCTCGGTGGTTTACATTTATCATACACAAATCTTGTATTTATATTCATATATATATATATACACACACACACGCACACACGCGCGCGCGCACACACATATTATATATATATACACACACACTTGCTTGTATCGCATAGAAGTAGTGTGCTATCTTTACTTAGTTTATGTACCTAAGTAATTTGAGCTCTTGGGTTTGACTTGTGTAGCCTTGTCACTGAGCATTATTAATGAGCATAGGTTGACTTTGTGCTTTGGCTCACTAGAACTGTGTAGGTGCTCCCCGGTGTGAAAAGTACTGGTTGCTTAGGTTTATGTGACCTTGCAAACTAGATTCAATTAGGAGAACGCTTTCTAGCTTAGCACCTTATATTCTTGTTTAGGATCTTTTTAATAAGTTGCTTCTAGAGTTATAGATAGAGATGTGTCGTCTTGGCTAGACCGATAGTTTTAATTCCGCATTTATATTGGCTAGCCAACTTGATTAATTTTAGAAAGGACTATTCATCCCCTCTAGTCCGCTATCTCGACCCTACAGTTAGCTGTAACAGTAGCTCTATTTGGGTGCACTGTGCTTGTTTCGTTTGTTTCAGCTTATTCTCCCTCACAGAATACTATTGAATCAGCCAAAGTCAGCCAAAATAAGATCTGTTGAACATCCTCCTGAGGAAGCTAAAGATGCCGAATGCCTAATGAATTGAGAGCGTGGAAAAGTCACTGAAGACAGGCAAGCACCTAAAGAGGAAAAGAGAAAAGCGAGGCACCAGGCTAACCCTTTTCATGTAGCGCAAAAGGACATCTTGTTAACAAACGGAGAATGTGGCTTGAACTAACAATCCCTGCTTCGAATGTGCTTTGCCTTACCTGCAGGCTATTCACCTACATCAGCATGGTTATTTCTATTTATATCATTGTTGCTAGCCGACGTTTTGCTTTTTCAAAGATAGGATCCCGTATGCTTTTGGGAAGGTATGCAACGCCCCGTCTCCACAGGCTAAAGTCAAGGCGGCAATGGGTATCATGAACAAGGATAGTTCCTCTAGTCACATCCTTTGCGGATGTAGTTCTGAGAAATAAGAAGAGAGAGAAAGAGACAAAGGGGATAACCGTCAAGTGCACGTTTCATTCATGTCAAGGCTATCTGTAAAGCAAGGGAAATAATGATTTATTGGTAAATCAGACAGATTTTAGAGCTATACTTGGCTAAAGTATAAGATAATATTGCTGTGAAAACCTTAAGCCAGGAAAATCGATAAATTTTATTTCATTATTGACCCTAGTCTAAAGATATCAGTATCTTTCCCAAGCACCAATTCACTTTCGATTTTTTATGTAAAGTCTCGACACTAAGGCCAGTCCCAACACGAAACCTATCATCGTCCTTCCAATTTTTCGAAATCTGCCTATATTTACGACATATTTAATTTCTTGATTGTTAATTACTATAAATAAAAAATCAGAAAAAAATACAGGTCTCAGGATCCATGACGTATATACCGAGGCAGAAAACTAATGGAAAATCTTCGCCTTCACTAAATGGCCCGGAAAAACCATTGAGGGTGAAATAGCGAATCACCGCATAATATTACTACAGCTACTCCCAGTGCATAATATCGTGTTGCCAAATCCAACGCTATCACATCAAAAGATCATTAAATTGAGTTGTAGACAACCTTCGGTACTTAAGACCAGTCTCAATGCAAGATTTTACTACACAGTTTCCACGTACGCAATTCTATTCCCCCCGACCCCCGGCGTCGCCCTCCGTACGGGGCGACATGGGGGGCGACTCGGCTCCCCCCGACACCCCCGCCGCCTGCTAGCTCCCCAACCGCCGCCGCTGCTCCTCCTTGCGGCGGTGGCGGCCTCCCCCGCAGCCTCCCTCTCCCCTTCCCCTCCTCTCTCTCTCCCTCCCCCTCGCCTCCCCCTCCCCCTCCTCCTCTTCCTCCAGCCATGGCCGGACGGTGGTGGCCGGCGGCGGGTGAGCCAAATCCGGGCCCCTAGACCCGGATCTGGCACTCCCGACCCCGGATCCGGCAGGTGCTGCGGTGCCCGACTTCCTCCCGGCTTGGCAGCGGCTCCTTCCTCCGGCGCACCTCCGGCGTCTCCGGCGGCGGCCAGCCGGATTTCTCCCCCTTCGGGGCCGGATCCGGTAGGCAGGAGGCCGGATCTGCCTCCTCTGGGCCGGGGGAGGGGGGCTCTCCTCAGCGGGGTACAGCGGCTGACGGGCTGCGCGCCCCTCCTTCGTCTCCGGTGACGTCCGGCCGGATTTTCCCCCTTTCGGGGACGGATCCGGTAGGAAGGTGGCAGATTTCCTCCTTTGGGCCGGGGGGAGCCTCCTCGGTGGGGTGCCGCGATGGTGGCCGGTTGCCATCCATGGCCAGGGCCACGGCTCGGAGGGGCCCTTCTAGGCGTCGTGAGCCTAGGCACCTCCCCGTGGCCCTCAGCTCCGGCGACAGAGCGGGTGGCGACTTTGGCGTGGCCAGTGTGCTTGTCGTCTCTCGCCGTGGTGGTGGGCGGTCGCCATGGCGGTACGTTATGGACGCTGTGGTGGCGTGGATGGCGTTGTCTTGCTATGCATGGAGCTCCGGGCGAAAGCCTAGCCTGACGCGGTCGGGCGGACGACGGTGACGTCATTTGGCGCCGCTCCCTTCTTCAAGGCATCTTCTTCGAGTTCAGGCTCCTGTTGCCACTGTTGTATTCTAGGCGAAAGCCCCGCCTTAGCTCTCTAAGGCCAGCGACGATGACATCTATGGCGTCACCCCGTTCATGAATGCGTTGCTGAAGAATCCCCCACGGCCTGCCACTCATTCACCACGGTTGCTATGGTGGTCTTGCTGCACCTAATTGTGCTTAAGGTTTTCTCCTCTCCTGGGTTTGTCTAGCTAGTGGTTGTTGTAGCTATGGTCGTACTTGTTTTCAGTGGATCCTTTGCCACCGAGGTGTTCCTGGTGAATGCTTTGCCGCCAGAGGGTTCTTTATTGCTTAGGCGGATACTTTGCCGCCGATTTGTTGGGGATTGCGTTTCTAGTGGGCAGTGCCACTGAGGTCGCGACACGACTTTCCTTCTGGCAGATGCTTTGCTGCCGAGGTTGCGTTCTAGCGGATGCTTTGCCGCTGTCATCGTCTTCGGCTCCGATCGCTGCTGGCTGCCCAGGTGTTGAGATTTAGTTTGTATTAGGTGTAGTTGTTGGGGTTGTTAGGTGGAGGGTCTCCCACCCCTTTGTATTCTTTCTTTTTGTGTCGTGTTGAGGGTTTCGTTGGTAATCTATGGATTACCCGCGAACCTTTTTGTATTATGTTGCCTTTGGGTTTGGATTCTTCTCCTGCTTAATGAAATACGCGTCCAATCTGGGACGAACGTGATCGCAAAAAAAAAGTTTCATCAGATAGTTTCATGGCTTATTTTATATTTTTTTGAGTCCCACAGTTTTATCCCACTTTTCTTCCCGCTGCAGGTTCATGAACTCTGGGACTCCGGCCGGCGAGGCACTCCCTCGCTCCACGTTCGGTGGCGGGCACAGACGGCGGTGAGCCCAGTTGCAGTGCGGCCTCCTTGTGTCGCAGAATTGATGGAGAACCTCCCGCCGTCGTAATCTCTCGCGGAGCCATCGGCCGAGCTCCAGCTCACGCTCTCTCTCGCGGCGGACCGGTGGAGCTCGTGACACGGCAGAGCGGACCGGCGGAGCCCACGCCTGGAGGTCGCCCGTGCCTGGAGACTTTGCCCGCGCCTGGAGCTCGCGGCAACGGTGAAATGACCCGTCGCGTTCACACTAGCGCTCGCGGCTTGCCGGAGCCCTCGTCGACGAGGTGGACTGCCCGCGAGGCCCGGCGGCGAGGCGGAGGTAGGCCACCGCGACGAGACGGAGCCTGCGCGTGTCCCGACGGTGAGGTAGAGCCCACATCCGCCGTTGCAAGGCGAGGCGGAGCCGGAGCCCACGCGCGGCCCCATGGCTCATGCCCGCCGCCGCGAGGCGAGGTAGAGGCTGAGCCCACGTGTGGCCTTGTGGCTCGCGCGCGCCGCCGCGAGGCGAGACGGAGCTCACGCCTAGCGAGGAGATCACGCTAGGCGGAGGAGATCGCGGCCGGCGGAGCTACTGCTCGTGCACGCAGCCGGAATCACGGCCTCGCGCTGGCTCCCGCGGCTGGTATCGTGCCTCGCCCTCGTGCACGCAAGGCCGAATTGGACCTCACGGCGGACCTCGCGCAACGCCCTCGCGGCGCACGACGGACTCGCGGCGGCGGACGTCGGGTGGCGGTGCTCCTCGGTGTCCTCGCGGCGCCAGGGTGAGGCGGAGGTGCCCAGCGACGAGGCGAGGCGGATGGTGCGGCGACCTGCTTCCTCCGATGAAACGGCCGGAGCCCCTCACTGCGGGTTTCGATCGAGTTTCACGGTGTTGGAAACGTCGCCCAGATCATATCGTCGGGATGAAACGAATTCCTTCTCTCTTTCTCTCTCAGAGTTTCATGCAAAAAGTACAAATCTGCTGAAGCGACAGCCTATTTAATGTGTATGATACTCCAGTGAAACCCCGATTGAGACTGGCCTAATATCGTATCGCTATTTCTTAGGGGCTCCAAAAGTAATAATTAATTATTTCTGTGTTGTGTTCATGAGAGTGGTCCCAGAACGTTATATTTTGTTTCGAGACATTGGACTTTGTGTCAAAGTTGTATCTTAGACTTGTTCATGAAATAACTCGGCCCGACCTGACCAAACGTACAGGACAGTCTCCGCCCTTGTTTAGTTCTCTAATTTGGCCACTAAATTTATTATGCAGAATTCCTATTGTCCGTCAAATCAAAATGCTGACACATGCATGGAGTACTAAATATAGATGAAATCAAAAATTAATTATATAATTTTATTGTACTTTGCGAGACGAACATTTTAAACCTAATTAGTCAAAGTTTGAATAATTTTTATAAAATACAAATGAAATGCTACGGTACTCTATGTGCCGCCGCACCATGCAAACTGCCAATTCGGGCCGGCAACTAAACAAGGCCTCGGGTTCTATAGTTTGGAGCCTGTGCAATCACCTGGCAACACTCGGGCTTTGAATTTCGGTCTGAAGCCCGGCAAAACCTAAGAAATACACGTAAATGCTTAAGCCCGTCCGAACCTGACCCGAGCCTGCAGTTTCAACCTGACAGCGGACTTGGGCTTTTCATTTTTGCCCCGGCCTTTCCAGGCTTGCCCGAAACCCGGCCTGTCTCAGGGTTTGAATAGGTTTACTGTATCTTATATTTCCAATAATTTATTCTTAATTCTTGTTTCCAAGATTTGGAGGACAACAAAATTTGATATCCCAAATTCATGTTTCAAAACTTTCAAGCATAAGTTCTGGCAATTTGTGGGTATGAAATTCATAAGTCTAGTATTAATTTAAAGTATAAACTTTAATTTTCAAACTCTTTGTAAAAGATATAAATTAGAATAATGTTGAGCTACGAAATTTCAACATTCAACTATGACATTCTAAAATAAATAATAAAAATACAATGACAAAGATTCCTGCTACTCGGTAATGTATGAATGCATCCTTTCTAGGGGAAACCAAATTTGTGGTACACGGACTTTCACTTTTGCAAAGTACACCCCATATTGCATCAAACCATTGAAAAATAATACAGTAGAATGAAAAAGCTTGGAGGTTCTTCCTGCATGATTCTTGTCTCTGGTGGCCTCTGTGCCTTTCACGTCACCTCGGATGTATGGTCGGCACAAAGGAGAATGCCGCAAGACCCAACGAGACTATTAAAGTAATCTGAGGTTCCTAATTAGATTCCTGGTTATTTCACCAAACAAAGTGATTACCTAAGATAAAAGTGTATTCCTCGTAAACATCCTTGGATTTCAGGAATCAAACGTAGCCGAAGGTACTAGTTGACGGAGACTGGTGGCAGCCTGACTTCGTGGGTTTGGCTAGATTGTTCATTGAGTCCAATTGCTACGTGCCGAAGGTACTATTGCATTTTAAGAGTTTAGGGACCTATAAGACACAAAGGGACTAGTCTAAGGAATACATATGTATTTTAATCTTTTCTAAATACAGTTAGCTTTATAATTTTTCGAACAGATTAAGAAAGGGGATTAAAAAAGGGAGAGAGGGAGGGGATAAGGTGGAGTGCGGTTTTTCAGAAGGTAGCTTCGGGGGCACGACATTTTTGTTGCCGTTGATGCTGGTGTCTCCTTGAGATTCACATCAGAGATGGGCCCCCCATGTGCATCGTGGGGAGGCATGGTATCACACAAAAAACAAGGTGCCATGAAAAAAAAACAAGGTGCCATGAACCATCTTTTCTCCTCCATATGTTTCTCAGTATTTTGTTTGTACACTGTTCCAGTTCCACAAATGTCTCGAGATTTAAATGCTTAAAAAAATACGAATATACGGAGTAATGTTATTATCCTGTAAACCCAAGCGAGTCTTGCATGAATAAAAAAATTCATCATCCTAAATGCATGTCTTAAAGTAGAATATTAATAAATTTCTTTGTAAAACAATCGGATAATAAATTTCTACCACTTCAGATACTTGGTTCGATAAGCAAAAAAAAAAAAAAGAATATCGAAACATGATAAACAATTGCTACCACTTCAGATACGTGTAGCTTGTTCGAGAAATGTATAGGAGGTCTATTAAGACATTACGATTACATCAAAATCTGCCACTGCTTAGTGATCAAAATCCCACAAAGAAAGTATCCTTCATCGTTCAACCTATACACCGTGGAATAGTCGCGTCGTTGTACACTTGATGAGGTACTCTTTATCATGGCAGGATCTAGCACATGTATTTTATTCGAAACTGTGAATAAAGATCAACACCAACTATTGTTACAGGTTGAGTTTCAACATTTGATTTGATAGAAACTACAAATTCGATAGGTACAATACAACTACAAAATTAGCTATTAGTAAGAAGTGCCTCCATCGGGTGTGGTCTGGTTGATAAATATTACCAAGTGATTTGCATAGCCGTATAATAGCATCACATAAATGATGCAACATGCATCAATTGCGCCCACAGGCTGGCGCCATCAGTTGTAAGTTCGTCATATGTGTAGACTTGGATTAACTAGTAACGATTGTAAGGATAATAAAAAAAAACAATGTGTAGACTGTAGAGTTCGCTTGAGCAGACACTCTATAGTCCGACTCCTTGATTTGAGTGACTTGTACAATTGGCAACTCACAAACAACATGGAAAACGATTAATCAGGAGGTTTCCTAATAGAATGGGTGCAAAGAGAAAAAAAATGGGGAACCAACTTAAAACATAACAGATCATTAATTGCATGAATGCTAGAAAAGGAGATGGATTTAAAAAGGAAAGATACATACCTTCACTGACAGAGAGAAGCTATGCTGCTCAGGATGGTAGGCCGACGAAGAAAAGAAGGCAGGACGCAGGAGTGCCTGAATTAAGAGCTGAGCCTTCACAAGAGAAGAAACATAAGATGCAGAGGTGGGAGACCAAAAAAAAAAAAAAAACCGGGAATGTTCAGATGTGGGAAATGTTGATTTGCTTGCTGCGAGGGAATGGCTGGATGCTCAGATGTGGGAGGCGTGACTGGCATCAGCTGTGGAGAAGAGCCACCGGACCTGCTTGGCCCGGGACGGGATCGGCCGGATTTGGTTGCCCCTGACCTAGCAGGTGTGTGGAATCCATGATTGGGGTTGGGGATCCGGAGGAGCACGGCAGGAATCCCCACAGAAGAGGAGAGATGGGGAAGAAGAGAGCTCTAGATGGGACCGGTCGGAGAGGAGAACGAGATTGGGAAGAAGAGTTCTGACCCCTGGACCCAGGGCTTAGGGGTGTTGCCTGGATGCGAGGCAATACATCGGTTTTCCGCACAGACAGCACCCAAACCGAGGCAAGGCACAAATCCCAAGATAAGGATCGGGCCGTGGCAAAACTGCCTTCCCCCGAAGTTGCCTTCGGCATATGGTTCGCCGGATAAGGTGGGAGGAGAGTGAGGAAGGACACTTTTATCCACCGACTGTGAAAATCCCACCCAACTCAAAAAATAGCTTTATTTAGGGATAAATTTTTAACCCTAAAAACTAGCTATATTATTAATTAAGGGATAGAGGGAGTACGAGCTATGAACGTGGGCGAACGTGTCTTGAGAGGGAAGCTTGGGCCTTGGGGCGATTGGTTAGGATCTAGATTGAGTGCCGTGTGTGTATTGTTGCCGCGTTATTCCGCCGTGCGAACAGCCTATAAGAAGGCTAGATGGAGCCATGTAATCCGCGCGTTAAGTAAGCAAGAGCACAGCGCAAGTTCTTCGGTGCTCACTCTGTGCGTGTGCGAGACTGTAATTCTGCCCACCGTGTTCATTTCTAGATATATAGCGTGCGTGTGTTTGGCACTGGTTGTAACAAGCCAACAAAAAAAAAAAATGCAGTTCAATGACGATGAGGAGCCGCCTCCGACAACGAAGCCCGCGCCGCCAAGGCCGTCGCGGCTAGTGCGGCTCAGCAAGTACCACAGCTCCGAAGCACCCCTGGCTCCCAACGTCCAGGAGGTGCTGCTCGAGCTCAAGTGCGTCTCCTCCGCCACCTATAGAGCACCCCTGGACCTCGTCGCCGTCGTTGACGTGAGCGGCAGCATGGACGGGGACAAGCTCAAACAGGCGCAGGAGGCCCTCATCTTCATCATCCGCAAGCTCACCGACATCGACCGCCTCTGCATCGTCACCTTTGAGGGCAGGGCCACCCGCCACGGCCCTCTGCGCTGCGTCACCGAGGCCGCCCGGACCAAGCTCGAGGCCGTCGTCAGAAGCCTCAAGGCCACCGACGGCACCAGCATCAAGGCCGGCCTGCAGGCAGGCCTCAGCGTGGTGGCCCAACGCAGATTCACCGCTGGTCGCGCCGCCAACATCATGCTCATGTCCGACGGCCAAGACACAATACCCGACGACGACCCGGGCAACGTGCCCGTCCACACCTTCGGCTTCGGCGACGACCACTACGCCCATGTCCTGGAAGCGATCGCAAATAAGAGCCTGGGCGGGGTGTACAACTACGTCAGTGACAGCACCGACCCCACCAACCTCTCCCAGACCTTCTCCCAGATCCTGGCGGGCCTCGTCACCATCATCCCCCAGGACCTGGAGCTCACCGTCACGGCGTTCCATGGCGAGGCCGCAATAAAGGATGTGCACGCCGGGGCCTACAAGCTGATCCCAGCAGCCGGCGGCGATGATGGCTCCTCCTCGGTCATCGTCAAGTTCGGCGCCCTCTACAGCTCAGAAGTGCGCAGGGTCATCGTCGAGCTCGCTCTCGGCGACCGCATAGCCTCGCCCTCGTACCACGCCAACGTCGCGCAGGTCCAGTATAGATTCAACTTCCAGGGCCAGCAGGTAGCCTCGGACCCCGTGGTGATCACCATGAACCGCAGCAGGAGGGCGCCTGATCCGGCCGACGAGTCGACGAAGCCGCCGCCGGTGCAGGCGGAGCTGGTCCGGCTGAAGCACGTGGGCTCGATCAAGGAGGCCAAGGAGAAGGCCGACCAAAGGAACATGGAGGATGCGTGGAACAAACTGGCGGAGGCGCTGAACATGCTGGCGGAGGCGGCGAAGAAGCTTGTCGACCCGACGTTCGACATGCTCCGGAAGGAGCTGCTCAAGATGCTGGAGCTCTTCAAGACGTGGGACACCTACGTGAAGCGGGGGAAGGCCTTCGCGACCTCCGCGATATCCTCCCACGACCATCAGCGCATCGCCGCCAGGGGCGACGCCGAGGAGATCCGGATCTTCTCTACACCGCGCATGGATATCTACCTCGAGCAGGCCAAGCATCCCGGCAAGGAGATCAAGTCCGCCGACGACGACGCCCTGGAAGAGCCAGAGCGGGAGCCAGAGCTGGAGGTGCCTGCCACGCCCCCTGTGGAGAAGTGGAGGACGCTCTCGGTGATGCTGCGGCTGCTCACGGCGGTGCTCAGCCTGCTGGCCTTCTCGATCATGGTCAGTGCGAGGGCCTCAGGGTGGGCCGGCGACCGCTACGAGGCGTACAGGTTAGGGGCCTCTATGACGTGAAAGTTTTCCTTTTATTTCACGTTTTTTATGAAAAAGTTTAAAAATATTGATCCACGGAGGAGGACAATTTTCGCGTTATCTAACAGCAATAGCCGTTGTAGATTTTTTCCAAACCTAGCTATCAAAGCCGTGAATGAAATTTATAAATTAAAATCTTGCTATATATACTTACGTCTTTTCTCAAATAACTACCACCGTTGACCATACTATTTAAATTTTTACTGCTTCTAAACTACTCCCTTTGGTTTTTAATATACGACGTTTAGGTTTGGTTTTTTTTTTAAGATCGGACCATTCACCTGTTTTTATTAAGAGTAAAGGAAGTAATCAAATGTTACAGATACATAGGACTCGCAAGTAATCCTTAGATTACTAACAAAATTCTAGACACAAACAAACAGTAAGAAAACATGAGGGGAGAGGCCCTCCATCTCAAAACCCCAAACTAAGCCTGGTACAAGAGGTCATTGGGAGCCAGTAATCTAGTGAAAACCGCAGCAGCAATGAAGCAGGCGTCATCCTTGGTGGCAAAGCATTCGCCAAGGGCGCCAATACAACAACATTGGCAAAGCATCCGCTAGAGAACCACAGCGGCAAAACATCCGCCAGAATTGTAACTTGGCCCATCACGCCCTTAGCAGCAAAGCATCTGCCATAGGGGGAGACCATCATGACATCAGCGACAAAGCATCCGCTAGAACTGCAACATGGCTATCACGCCCTTAGCAGCAAAGCATCTGCCTTAGGGGCGAGACCATCGCGACATTAGTGGTAAAAGCATCCGCCCAACCAACAATTGACGGCAAAGCATCCATCCAAGAAGAGAAGCAAACGACTACGACAACACCAACAACTACCGAACAGACCAAGACGAAGAGGAGCATGAAGCACGATCAGGCACAACACAACAAGGAGCAACTCTAGGTCGAGAAGCCAAGTTGCAAGAGCATGGCCATAGGAGCGCTCGACCAACGCCTTCAAGAAGGAAATTGACATCCGCAGACGCCATTGTTGTTGATAGAAGCACAAGGATTTTCATGCCACAACCTGCCCCGCGACCCAAACGATGAGGACAAGCTTTGACGAGGCCTACCGGAAGGACAATGACATAGCCTGTGCCACTGCCGCCAGCCTAGAGCAAGCCGGGTAGAATAGACATCCAAGCATAAAGTCGACACCGTGGGTCGGGGAGGGGGCACCACCGTGCAAGGGGCGCGCAGGCCAGCGAGTAGCGAATCCTGCCGCCGTCGAGGCGCCGAAGTCGACCCGCTCACTGAGCTCCAACGCCGACGCCATGCCGAAGTGGGCTTCCAGATGCACGTGAGGGAGGCTTGCCCACGACGACCACCGAACACCAGACCGAAAGGGAGAGAGGGGCCGGAGCGATGGCACACCGCGTTGCCACTTGCCGCGAAGCAGGACTCCCCTCGCCACGGCCTCCGATGCTGACACCATAGCGGTCACAGGCACGGAGTCCGGGCCACGGCCAACAGGATCAACCGCAGGCAAGGACGCCGGATCCGGCGGCCCCTACATGAGATCCAGACCAGGAGGTCCCAGATCCACTCCGTCGGCCACCTAACCCGCTGGCAGCAAAGGAGGGGGCCGTCATCGTGTCCATTCCCTGTAGGTCCACTATCACCGCGACATCCCCCGGATCCGAGCGGAGCTCACGAGATCTGGCCATGGAGGCCCCGATCCGCCCCAACGACGACCAGCTGCTAGAGGAAGAGGAGGAGGGGTGGCGGAGATGTAAAGGGGGGAGAGGGGCAACTCCATGGTGGGAGGTCTTTTTGAGCACGGCCGCTGGCCACCGCCGCGGCTTGCGTTGGAGAGGTGGCGGCGGCTGCAGCCGGAGAAGAGAAGGGGTGGATTCTGGCGGCGCCAGCGAGGGGACCCGAGTCGCTCAAGGGGGGCGCTCGGGGGTCAGGGAGTCTGTGATGGTTTTTCCAATGCAGGTGAGACAGGTCTTCATACTCCATGCGATGTAGTACTTAAACATGTGATGGTTTTTCCAATGCAAGTTTGTCCTAAATGTCATATATTTAAAAACGTAGGTAGTACTTAATTTGTTACCACATAAGATGAACATGTGATCAATAGATTATGCAATGACAATAGTTCTGTAATATTGTATGTTTATAAGCAATTTAAGTATGCATTAAAAATGGTGATCAAAGGTGAAATAGTAAAGGTCAACAGCGGCATAGTTTTTTTTCTAAAAGGATCCTAAGAAGCAGATTATATAAAGGCAACGTATG
>CM041636.1:54009064-54094787 GCA_023333625.1 Bothriochloa decipiens
GTGTGTGTGTGTGTGTGTGTGTGTGTGTGTGTGTGTGTGTGTGTGTGACTGGTTGCGTGAACCCGTCAAGGGTGATTGCCGTTTGCGTTTGCTGTAACTGTAATTTGTTGGTGAGAGTAATTTCTGACAACGTATCAACATGATCGATCTATGGAATGGTTACTCATCGTTAAATTTAATATCAAATCATTACGGGATGTTTAGTGCGTTGGCAACCGGATATTATGCATTTTTTTTTTAAAAAAAAAAACATGAGACACTGGAGATGCATCCTTTGCTCTGTTGTTGGGCTGCACTGTGTACTGGGCCGTATCTTACTTATTGGTCTTGGGCCGAAAGTCAGACAGGCTTTTGTTTTTGATGTCTAACGTAATTTAGGCCCTGGAAATGGAACGATCCTTGTTTTTTTTTCCCCCTCTATCATGTTTGGAGCTTCGTTTTCTTTAAAAAAAAAATTCGGACTTTGTATTACCCATCCGACACAACCAAATCTCTGGTAACCAAACCCACAAGCTCCTGAGGTACAGGATCCCATGTGGTGCTTTCTGCCACTAGGAACAGCACAACCAACTGTGGCCAAAGCATGTACCACTTTATTACAAGTAATATGTTTACAAGCGACAACTCTACAAGAGCTAAATTCAGAACTAAAACCTTCATCTCAATTATAATGCCCCCTATTGCTGAGATTCCAAAGTCATCACTCATGAGCGCCGCTTGAACCTGTGTAGCAATCGGTGTCAAGCCAGACGTTCTGCACCCTATTCTGGCCGTCTCCTTCAGACCTGCATGACAGGCTACAATTTCTGAGTGGAATGCAACCAGGAGAAAACCTTCTCCACTTGCACCGGCCCTGATCACTGCTCCCTGGGCATCCATGACGACGAAACCCCAGACTCCATCCTTCGGGACTGGATTGAAAGCGGCATATCTAAATTTATTTGCAGCACACCCTCCTGGAGTCGCACCCACTGATACCTCTGACGGATTTCCGACAACAGCTTCGTCGGCAGTTAGTTAATCGTTTTCTGCACTGCAGCTACACCGATCCTAATTTGGAGAAAGCAGACGTGGAAACTTCAATTGATTAATAAAACAGAATATCATTCATTTGTTAGATGGCAATTAAGTTGACGTGTTATATTTTATTGAATGTAGGCCCATGCTGCACCTGAATTCTTAAGCACCGCTGCTCATGTGGAAACGGATTGAAGTTTCAAACCTCATCTAGACTGCAGCTACTAAGTTTCATCTGTTGCATAGGGAACAGATTTCTTCCACACTAATGCTGGGTGTGGTACTCGTGTAATCTTTAGACTCCATCCATTCGAGAAAAAAAATTGATAATAGAAATAGTTCAGTCCTAGTCCACGGATTGATAATCATTAGGGTGCACAAAATTTATTATTTTTTTTTGTTTCTTGCTTTGGATCGTGTGCCTTTCGGGCAGAGGCCGGAAGGATTTTAAGATGTTGTATCACCTTGATGTAACTTTCTTGAAATTAATAAAGCTAAAAATAGTTCAGTCCTACTCTACGGATTGATAATCATTAGGGTGCACAGGATTTATTTTCTTTCTGTTTCTTGCTTTGGATCATGTGCCTTTCGGGCAGAGGCCGGAAGGATTTTAAGATGTTGTATTACTTTGATGTAACTTTCTTAAAATTAATAAAGCTAAAAATAGTTCAGTCCGTTTAAGAGCATACATCAAACTGATCACAATTATTCCAGACTCTGCAAAGTTTCATAAGAAATGAAAACCACAAGATTTCTCGATAAGTTATTCAATACATTGATCTGAAGAAAAACACACAAGAGAACAGAACAACGACATGAGTATATGAAAAGAGCTTCACTTCCACGCTGCCGCCCATAGGTTTGGTTTGCATGCTAATTCTGCTGCTGCTGCTGCTGTGGAACCGAGATGTTCTTGGCTGTATCCGCAAGCGTCTGAAGCGTCACATAGCCTTCCTTCTCATCAGCACCGCCGGTCATAACCACGTACCTTTCGAGGTGAGCCATGGCCCACCCAGCGTACTCCAGTCTCTGAACAATGTTCACCTCCCTGAAGTACTCTATGTAATAACCGGGGCTGATGGTGTCGATTAACATCATCCACGTAACCAGCTTAGTGGCAGACTTCATGATCGCCAGGCAGGCTTCATCCACGCTCCAACCGAGGTTCGTCGTCCCGATAACCCTCTTCAGCGTCTCTGCAAAAGCATTGCTCCCCATTGGAAGCCCGTGACCGCATCCACAAAAGTCTCTGCGGTCACAAGCTTCTCACGTATCTGCACTGCGAGGCCTAAGAACGACGCGAGAACCTTCCTGTTGCTCATGTCAAGCTCGGTAATCTCTGTAGTTTCAGTTTCTATCGCTTTAAGTACCTACAACAGTAAAGTTGAATATGAATCTCTACCTTCCCAAATTATGAGACGTTTGACTTTTTCAACTGTAATTTGACCACTCATCTTATTCAGAAAAATTTAAGCAAAAATAGTTAAATTTAAGTCATTCTTGAAGAACTTCTATTAATAAAGAAAGCCACATCAAAATAAATGATATTTTGAACAAAATTTTAAATAAGACGAATGGTCAAATTTGGTGTAAAAAAAATCAAACGCCTTATAATTTAGGACGGAGGGAGTAGCATAATTCTTGTTGTAGTACAAAATTACGTGGAAACAAAATTTATATGCGCACGTACCATGGACAGTGCATTGGCTACTGAGGTCAGGCTATTGATCCTATCCTGATCTGCTGTGGACTTTGCACAAATTTGTGCCAACATTTCTGCAGTCACCGCCCTGTACTCCTTACTGTATTCATCGGCACTCATGATTGTAACCAGCTGCTGAATGTCTGTAAATTCCTGTCCACAGGCGATCAGTGCCTTCCCTACTTCAATCCTCAGTAGGCTGTCCTAAGGATCAAGGAGTAGGCGTCGCAGCTCAGCAGTAAACTGGAGCGTTCTTGTTGCATCCAAAGTTAGCCTCGAGAGAATCTCGACAGCTAGCATTCTCAGTTCTTCATCGTCACTGTTCCTCAAGATCCAAAGTATGTTTTCAGCTGCCCTGCCATATTTTATTGCTGCTAATTCATGGCACAATTTCTTACTACTATCACCTGTCCCTCTGGTAAGCTTGGCCACCACACATAAGGATTCTCTGACAATCTCAACCGTTGTCTCATCATTCTTGATGACCATATGTAGTCCATTGCGAATTGGCGCTATGATCTTGGGAACTAAATCCACTGTGTTGTAGATCTCTGTGCAGTTCTCCGGGTCTGTGGCAAGCTCGCTAAGAATCACAAGTCCACGAACAAAAATTCGGTTATTCGTGAAATGAGGATCAAGTAGGGATGATATGTAGCAGGCTCCTCCAGGTATGTCTGCTAGGCGCTTGCAAGCAAGCTTGGTGACAATTTCTGCAATGCCTTGATTCATATCTGCAGTAAGATCCCATGAGCGTAGCATCCGAACCAGCCTGTAAACCAACTTCTCCGAAGAACAAATCTGCTCAACTGCTCCGTCTGAGCGTTCTTAGTTCTCAATCACCAGCGAGTGTAGCACTAGAACTGCAGAGATGTGGTCGTCGGGTTGTTGAGTTTGCAACAACAATTCTGCTGCAAACGAGACCAGATTAGTATTGATGGTGGTAGCCACGCCTTTCTCAATGCACGTGCCCGCGATGCTGCTGACATATCTTTCAGTCAACTGTTCTCTTGAATAACACCAACTCAGGTAGAGGAAACTCAACTCTGCAGCCAGCCGCGAACGAATCACCGCCACCGCGAACGAATCACCGCCACCGCGAACCAGAGGAGGAACAAAATGCCTTGACTGAGCACCAGGGCGTAGAACAAGATGAGCGCTGGCTTCATGTTACCGTTCCTGCAGGTGTCAGCACTGCTAGTGGAACCACCTCCATAATGATTCCTAGCAATGCCAACAAGGCGAATGGTTGATAAAGACATGCAGGCCATTGCTATGAAGATGGGAGCTAGAGGAATCCATGTTGGCCCCATGGTGAGTAACCGTACAAACTTTATTGATGCCATCCTGGCCTGGGAAATGTCTTTGGGAGAGAGCTCCCGGAAGATCGACGAAGAATCTGGCCTCAGATGCCGAGTTGTAGCCGACAATTCTATGAAAACATTATCAAAGTCATAAATTTGAGAGCTACACGTACACGGGATTGAAATGAGAGTGTTCAATGTAATTAAGTTGCATCAGTCAGCTTGACACACGGTAGCTGCCCAACTTAATTACACACACCACTTTGCTAATTATCTGAAAGTTTAACCCATTAAGTTTATGGAGAAGAGCACCGATATCATTGTCTGAAAATGATTTATTTTAGAACGAAAATGATACTTGAGGGCATGTTTTTTTCTCAAATATACAAAAGATTTATGCATCTTTGTATTTAAGTAGAAAAAATTTCACAAGGTGCCGAAGCGCTTGCCAGCGTGGATACAATTAGAACAACACGCCCCACCATTCCAGCTTGATTTACATAACGGATTACTCACGCACTAGACCTCCTAATTTGTACGTCCCGGCTTCGATCCATAGATCGGCGGTGTGCTTGATAGTGGCTAGGATTTGGTGGATGCTAGATTGGCCGTTCCTGAGGCACCTCGCATTCCTTTCCTTCCAGATCTCCCAAGCCACAACGGCCAAAAGAGAGTCAGCCCCTTTGCACTTGTCGCCATGCCACCTTCGTCGCCACTGCTCTCACGATTCTAACAGGTCTTCTGCTCCAATCAAGGAGGCATCTGTGCCAAGGAATGTCAGTATTGACCACCAGATCTGGCACGAGAATGAGCAAGAGGTAATGATGTGGTCAATGGTCTCTGGCTCTTGGTCGCAAAGGTAGCAATTGTCGGCTGCCAGAAGTCCGTGGCGACGCCTCCGGTCTGCCGTCCAGTACCTCCGTCGGATGGCCAGCCATATGAATAGTTTGACCCTCAGAGGCGCCCAGGTTTTCCAGATCCTACGCAACCCGGAATGGGATGAAGGGTCATCTGGAGGGCCCTATACACTGACCTCGCAGTGTACCTGCCGTTTGCAGACCATCTCCAAACAATCTTGTCGTCGTCATCACTTAGTTGTATCTGTGCGATGAGGTGCCACAGCCTGAGGTACTCTTGGGTGACCGGCACCGTCATTCCCCCAGAAATCTGGCGTACCCAAGTCCTTCCCCGTGGTCCTTGCTGCAGGCCTTGGGCGACTGTGATCACCTTGATGTCCCTTCAACCGACGAATTGCAGGAGCGATGGTGCGATCTCGCTGACCGGTTAGCCGTCAATCCATTTCCCTGTCCAGAAGAGGGTGGACCGGCCGTTCCCGAGTACCGTGTATGTTGATGCATGGAAGAAGGTCTGCACCTCCTGCGGCACCTCGATCGGCAAGTTGGCCTAAGCCCGGTTCTCATCCAACTATTGGAGCCATAGTTATCTAGACTGCAGCGCAATCGATGTTAGGTGCATGTCTGGAACGCCAAGGTCTCCGAGTTCCCGCAGCCTGCATACAGTGGGCCACGCCACCATGCATTTCCCTCTGCTGGAACCCTCCTTTCTCGTCCATAGGAATCTTCTGTAAATGTTGTTGATTTCCTCAATGGCCCATGGCGGAAGGCCATCAGCGATGATCGTGTAGATGGGGATTGCCGAGAGGACAGACTTGACCCAGATGAGCCTCACAGGCCGCCTGTTTAGCAAGATGTGTGATGTTGCTGAAGATAGCAATGTGGCAATCCATCTATGCCAGTGGTCTTCGAACCCGAATGCCGTCAAGGTGTCGAGCAAGAAGTACCAAGCGACCATGTCAAAGGCCTTGGAGATGTAAAACTTGAGCAGCGCCTTTGGGATCTTCTATTTTCATAGGTGCACTACCACACACTGGATGAATTTGAAGTTGTCATGGATTGTCTGACCTCAGATGAAGGCATTTTGATTAGGAGAGATGATGTCGTTCAACCTAGGCGCCAGTCTCATTGCCAAAAGTTTGGAGGCCAGTTTGCCAAAGCTACGGATCATAGTGATGGGCCTGAAGTCTGTCGGAGTTGCCGTGCTCACGTGGCATTGGAGGCCTCATCTGCACTGCAGCTGCTCTTAAGGTGACCAGATTTCTTCCACTAAGGTTTCTTATGTTTAGATAGTATAAATAGTTCTGGCTTGAGTCCTCTCTAAGAGCACACATCAAATTAACCACAATTATTACAGACGCTGCCACGTTCCATAAGAAAAGAAAACCACAATGTTGGTTTCTTGATAAGTTATTCATCAATACATTGATCTGAAGAAAAACGCACAGAGGGAGCAGAACAATGACATATGACAAGATAGTTGAATTTCCGCCGCTGGCACCCATAGGTTTGGTTTGCATGCTAACTCTGCTGTTGTTGCCGCTGTGGAACCAACTTGTTCTTGGTTGTTTCCACAAGCGTGTGCAGCGTCACATAGCCTTCCATGTCACCAGCACCACCGGTCATAACCACGTACCTTTCGAGGTGAACCATGGCCTCTATGGCGGCGTCCAGTTTATCAACAATGTTCTCCTGCCGGAAGTATTCTATGTAATAACCGGTGCTGATGGTGTCGATTTCCGTCATCCAAGTAACCAGCTTAGTCCAGGATTTCATGATCGCCAGGCAGGCTTCATCCTCGTTCTTACTGTCTCTCGTCATCTCGATGATCCTCTTCAGCGTCTCTGCAAAAATAATACTGTTCCCCATTGGAAGCCCAGTGATGACCGCATTCGCAAAAGCCTCCGCAGTCTCAAGGATCTGCACTGCCAGGCCTAAGAACGACGCGACAAACTTCCTATTGCTCATGTCAAGCTCGGTAATGTCTGTAGTTTCAGTTACTATCGCTCCAAGTACCTGCAACAGTAAAATATGCATGGAATCTTTACATATAATCATATAGTAGCACACAAAAAATTATATGCACGTACCGTGGGCAGTGCATTGGCAACTGAGCTCAGGCAATAGATCCTATCCTGATGATATGCTGTTGACTTGGCACAAATTTGTGCCAACATTTCTGCAGTCACCGTCCTATACTCCTTACTGCATGCATCAGAACTTATGATTGTGACCAGCTGCTGAATGTTTGGGAAAACGTCCCCATGGGGTGTGGATGCTACGAGGGCGATGAGTGCTTTCCCTGCCTCAATTCTCAGTGGGCTGTCCTGAGAATCAAAGAGCAGGCGTTGCAGGTCGGCAAAGAACCTGAGCATTGTTGGTTCATCCAAAGTTAGCCTTGACAGGATCTCTATAGCAAGCATTCTCATTACTTTGTCGTCACTGTTGCTCAAGGTCCAAAGTATGCTTTCAGCTGTCCTTCCATATTTTGTTGTTAATTCACGGCAAAATTTTGTGCTGCACTCACCTGTCCCTCTTGTAAGCTTGGCCACCACACGCAAGGATTCCCTGACAATCTGAACTGCCGTTGCATCATTCTTGATGACCATAAGTAGCCCACTGCTAATCGGCACCATGATTTTGGGCACAAGATCCATGGTGTTGTACATCTCTGTGCAGTTCTCCGGGTCTGCAGCAAGATTGGCAAGAATCACAAGTCCATGGAGAAAAAGGGGCTTGTTGGTATCTTCTTCCCGGCCCCGGCTCTCGCTCTCGATGTCAGTGGTTCTCAGGTGATTTACATCGCCTCGTGGCTGGGGTATATCCTTATTTCTCACCTTCATAGAAATGGAATGTGAATCAAGTAGGGATAATATGCAGTGCGCTGCGCCAGGTATGTCTGCTATGCGCAGCTTGCAGGCAAGCTTGGCGACAATCTCTGCGATGTGTGCCCTGATATCTGCATCAATGTTCTTGTTTTGTTTGACAACTTCTATACTTTGAGGTTGATGAGGAATAGAAACAAAATTCTCTGAGCAGCGTAGCATCCGAACAAAGCCTGCAAAACCAACTTCTCCGAGGCACAAATCTGGTCGACTGCTGCATCTGACCGTTCGTTGTGCTTAACCACCAACGAATGTAGCACTGAAACTGCAGAGATGTGGTCATCGGGGTGTTGAGATTGCAACAACAATTCTTCTGCAAACGAGACTAGAGTGTCCGCTATGCTGGTAACATATCTGTCAATCATCAATTCCATCTCCTCCTCCTCGTTGACCTCTTTATTATTTCTTGATGAACTACTGATGTGGTTTTCCAAGTTTTTCTTCCTTTGAAGAAGCTCGTTTGCCAACAGTACTGTTGGAACCCAAAGGTTTAGCGATGTCCAAGCGATTCATCGCAACTGGGAACCACAGGAGGAACAGGCCGGGCACCTTGAGCGAGAACCAGGCTGTAGAACAAGATTGAGTGCTGGCTTCAGATTGCCGTTGTTGGGACCTCCGTACTCATCATGCCTTCTAGTATGATTAGTAATGGCAAGAAGACCAACAAGTGATAACGACATGCATGCTATTGCTAAGAAAATGGGAGCTAGAGCAACCAATGCTGGCCCCATGGCGAGTAGGCCTATAATGTTTGTTGCACTTGTGACCCGCAAAACGTGTTTCAGATGGTAGAAAGCAGCCGGAACACCGAGAAAGAATTTGGCCTCGGGTGCTGAGTTGTAGCCGACGATCCTACATATCAATGAATCGAGAGTTTTCATATATATTACCACGAGTTTATGCATATATAGTAATAGTAACTATCGTAACCATAATATTATTAAAAATTAAGATCATAATATCTATTATGTTTCTCGTTAAAAAAAGTATTCCATCCATTATTTAAAAATACAGAGAGTGACCCCTGACTTTTCATATATATGAAACATAATTTAGAATAACTAGAAAATAAAAAATTATAACTAAGCTATCTACAACAAAAGATAATTCAAAGTTTCCTCCTAAATTTGCCTTTGAGTTTAAGCACTTGAATTTGATTCTAAATTACCTCACGTTATTGTTATAAAAAGAATATTTCTAGATATATGTATAAGTACCAATATAATCTACTATTAAAAATAATTCAATAACCTTAAAGTACGCGTGCGCTCTCTCTCTCTCTTTATGCTAAATCACTCCCTACGTGTTAAATAATAATCAATGCATTGGCGAAGCGCCACCCTAGTCGGACGAGCTAAATCATGCAATCGTAAAACAAGTCATGGTTTTTACAACCATTTGTGTTGTATATGAGACAAGAGTGGGAAAGACTACACTAAACCTCTTAGATCGACGTGATCTTCTCTGCAAAAATCAAGGGCTTGGGCCTCTCTCCCCTCCGTGGGAGTATAGGGATCGTTAGAGCGCCTTGCATGGCGGATCAAATTGCGAAGGAGATAGGAGGGATGCATCAGGAGTCAAGGGAGTCGAGCCTAGATGATCGGTTTTAGCTTAAATTTGCAAGGGGAAGGAGGAGGAGCTAGATTTTATGGTGCAACTTGATGAATTAGTCACGGATGTACGTTGGCTTGTCGTTTCTAGGGTTCATAATACAAAACCATTCAGTCATGCGGCCTTATTTAGTGGAATGAGGATTGCACAGGCAGCAGCAAAGGATGTGAACTTCAAGGTTCTTGGCGGAAATCCTTTCCTAGTCCAAATGTATTGTCATGGTGATTGGACTAGAATGATGGAAGGTGGGTCGTGGCTTCCGGACATATATAGTGGTGATCGAAGAGATTTCTAATATGCTAGCATCCAAGCTAGACAAAATTTTGGTTTTGGGTCGCATTCAAGGGGTGCCCAGATGGATTGTTGATGAAATGAGATTTGACGGAGAAGATCACAAGGACGGTGGGGGCCATTAGTGTGTGATCTTCAATGAAGGCAAGATTAGTCCTCTTCCCTATCGTCGAGCTAGAGTATTGCAACTTTCCTAGATGGAGGGAAGTAATTTAGACTTGACGACGATCATGACCAACACCACCGACTAAGGAGTGCAAAATAGAGGAAATGAGAAAAAAAAAACGCAGAAACATGGTATAGATGTTGTGAAAAACAGAGGAATGGAAAATGCATGAAAAATATAGATATGGGTGTTTGGAACACCTAGGAATTATAACACAAGGATCCGTAAAACATGAGGTGTGATTAAAAGAGTGAATAATTGTTATATTATCCAAATATTTGTGTTTACAACGTCAAATTTTAATTAACAAATAAACATATGTGTATTTTTTTAATAATTAAGGAGCAAATAAAAATTTAGTGACAATTTAATTTATGTAATAGACATGTGGTTGCACGTGATTGATTGATTGATCAAACAAAGGTATATATATTTGGGAATCTCTGGCACGTGGTTTGGGTTAAAGAAATTGTATGACATGTGGGGCCCTAGTGCATGAACTAAGTTTCACTGCGTCTGCGTCCTGCAATCGTCGTTCTTATCCATCTACTACCCACACGGTTCTCAGGCTCCCAGCCATTACCATCTATCGTTTACTCTTCCACGCCGTCACAATCGCCGAACCAAGCAAGCCCGAGATCTTTGCTCTTGGCACGGCAGCGATCTTTGCTTGTTTATTTTCTGTAGGCTGTGGTAGTGTGGTGGTTGCCTAATCCTCTGGTTCGCTACGCCGGGAGCACTTGCGTACACTAATTCCTCCGTTTGAGTTTCCTTCGTTTCTCCCGTGAAAACCATTCATTATTCCAAACGCGGCCTAAAGTTATACCGAATCCGAAGGTCTCGAAAAGAAAAATAAGGATATTTTTTTCCGAAGATAAAATTCAGATGAGTATGAAAGCACGTTAATTTTGTTACCTGGCGGTCTGAACGAAGACGATGGCGGTCGTGAAACAGAAGTCCATTCTGACGAGCGCGGTGGAGTAGCCGCCGAGGAGGACGACGGTGGCCCAGACGAGGGCGAGCGTCCCCAGCCCCGACGCGAGCAGCTGCAGGAACGCCTCCGCCAGCAGCGACAGGTTGAGTGCGAGCTCCCGCGTGTCCTGGCTCCGCGGGTGCCCGAACGCCTGATTGATTCTTCAAGAGCCTGGATCGCTGCCTCCGCCATTTTTTGCGGCCTCACAAGTCACAAGATGTTCAAAGCAAACAGCAATCGGACTTTGTGGAAGATGATGGCAGCGTATTTGCTGGTTCAGGCCTTCAGGTTCAGGCCTAGACAATTTGCCGAGGTTGACTCTCTTTCAAACTAAACGGCAGAGTCTGTTTAACTTATCAAGTATTGTACTACTTATCAAGTATTTATTGGTTTTTAACTTTTAGAATAAAAGAAGGACAAAACCACTCTGAATCAGAACATGGAGGTAGTTTTAACATTTTGAAGATTTTAGAGAGGATATGTATGTTTTTTTTTTGAATTTAGGATATGTCTGTTTTTAGAGCTCAAGAAAAAGAGAAAAAAAATAAGTGATTACAACGACGATATAATTGACTTCTCACACATCAAATCTGAAGCATATTAGGCCGAAACACGGCCCAGCTACATGAGCCAGATTTTTTTACACTGGCCCATGTAAAACTTTTGGCCCACGAGGCTGGAGGCTGGGCGCGCTCTTTTCTAGCCCGTCTACGCGAGCGCAGTGGCAACCGCCGCCGTCCGCAGCTAGACGTCGTAGTCCTCTGCCGCCGGTCACCGGCGTGTGCGTGTCCATCTCCGATCACATCCATCGATGAGCCTTTGCCGGCGATCTACACAGGTCAATTGCAGCCGAAACAATATAAATTTGGTACCGACACAGTTACCCAACATCTAGCTGGATCATCATCCCATATATTCAGGCTTAAAATTCAGTCCAGACCAAAGTTTGCCTTCAACTCCAACGCCGCTGCATGTAATTGTTCTTTCAAATATTATTACAGTCATCCTGATTTCTATTTATGGACCAATATTTTGCTCCGTCTATTGTCACTCTCATCCACAGCTAAAAATAGCACAAATCAAAAGCCCCTTTTCTGCCATTTGTGCATTGCCCTTCAGTGTCTCTCGCAGCCACACTGAATCGATGCCCCCCATGCAGAGCAACCATTGCGCAGAGACACAGGAGCAGGTCGATCGATCCAATTACAAGCAAATGGCAGCAACCAATGCAATGGCGCATGCAGCCTAGGTAGTAGCTGACAAGATAATCACTAAATTACCATACAATTCTAACAGAGAGACCGCCGGAGATCGATCGAGATGACGGCGGTGGCGAACCTGTCGTCGAAGGCGCTGGAGCCGACGGTGAAGCCGTTGGCGGCAGCGTGCTACGACAACAACCTGGTGAACTCTCAGGGCATGTTCCTGGGCGACCAGCCGCTGCGCTTCTCGCTGCCGCTCCTCCTCGTGCAGGTCTCCGTCATCCTGGTCCTCTCCGCGGCGGCGCACCTGGTCCTCCGGCGGCTCGGCCAGTCGCGCTTCGTCACGCACATGCTCGTCGGCATCTTCCTGGGGCCCTCCGTGCTCGGCCGGAGCGCGTCCTTCCGCGACGTCCTCTTCTCGGAGCGCGGCACGTACATCCTCGAGAGCGTGTCCCTGGTGGCGCTCATCCTCTTCTTGTTCTCGATGGGCGTCAAGACCGACCTCAGCCTCCTCCGCCGCCCCAGCGGCCGCGCCGTCGCCGTCGGCATCATGGGCGCCGTCGTCCCGCTCGCCGTCACCCTGCCCGTCTTCCACGCGCTCCAGCCCACGCTGCCCGAGGACCTCAAGGGCTCGTCGCTCATCACCGAGCTTGCCGTCCGCCTCTCCCTCTCTTCCTTCCCCGTCATCGCCGACGCGCTCTCGGATCTCGACCTCCTCAACACCGACCTCGGCCGCATCGCGCTCACGGCGTCGCTCATCACCGACGTCACGTCGTGGTTCATCCGCGCCTGCACCGCCGCGGTCATCCTCATCGGTGACAACAGGTCACCGGCGTTCACGGCCAAGATCCTGGCCTCCTTCGTCGCGTTCGTGCTCTTCGTCGGCTTCGTGGCGCGCCCCGCCGGCCGGTACATCGCGTACAAGCGCACTCCGACGGGGGCGCTCCTCTCCGAGGGCTCCTTCGTGGTGGTGGTGATCGCGGCGCTGCTGTCGGCGCTGGTGACGGACGCCATCGGGTTCAAGTACATGATCGGGCCGCTGATGCTGGGGTTGGCGCTCCCCGGCGGCATGCCCATCGGCGCCACCATGACGGAGCGCCTCGACTCCTTCTTCATCGCGCTCTTCCTTCCCGTGTACATGGCGCTCTCGGGGTACCGCACCGACCTCGCCGAGTTCACCAAGGCGGCGGGGGATCACGCGGCGGAGAAGTGGTGCGCGCTGGAGCTCTTCGTGGCGCTCTGCGTCTCCGGCAAGCTCGTCGGCTGCGTCGCAGCGGGGCTCTTCTTCACGATGCCGTTCCGGGACGCCGTCGTGCTGGCGCTGATGCTCAACATCCGGGGCATCGTGGAGGTGGCCGCCATCAACAACTGGGGCGACACCATGAAGGCCACCGTGGAGCACTACTCGACGCTGACCATCTCCATGGTGCTCATCGCCGCCGTGTCCACGCCGCTGATCAAGCTGCTGTACGACCCGTCAGGGCAGTTCGCGCGCGCAAAGCGACGGTCGCTGGAGCACGCCCGCCTGAGCGCCGACCTCCGCGTGCTCACCTGCCTCTACAGCGAGGACCACGCGGCGCCGCTGATCGACCTCATGGAGGCGTCGGGGGCCTCCCACGACTCGCCCATGTCGCTCATCGTGCTCCACCTCACGGAGCTTGTCGGCCGCGCTGCTTCCGTGCTGAAGCCCCACCGGAAGAGCTCCAGGTCGGACCCGACGCCGTCGGACCGCATCGTGAACGCGTTCCAGTACATGGAGCAGCAGGCGGCGCCGGGCGCGGTGACGGTGAGCCCCTACGTGGCGCAGGCGCCCTTCAGCTCGATGCACCACGACGTGTGCTCGCTGGCGCACAGCCGGAAGGCCAACCTCATCTTGCTCCCCTTCCACAAGTCCTCGGACGGCGCCCGGAGCACGGCGAACAACGCCATCCGCTCCATCAACCGGAGCGTGCTGCAGTACGCGCCCTGCTCCGTCGCCATCCTCGTGGACCACGGCCTCGCGTCCGGATCCGCGTGCGCCACCGCCGCCAACAGCCTGCTCCAGCGCGCGGCGCTCTACTTCCTGGGCGGCGCCGACGACCGCGAGGCGCTGGCGTACGCGGCGCGGATGCCCGAGGCCGGGACCATGTCGCTGACGGTGGTGCGGTTCAAGCTCCGGAACTGGGTGGGCATGGGCGGCCAGGACGAGGCGCGGGACGAGGAGCTGCTGCAGGAGTTCTGGAGCAGGCACAGGGACAACGAGCGCGTGGTGTACGTGGAGAAGACAGTGGAGGACGCCGAGGGCACGGCGTCGGTGGTGCGCGCCATGAGCGAGAAGTTCGACCTGCTCATCGTGGGCCGACGCGGCGGGGAGGGCGAGGGTGATCCGGAGGGGTCGACGGCGCTCACCAGCGGGCTGTCGGAGTGGAGCGAGTTCCCGGAGCTGGGGGTGCTCGGGGACATGCTCGCCTCCGCGGAGTTCGCGTCCAAGGTCTCCATCCTCGTCATCCAGCAGCAGCCGCCCAAGAAAACCATCGCCGCCGCAAGTTCCGTCGATGACTAGAAGGATCCATGGATCGATCGATCGTCTCCATCCTCGTCATTCCTTTTGTTGCTGAAATTTTGTGAACCTTTTTCTCTTGTAATTGTAATCAGTTCATCAGCTAGGAGGGATCCTAAATTTACTCTGCAAATTTTATAGCAAACTCAAGCGCCACTCATCTGACAACTCTTTTTGGCGCCAACAAGTTGCACACCGTTTTTTGTTTTGTTTTGTTTCTCTGTTGGCGAAAAAACGTGATTCCTCATGCCAACGGTCCTCTCGCAAGCCAGACAGACCGGAGCGTAAACGTCTCCCTCATCCCCGCGACCTTCTTCTAGCAGCTGATCCGATCGAACGAGTCCAAGGCGTACCAGTCAATTTGATCTGAAATTGACAAGGTCGAAAAAATAGTCAAATTATGGAACCTGCCGGTGTGATTCCAGACAGCTCCTCATATGTGGCTAAATAGCCGATTTGATCAGGACATTGACTAGAGAGTCAACATCCAACATGCATTGACAAATAAAAATTAATAAATAAGCATGTGTAAATAAAGCAATCCTTTATGGCATGGTGCTGATGAATGAAACAGAGAAAAAACATAACCATTCATGATACGTGCTAAAACAGTAAGGAAATAACTAAAATCGGCTATTTTGAGTGCACATGAAGAGAACAAGACTATTAGCCGATTTAGTCTACTTAATACAATAAATATAAAAGATCCTACATGCATACAAGAATCTAGATTATGGCTAACAGATCTACCAAGCAAGCTTAACAGAGCAGCTAGCCTAAACAGATACGCGTATACAACGTCATGACTAAAGCTCTTGGTGAATCGGATAACTTTGCTGATACCGACATGAGAACGAACTAGGTGTGCAAACAAACTTAGAACAAACCCTATTGACCCAATCTAATATCTAGTAAGATCGACAGCGTTGCAGCCACCATCAATCAGACAGGATAAACAAAATCTATCTTAAGGCCATCTACACCCTAGAACGCGCATATGTCACGAACAAGATTGATAAAACCTGGCTAATACAAACACAAGATTGATCGTCAAAGCAGGGAAATCTTAACATAAAAGCATTGATGACAATCAAATCTATAAAAGATCTAAGCCAAATCTACCAATCAAATCAACTCTGGTTAAATTTGTATATGCACAAACTTGTGAGGCCTGACCTCAGAGGGCTGTCCTTCTCTAATTTTGATTACTTGAAAAATTCTGAGAAACCCAATAAGAAAGAGAGAGAATGCACAAACTATGGTGAAGCTACTTCTTCTCTTTCCATTGATTTCTCTAAGGGAAAAATTCTTCAAGCTGTTCTATAAAGGCCTTCCTGCAGAATCTTAGACTTGGCTACCTTATATTGAAGATTAGGATAACAACTTGCATCTGTCAGTAGATTTTATAGGTTTGAAGTTGAAAACACAGATAAGATAGCTATAGGTATTCTCAATTGTTTCATCAGACCATATGCTCTTTCTATGAACTTTAGACATGGCCGAAGCAAGATCCCAAATGACCCTAAGTCATCTCTTTCTTATGAATTCTATAATCCAAGCTTTCAGCTCGATAATTCAGCCTTGGACAACTTTATCCTTTCCTTTTCTTTGCAACAAAACTCAAACCAAGAGAGATTCTCACTAATGCTTTGGAAGCAATGAAGGTCTTCAATCTAGGATCAGATCTTCCCATATATAACATCCATCAATGGGTGAAAGTCAAGGACACACATCTCTCATTTGATGGGTGGTGGAGGGAATGGAAAGCACATTTATTCTGTAAAGTTGTTCATCCACTATGTAAGGAACTGGACCCATCTTATGAATCTGAAGGAGAGGTGAGCATTTTTTCCTTTATTTATTCTTTGCCATTCTCCATGAATTAATACCTGCCCTGCATCAGGATGAATCATGGGAAGCTCCAACTACTGATAGGAAGAATAGACCTGTGAGTTACTTAAGGCCTTGTCCAAGGGCCAGATTAGGTTCTGACGCTCCCTCCTTGAAAACCTTCATGAATACCTATGCTGCCAAACTTCAGCCCAAAAAACGACGAGCATCATCTATTGGGGGCTCTTCAAAAGAAACTAAAAGAATGAATACTAGATCATCTAAGGTATGGCCAATTTATCTTTCAGATTTTGAAAACTGGCTTATTAATAATTCTCTTTTAGGTGATCCAAGATGGTCCCATTCCTAAAATTCCTTAGGTTCAGCCTGAAACTCTGACAACACATGATGGATCCCAAGGAAGGTAAAATATGTTCAATATTTGAATCCCTTCGTAGTGGTTTGTTCTGACCAAATTTCAAAATAGAGTAATAGCAGTGAGTCTCCTGGAGTGGAGCTCCTGACCACTGAAGCTATCAACTCTTCAAGCCAGAATCCTTCTGAAGGTAAAAACCCTCTTAACTTGCTCCATTTGATTTCAGCTTTCCTGATTCTTTATTTCAGGGTCTAAAGATACACCACCTGAGAAGGTTGATCCTCCACCATCTTCTGATCATATGGCCTGCAATCAGCCGAGCCCACAAGAAATTAGTGAAGCATCATCGGCTATTCCTTCTAAAAAGGTAATCAACACTTTCTTCAATCAAACCAATGGACTTGACTCTTTTACTGACATTTATATTGTATCAGGTCTCTTCTTCTTCATTACCAGACTATGGCACAGACATCTCCAAATTCTATGAAGAAGAAGAAGTTTCCTATCTCCTTCTTGATAGATACATTCCGACTGCATCATTATTAGATCAATTAAAGACATTCTGCCTTTTCTTCGAAGTATGACAGATTTAATTCAGAACTCTCAAACTGTCAGTCAAGTCATTGGAGAGGTTAATGATTCTCTTCCTCCAAACCTTCTAGGACCTCTTTCTAAAATCTTTGACATCAACATTAAAGCTCCAAGGGTAAATAAGGTTTAGGACATCATACATGAGCACATCACTTTGACAGAAAAGAAGGCTTTAAATATGGAAAATGTCAAGGCCTTGAGCTCTTCTCTAGAAGACCTTCAAAAATCTGCAGAAAATATAAGGCCAAATCTTACTGCCCTCCAGGCCAAAAAGGTTGAATTGGAAAGAGAGCTTCAGAAGGTAAATGCTGCTATAGACCAGGAAGAATCAGCCTTGGCCCCAATTGCAAACAGCATGAAGCTGAAGAGGAAGGAGTTAGCCGAATCAGCTCATGCAGGCAGACGGATCATGAAGAATTTGAGGACTCTTTCTACATCTTTGGCTGATAATGAAGCACTACTAGCTCAAATTGATTTGGCCAGAAAAATGCATTTGATGCACTGAAAAACTTCTTTAACTTGTAATTTGACATTCTTGTAACAGTCCTCCAAATACTCTGAACCTTCAGCATTATCAGACAATGTAACCTTGTATTCTGAATTTAGCCGATCTACAAATTCCCAATTTGAGTACTGAGATGTTTTCTCCTATTCGGTCCTTTTTAGCTGATTCATTCGCCTCGATTCATTTCTCCGACCGACCTGAATAGTACAAAATAACAGGCCTTTCGAGAAAATGCCTAGGATTGATTTGACTGGCTACTCGATTACCTGCCCAAACAGTGCTGTAATCAATTGTAGGCTACCGATTCACCTTGATACGTGCCCCTCGAGTCACAGACTGATATATCGCAATTGATACGCAACCTCTATCCTTCCCGTCTTTGAGCTAGTAAAAACCTCTTCCTCTTCCAAGAAAACCCCAGCCTCTGAGCAACATCCATGGCGGGTTGTGACCTTGGTAAGCGCCCAATGGAGGAAGAGGAGGTCAGCTCTCGTCGCGTTATTCGCCCTCGTGTCTGGTACTCCACTTCTCATCAATCGACCTCCTTGTTTTGAATCTAATCCCTATTCTTTAGAGCGGATGGGGAGGGTCCGTCTAACGCTGCAACCATTCCTCCGGCGGGATTCGATAGCTCTGCTACGAAGTCAGGGTCTTCCATGGGCTCTGCTAAGGTGTCCGCAGCGCTGTACGACCGTATCTACCGAAAGCAGAGGGAGATGGAGGCGCGTTACGATGAGACCATCAAGGAGCTGGCTCGTGTGTAGAGCATCCTCGCCAATTTCCAAGCTGCTCTTCTGACGGCGGAGCAAGAGGCCGAGATAGCCACGAACCGGCAAACCATTGCCGATGCTCGTGTTGCAGGTAAGTGCATTACTTCCAATCTATTGATCCTTGACATGCTCTGGCAATTGACCTTCTTGTTTTACCCTTCAGATCTCACGAGGTGCTTTGAGGAGCTCCAGCTTGCTAGGAATGCCACCGCGGCTGCTGTGCACGCTCTAGGGGAGACCATCGCCCAGAGGTTGGAGACCGTCCATGCCAGAGTGCTCGAAGTGGCCAACCAAGGTGTCATCATAGGTGCTTCCTTTGCTGTTGCCGCCGTTCAGGCGCACACAGGCCTGAATCTACAGGACATGGATGTCTCGCCACAGATCGTGGATGCCATCGATGCCAACTCCAAGCACTTCAAGGCAATGGCAGAAGCCATCGCTCACGTCACCTCGATGCACTACGTCATTGGCAAGCTCCCCTAGTCGCCATATAGCATAGTGCAATCTTTTGTAAGATCTTCATCTTTTGTTGGGAATCTGTATAAATGGTCAGACACTTTCTGCAGTATGTTTCTCGAACCAGCTTAATGAAAACTTGCTCAGATCTTTTGATAGAACATTTTTGTTTTGTTTTATTTTTGCTCTAAAGGCGATGCATATCGCATCATCTATTACCAACAATCAGTTGGTTTTTACATTGAAGGAGATACTAGTGTATCGGCTATTACATGTGATATTCTGCTTGACAATCTATCCTTTTGTCCTAGAAAATAGGCCGATTGCCCCTAGACATTCTATACGACCTTAAACTGATAGTCTAGTAATAT
Organism: Bothriochloa decipiens; assembly: GCA_023333625.1. Taxonomy (NCBI): domain Eukaryota; kingdom Viridiplantae; phylum Streptophyta; class Magnoliopsida; order Poales; family Poaceae; genus Bothriochloa; species Bothriochloa decipiens. Next base: position 54,028,505 of record CM041636.1, read on the forward strand.
CTGGTTGCATCATCCTTCTATATCAGACTTTACAACTCAATGCTTCTCTTAAAAGATACTTTTAGAGCTGATGGCTTGAACCGGCTGTTGATCTTAATCATTGATTGAGATGAAATCTCCATGAAACTCTTTTCCAGAGAAACACTCAAAGCTTTCCAAATCCCAATAGACATGATCAATGGAGGAGATGTTGATGGAATCATCAGCAGGCACAACCTCAATGTCATTGTCGATCCACTGAATTATGTGCTGATGCATGGTTGAAGGTATGCAACAATTGGTATGAATTCAATCCCTTCCAAGGAGCAAGCTGTAAAACCCTTTTCCATCAATGACAAAGAATGTGGTGATCAATGTCTTGCTACCAATTGTCAATTCAACACTTATTGCTCCTCGAGTATTGGACACATTCCCTCCAAAGTCTCTCAGCTGCATATCTGTCTTAATTAAGTCCTCAGGAGTCTTGCCCAATTTTTTGAATGTCGAGTAAGGCATAAGGTTAACTACAGCACCACCATCCACAAGTATCTTGCTCATAGGCTTTCCATCAACTAATCCTTTGACATATAAAGCCTTCAGATGGCAATAACGCATTGGCTTGTCGAACACGGCTTGAGAAGTAAGAGCTAAATAAGAATCTATCTCTTCATATTCTGACTCATCAAAATCAGAATAGACTTCTTGATCTCTTGATGCTCTGAACTCAGCAGGCAAAATACACTGCATTCCAATAAGAGCCGATTTGCCTGAATCGGCTATTTGTTTGGCCTTCCAGACCTGTACCTTCTTTGTCTTCTGCAACTTGATCTCAGTCTCCCTCAAACATTGCACTCACCTTTTCTAACTCCTAGAGAGACCACCAAGGCACCACTGGTTTGCTTGCCAAACATGCTGCACTTCCTCCATGTCTTCATCATAAGCATCATAATGATCATGCACTCTACAATTATTTATGCGCCGATCCCTGATAGGTTGTCCAAGTCTTTCATGGACAGACCGATGGTTGGTTTGAGATTGCCGATATTCCCTGCACTCAGGGCAATTCCTCCTGGTGGGCAACCTCAAGCCTTCATTCCAGCAATGCTTAAAGAAAGGGCAACTCCAATATGATTCAGCTTGTTCTTGTTCATAACTCTCCTCTTCAAGCATCCTCAAGCGCTCCTGCTCTTCAATCGTCTCCTACGGTCTTTCTCTTGCTGCTTCTGCCACTTGTTCAAAAGAATTTGAGATGTCACACGTGGTCTTCTTTCAGCTGATACAGATGAATTAGGCTGCTTAGATCGGCTATTTCACTTCTCATGTTTTCTCTTAATCTCACGGTATTCTTCATCAGTGAGTTGTAGTCTTGTGTTTACTGATCCTGACTCTTTAGCTCTAGCAAAGGCCAGCACCTTGGCTTTGCCTTTTGGAAGCACAACATCAGCCATTGTAGAATCAAAGGGGTGTTGATCAACCTTCATCTTGTTAGTGGCATCAAAGGCCAGCTTCATAGTTTCAATGGCTCTCTGGATCTGCCTCCTGAACACATTGCACTCATTGGTGGAGTGAGTAGTGGAATTATGAGCCTTGCAGTACTTTTTTCCTTTAATCTCTTCAGGACTGAGTCATTCATGTAACAACTTAATGAGGCCTTTGCTTAGTAAATAACCAAAGATCTTATCAGCCTTTGATGTATCAAAGTCAAACTTCTCCTGTGATCTCCCCCAAGGATGGTCGATAACACACTTCTTGTCAAGGTTCCACTCTATGAGTTGGACATCTTCTGCTTCTTCTTCATCATCAGAGTCAAACTGAATCAAATCTTTATAATAACCTAAAATATTAGTTGCCTTCTGGTAATGATTTTGTTGATGTGGTGGTTGCACATACTCAGAAACCGCAGCCACCCTAGTGCTAATGCTCCAAGATTATCAAAGTTCATGCCAACAAGCTTCTCCTTTAAGTAGGGCTGCATCCCCTGGATAGCCAATTTCACCAACTGGCTGTCAGACAGGTTCAAAGAGAAGCACAAGCTCTTTGTTTGCCTAAATCTCTGGATGTAATCAAGACCCGATTCATTATGCTTCATCTTGACACTAGTCAAATCATCAATATCCTTCTCAATAGCCCCATTGAAGAAGTAAGCATGAAATGTGCTCTCCAACTCATCCCAAGTATGAATAGAATTTCTTGGCAATGATGAATACCAAGTAAAGGCTAGACCTGACAGTGACAAAGCAAAGAACCTGATTTGTGGATTTCTTCAACTGCAGCATCGCCCAACTGAGCTAGGCACTTGCTTATGTGCTCCATCGTGCTGGTATTGTCCTTCCCAGTGAACTTGGAGAACTCTGAAATTTTATAGCCACGTGGGAGCTCTAGAGGATTGTACTACTCAGGATATGGCATGCTGTATGATCTAGAATGACTTCTCTTCATGCCAAACTCCTTCTCCATCACCTCAGCAAGCTTTTTGATCAACTGATCATTGGGGTCGATAGGTCCTCCAATCTTTGGGCAGGCAGGCATTTCCCAATGATTGTAGCTTGACACATTAGCAAAACCTGCTGGTGGTTCACCATCGTCTTGGTCTTGAGCAACTTCTCCTCTCAAAGCTTGATTCACATGGTAATTAACAGTTCTTCTGATTTCTATCAACTTAGGGAGCTATTTTTTCAGCCGAAGGTGCTATATTGGGAGTTGTACCAAAATTAGGTGTAGGAGCACCCTTCGGCTGTTGTGCCTGATGAGCAGCACTGCCATTTGCGCCTCCATTGAAAGTTGATGCCATATTTAGTTTAGGAGGATCCTGTGTACTATCACCAGTGCCTGTTGTTGTCTTCGGAATGAAATAAGCAGGTCTAAATTGATCAATAGGAAAACCAACCAAGACATCTTTCATGATATTGCCAAATGTTTTTAGAAAGTATGCTTGGTGATTTGCGATAGCTTCATTGACTATCTTGTTCAATTGCTCCATGAAGAAATGCCTATCTTCATCGCCTCCTGCAACAGACTCTCCTGGCATCAGAATCCTGGGCATTTGTTGCTTCAGAACAACCTTGCCATCATGCACTCTGCCAAAACAAGACAAGCACTTCTACTCGAGTTGTTCCAGAGCCTTCTCAATTACTTGCTTCTATTCTTCATCAAGCTCGTCCAGAGTGACGTTGAGGATGTTGCTTATGTTGAGGTCGGCTGAGTTTGTTGGAGCCATTATTGACGATTGTGTGTCCCACCAGGAATACCAAAAAGAGTGTTGACGCAAAAACATGACTCCTCATGCCAACGGTCCTCTCACAAGCCAGACAGACCGGAGCGTGAACGTCTCCCCGATCCCCGTGGCCTTCTTCCAGCAGCTGATCTGATCGAACGAGTCCAAGGTGTGCCAGTCAATTTAACCTAAAATTGACAAGGTTGAAAAAATAGTCAAATTATGGAACCTGCCAGTGTGATTCTAGATAGTTCCTCATATATGGCTAAATAGCCAATTTGATCGGGACATTGACTAGAGAGTCAACATCCAACATGTATTGACAGATAAAAATTAATAAATAAGCATGTGTAAATAAAGCAATCGTTCATGGCATGGTGTTGATGAATGAAACAGAGGAAAAGCATAACCATTCATGATACGTGCTAAAACAGTAAGAAAATAACTAAAATCGGCTATTTTGAGTGCACATGAACAGAACAAGACTATTAGCCGATTTAGTCTATTTAATACAATAAATATAAAAGATCCAACATGCATACAAGAATCTAGATTATGACTAACAGATCTACCAAGCAAGCTTAACAGAGCAGCTAGCCTAAACAGATACGCGTATACAATGTCATGACTAAAGCTCTTGGTGAATCGGATAACTTTGCTGATACCGACATGAGAATGAACTAGGTGTGCAAACAAACTTAGAACAAACCCTGTTGACCCAATCTAATATCTAGTAAGATTGACAGCGTTGCAGCCACCATCAATCAGACAGGATAAACAAAATCTATCTTAAGGCCATCTACACCCTAGAACGCGCACATGTCACGAACAAGATTGATAAAACCTGGCTAATGCAAACACAAAATTGATCATCAAAGCAGGGAAATCTTAACATAAAAGCATTGATAACAATCAAATCTATAAAAGATCTAAGCCAAATCTACCAATCTTGATCAGGCAAAAATGTTGTTGCAATAAATAAATAATAAAAACTAACAACATCGATAACTTAATGAATCTACTAGATTTGCCAGATCTAGCAGAGTCGATAACTAGCCATGGGTAACTTAATGAATCTATTAGGGTGCCAATCCTAATAGAGTTGATAACTAGCCTATGCTAACGCATACAATAGGAGGTCGAGCCGGCCCTATCAAACGATAACATAAACTATCAGCAAGTGCTGATGCATAGATAAGAGGTCAAGTCGGCCAAATCAAGCATAAACACAAGCCCTTTGGCCATGCTAATGGTCGATAGGAGGTCGAGCCAGCCCTATCTAACAAGAGTAAAAGCCATGACGGTAACTTACAGTAAACCAGAGTCGAACGCCCGATATAGCCTAGCTTGTCAAAGAAACTCGCCGGGATCCTAGAAAACTACGGGTTTGGTGGCTGGAGCTGAAAGATTGTATTGATTGTCGAGAGAGTTTACAAGGTGCCGGGGCTTACATATTTATACCTGGTCTTTGACTGAGTCCTAACCTAATACGAACTGTAAATAAGGAAAAAGACTTGACAATTGCCTAATCTAGATAACTTGGGCTCTACTATTCCTTCCTGTAGTCCCGTGCCGTTGATGCACCATCTTCTGTCGTTGCCGAATCGGAGTCGACGTAGCCTGTATGCACCATCAGATAGCTGATTCCGGTTAGTCGATCTTCTTAAATTTAGCCGATTTCCCAACACTCGGCTGTTATCAGCATTTTGCCGATTTCACCAGCACCTCTCGTGAGCGGTTCTGTCTTCGTGCCTGCCAGTCCAAATTTTGGTGCAAACATTCTCACTCTCAGCGTGGCTTACTGCAGGTTCTAATCTTTCTTTCCACTTGAGATTCACGCCATGTTGGCTCGTACCAAACACGTTTTAGATGTCTACATACAAAAGTAATCTTAGGCGCGGTACCAAACACGCCATGTCTACGGATGCTGGTTGCTTCCTGTGCTAGCGTACAAGGACGCTGGTGGGGTTACCCTAGAGCCGGCGACGTCGATCACCTGTGCGGATTCATAACCTTCGCTTGTCGGCCTTGGGGGCGCAGTCAAGGGCCAGTTTCTTACCCAGCCCCGTACTGACAGGATGGACCGGGACGCGCCGTGCGATGACGACAATGATGCAGCCGACACGCTCACTCCATCGCTCAGCGGGCGCATTAAGGGGTTCGCCTAGCGGGTGTTGAAGAAGGCCGCCACGCCATTGCTACAGATGCCTGAAACACCACTGCTACGGACCAAGGCCTACGACCCCTCGTCCGGGCTTCCTCTCAGGAGCGCGCAGATAGCGGCACAACAGTTCGCCAACGTCCTAGTCGCTAGGCGAGGTGAAGCCCTCATCATACAACGGATGGCACAACTTGAGGAAAAGACGACGACGGAGGCCAAGCAGAAGTTCGAGGCCACGTTTGGGGACGACCCTGTCGATGCCGACACCGAGTCGATGCGGGAGCTCTTCTTCGGCCTCGCACGCCGCAGGCGATGGGGCACCTACGCATGAGCGCCACCACTGATCCGTCGATCGTAGTCTGTGCGTGCTCTCTAGGATGTCTATTTTATGAATAATCCTCTTATGAAAATGGTACGGAAGCGGTGCTTCATTTAATGTATTAACTCCTAAAAACGCGCAAAAGCGAGGGTGTATTAACTCTTTTTCTTAAATACAAAGATGCGTAAGTCTTTTACGTATTTGAGAAAAAAAATCATTCTTTTCTAACACCCGTATCCCAATCATCTAAGCTATGGTCGGTCAGTAGAGGAGAAGGAATGGGGAGAAGGCACGGGACCATAACGGAGTTGTGTTTTTATATATAAACTATCAAATTTTACATGGCTGAAATATATACTATAATAATGTGCAAAAAGCTATCTAGAAGTTAACACGACCTATTATTTTATGGAGAATTAGAAAAACGGTCTCAAAAAAGGTTACGTTTAGAAAATTGGCCACTTAGGAAAACGGCCTAAAAAAATTGTTAGGAAAATAGCTTTTCGTCAATTTTGGCCCATAACGGTGTTAACTTTGAAGGTAAAAAGACCATTTTACTCGGAGGAAAAAATTTAAAACAGAGTTTTGTTTATTTATTATATATATTCATAAATTTTAAACACATAGCCGCACATACATATTCCAAGCACATAACCACACATGTAATTACATATATTTTTAAAGTTACAAAATAAATAATTCTACAAAACATGATTAGTTTCATATTTTTAATAAAAACTAGACATCTCAACGAGCACAACAAAATTTGATTCACTAAAATTAAAGTTACTAAACTCGAGTTATGAATTTCAAAAAATAAGATGTCCAAACTAACAGATTTGCCGACCTGACGGAAGGCCATTTTTCTAATAAAATTTTATTTTAAGATTATTTTTTTTAAAAATAAGGGTCAATTTTTTAAAGACAACTTTTTTATAACCGTTTTCCTAATTCTCCCTTTCGAAATTGTTTTGCACTATAACCACTGAGGGGAATTCAATACTACAAGTGGGCTATCAACCCCAGCGGCCCATCCCCAGCCCACCGCCTCTTCGTCTTCGTCTCGCATCGGCGTCGGCATCACCGCCGGCATTAGTGCCGCCGTCGCCATGTCGCCGCCGGCGGGCGGCGCCGATTTCCTCATCCTCGAGTTCATCACAGGCAACCGGCGCGTCCCCAACGGCGTGTACGTCTCCCTCCTCGCCGCCCTTGCCCCACCCTCCGGCATCCCCGGCACCTCACAGCGCTTCCGACAAGCCCTAGTGCTCCGCGCCCTCGACGCCGCCGTCCGCACCGAGGGCGCAGGCGCCTCATGCTCCTGCAGCCTCCTCCTCCACAGGGCGCGGGAGGTCCTCGCCGACCCCGACGTGGCCGCCGGCTTCCCCCACCAGATCACTGTTGCAGATAATGAGGAAAACGACGAGGCTACGTCCGCGGCCGCGGTGGCTGATCTCAGGCGCCTCCTCGACCTTGAGTGGGCCAACCTCCCGCCCTCCACGCTCGAGCGCGCCGCCGGGGACGGTTCCCTCCAGACGTGGGCCGCCGCTGACCACACCGAGCGTACAAAGCTTGGCCTGCTCGGTACCTCCAACCACAAACCTAGTCAAATTATCCTGTTTATTTTGTATGACAAGAAATTGAATGAATGAATGATGAAATTGTGGTTACTCTATATGCAGTGGAGGAATCAACAGAGTGTGAGATTTTAGCCAAGCTTGTGCAGGATGGATCCGCTTCTGATCCACCTGTTCTGCCGAAAGTTGCTGATAACGTGACCAATGCCAATGAAGCTGATGGTGCTGGACGAGATGATGAGGTCCCTTCGTCTGATGAAACAAGTGAGGCTGATGCTGATCAAGAAGAAGAAGGTATGGCTGGGCACCAAAATGCGTCGGTTGAAGGAGCAGAGGGTCATGCTGGTCAAGAAGGTATGGCTGGCCACCAAAATGCATCGGTTGAAGGAGCAGAGGGTCATGTTTCAGAGAAGTCTGCCCATGCTTCTAAAAAGGGTAATCTTATGGAGAGAAAACCCAATGCAAGTACTTATGAGGTAATTAATTCACTTTGCTTTTATTCACATTCTGTTCATATTTTAGGTGATGCAGCTTATCAATCCTCATATACTTGCTTTATGGTTGCAGCACTGAAACGCAAATGTAAACAAATTAAACCTGCTGATGTTACCGCCACACATACCATTTGAATTGATTTGTTTCCATTTACGTTACTGAGAAATGAACCAAACAGCACGATAGAAGTATCCATCTTGTAGTAACTTTGATTGCATCTTAGATTACCAATGTTTCCACATAAAGTAACCTTTTCGGTTTCAGTGTATTTATGTGTATCTCTTGGTTCAAATATATCTAGTTATGAATGAGGAAGTTGTTCTCTGTATGTATTATCTGCAGACTTCTGGGATATTGTTTGGCAAAGCACAATGGAGTAATTTTTTGTGAAACATTATAATAGCATGTGTGCAGTTTGGTGATGATATGTTGTCATCCTTTTCCGTGCAGTGGAATGACTCTGATGATGATCAGCCAGGACGGAAGCGCAAATTACCTTCTATTGAGAGAAAATCGCATCCGTCTACATTTGAATATAAGATCAGAAAGAAGTGGAGTGAGATAGAGGAAAAAACCTTGCTGGAAGGGGTGGAGAAGTGAGTTGATTTCTTTTTGCCTTATTATTGCTCTTACTGTATTAACATTTTTTGTTCTTTAATTTAAATTCAGTAATTAAATTTAGTACCTCAGTGATATATTTTGCATTTTGATGGCTACTTGAAGGTATGGCAAAGGCAATTGGAAAGATATCAAGTTAGCTTATCCTGATGTCTTTGAGGAGAGATCAACGGTATGCATTCTGGCTGGCATTCAATTTCTTGCGTTGGATGAAGACTTGGCCTTGAAAGTTTGGGTTTGATGTGCAGGTAGATCTGAAGGACAAGTTTAGAAATTTGGAAAGGCGCCCCCATGAATCGGCTTGAGGCCTCGTGGCTAGTGGCGCTGTGCTTTTGTTCTGCTCTGTAGATATTTTGTGCCATTCTGGCTTACTGATGGAGTCATGGAGCTTTCTAGCTCGCACGGATCTGATCTGAAGGACAAGTTTAGAAATTTGGAAAGGCGCCACCATGAATCCGCTTGAAGCCTAGTGGCTAGTGGTGCTGTGCTTTTGCTCTGCTCTGTAGATATTTTGTGCCATTCAGGCTTACTGATGTAGCATTCTAGCTCTCAGGGATCTGACAGCCACGTAGTTTGGTACTGAGGTTCTAGTAGCTTGCTGCAAATGAATGTGGAGCTTTCTAGCTCTCAGGGATCTGACAGCCGCGTAGTTTGGTACTAAGGTTCTTAAGCAGCTTGCTGCAAATGAATGTGTATCAGTAACCAAACGCCAAAATGTTCAGTTGATGTTTCTGGAAAGGGGAACACCTTATCGGAGGTTCTCTTCAAATGCCAAAATGTTCAGTTGATGTTTCTGGAAAGGGGAAACACCTTATCGGAGGTTCTCTTATGCAGTGATAATATACCGATGACTTGTAGTCCGCAAGAATCAAGTAGTGAATTAGTAACAACAATGATGAACTAATTCATGCCATTACAACCAACCCAATAGAAACCATATGTCTGAAAAATACCAGCATCTGAAAGCTACACGTTCTAGAAACTTGACATGTAAAACGGCATCAGTTTTAGGGTAAAAGAATATCAAAGAGGCAATATAGTTTTAGAAAATCACAGTTCAATGTGTGACAACACCCTTGAGAAATAAAATTTGTTTAATATAAAACCATTTACGATGCCTAAGCCCTTTATTCCAATCTGAGAGGGGAAAGCAGAAGATTAAGCAGTATTTTTGGCCATTGTAATTTCTGAAGGAGATTACAAATAAAATAAAAGAGCAGAAATCATAACACAAAATTTCAGCACCATTCTCACCACCCAAATCATCTTTATTAATCTCTTTCCTTCATCTGCTATACAAAGTTGACCAAGTCACTTTCACAGTGACAGATGCCCCATTATGCTGTAATTGTTGCACGTCATAGCCATGCCGCTTTGCTTTGAAGGAGGCACAACGTTCAACTTCATTGCCGATGCCATCATCAACAAACTTGGAACTTCAAATGCATCAAAGCGTGCATACTGAGGGCAACAACAAACCTTCTTAATCCACATGGCTGACTAACAACGCCATCAAAGAGCTGGATTTCTTTCTCTACTACTAGTCCACTTACTGAAGAAGTAAGGACCAGATGAAAGCCATTTCCATAAACTTGTGCTATACTCACTTCTATTGTTGCTTCCACAGCGTAGAGAAACATAGCTAATGTTATGTCAACCGCACCACCAACACCATCAATACGACTCAAAAACGGTTTGAATGCTGGTGTGGTTAATTCATCGAAATCTGTTATTCCATCAATTAACTGTGTGTCACCTATTTCTTGTTCTCCTCTCTTAATCTTCATATCAAATTCTATGAGTACACCAGCGGACATATCAATACCTCGCTTGGGACCAATCATTTCTATAGGAGAACCCTATAAGATCAAATAAACATTTTGGTAAAGGCTTTGTGAAAAATATGAATAATTCTAGAACTACAAGCAAACTCTGCACGTTTATTCATGAGTTCATAGCCAAGAATATAATATGATATATATGCTTTACCTGCTCCAATGTGATGTGGGATCAGCCATGCTTCGATTGAATACATAATTGCGTAATGGGTCCCGAGTGTCTCGTATAGCTATATATCCATAAATCTGCACTGGACCGCTATCCATTGAAAGTTTACCCAATTCGATGGAAAATATTTGCATCATTTGTGGCGGGGTATGTCGGAAACAAGTTTCCTGATTCGGATAACAATTGCTTGGGTTTGAAAGGGCTCCTGCCTCCAATTAATTGAGCTTCACATGACGTACAGAAAAAGAAGTTATTATGGTGATACAATTTTAAACAGATAGATTACATGTACAAGACTTGCTAAATTTATGACATCATAGTTTTACTGAAGTGAAGTGAACTAAGACAAACATTAATTTGCCCACTGTGTTGTATTTCAAGCCGAGGTGCACATTTTGTAAAGAAATTGATGCTATTGGCTTACTCTCATCGGTGTCGGAGATGCGCTAGGCCTTATGCCAGCCGCCGGTGACGCTGTAGGCGGCGCCGTCGCGGTGGGTGCAGTCGGGCAGCATCGGGGCACGCCGTCGGCCGGACGGCCGTCGCCGCCGCGGCGCGCAGTGCCCTCCCTGGTGGCTCTAGCACATTCCTCAAAGAACTGGATCCACTCTTGCTTGTCCTCTCCTTCAGGGATGTCGAAGTGGCCGCCCCCGGGGATCATGATGTACTCGTAAGGGTGGTCCGGCTTCGGCGGCGGGCTAGAATGACGGCGCGGCCGCCGCCGCCTATCCCTCTTCCATTCGCCTGCTCCTCCTCCGGTTCCTCCGCCAGTCATGTCGCCGGTCAGTTGCCGAACTCACGTCGGTAGGCTACGCCACTACGGCTAGTATCTTCTCTCCTTTCGTGTCCGATCGACCCGCTCCCCTACGGCAACTGGCCGGCGGCGAAGGGGATGGATCGTGGATGCTCTGTTTCTCTTCTGTGGCCACCGGTTGGCATAAATGAGCGATGGCGGCTGGGTCGATGGGGTCCCGTCGCAGGTCCGAATCGAGTCCGAATAGGCCTGCAGTGCAGATGCATTGAGGACCTTCCGCAGCTTGGTTTGCTTCGGAGCGAGACCGGATGAGTTCACCTATCCAGCTGTTTTGTCGGCGTTCCAACAAGATCACGATGGAAATTAAGAACCAGAGAGCAAGGCGCTGGATAGTGATGGTTAGTCGAACGAACAGGGGAAGCTTTTGTCGAGCTCCTCCATGCTCAACAGGTCCCGAGAATGGCGCTGGATAGTGATGGAACATATCTCTATCGCTGTCGCATGTGTCTACACTGAAGATGACACCAGGAGGAAGATGGCTGAGAATCAAGTGCAAAATGGCGCGACGTTACAGTAGTGTTGAGATTTAGTCATTCAGATTTTTTTTTTTTTTGATAGGAGCCATTCAGACCGGGGGTTGTAGCTCGTGGTGAAAACAGTATACAGATACTTCTCTAGCCGGGCGTTTTGATAACAAGCTGCCGCAAATACTCCTGAAAATACGTCACAGTAGCTGCCGTTTGGGCATTTGGTGCACAATGCTTGCGAGTGCAGAACTCTTCTATTTGTTTCTTGTCCATTCATGATTTGGCACCAGTAGCTGCCGTTTGGGCATTTGGTGCACAATGAATATAAGGGCCCGTATGGATTCTCGGAATTCCTGAAATTGAATACAAACAAGAAGAATACTATTGCAATAGTATAAACTGTATTGGTATCTCTACCTAATATATAATCATGAAAGGTGTTCCAAATCAATCGCCAAACGTAAAACGGCAAGCAAGGTGCCAGGGATCAAACCGAGATTGAATCAAAATCCCTCAGCAATCCAAATCTAAACCAGAACTCTAGAAAGAGAATAACTTATATAAATCAATACAAAACACATTGATGTCCTCGACGAGGCGGTCACATAACAGGTCGTGTAGGGGGCGCCGCCTCTGCGCTCGTCGACCAGGGCGCGACGCCGCCGGCTAACAGGCCTGACCGCCTGAGGCATCGCGCGGTTGCCGGGATGTCCTCCACAGCGCATCGGGGATGTAGAACGCCATCGTCGGCGTGGAGCCGTGGAGGTCGGGGATGAAGAACGCCATCGTCCGCGTGTGGATTTGGATGTTGCCGGCGTCGTCGCGTGAATCCGGGCACCACTCTCGTAGCAGACATCGCGTGGATCTGGGCACCACTGCGGCAGCCGCCGTCCTGCGAGATGGCGACCGCCGGGATGATGCCCGAGGGCTACTGCAGGGCGGCTCGACGGAGCCGCATGCGGCCACCACTGCACGCGAGCTGGCATTGATTAGCGCGGGCGTGCGGCCACCAGGGACGCGGGCCGCGCGGCCGCCGGGACGCCTGAGCTTTCCGTTGCCGCTCGCTGCCGCCGGGAGGCTTGAGCACCATTGCAGCGATGCTCAACGGAGCCACGCTCGCCAAAGCTGCACGCGATCTCCGGCGAGAGGCCTGGCGGCAGCGCTGATCAGCCCGCCGTGGGCGCTACCGCCGGCGGTGCCCCTCAGCATGCCTCCCTACCACTGGCGGAGCTAGAAACGAAATACGGGGGGGCGCAGTTTGCCAACGTACTATGTATCACGTACTGTATGGATGTGTTTTATATGTAGAGCAACAGAGGGAGAGAGGAGATGCAGAGGACTAATGTGCCTGTGTTGCACTCGCCGACCAAAAAAACAGCCGGATCAGGATCCTTCAGTAAACTACAAAGTCAAGGGGGCGGGGCCACGTTTAGATTCATCCAAAAGTTATAATTTTTTCATTCTCTCTATTACATCAATATTTAGCTGTTTACATAGAGAATTAAATGTAGATAAAAAATTAACTAATTACATAGTTTAGTTTAAAATCACGAGATAAATCTTTTAAGCCTAATTAATCAACCATCGGACAATATTTATCAAATAAGACAAAAATAGTATTATTTATCAAGTTGACAGGCCGGATCATGTTTGGCCACAACATGGCTCCGCCTGTTGGCTCTCCTCTCTCGGCTGCAAGGCGTATGCGAAAAAGTATGGCAGGGAGTGGGCTGAGTCTTGTCCCCCTGGCCGTGTCCCCTCATGTGTCCCCGCGCACGTGTCCGCTTTTTATTGGTTCGCTTTAGAGATGGGCCCTCGCCTATTTCCTCCGTCAGCGCCGCACGATACGAGAAACGGAGCCGTCCGCCTGGTCCGTCTCCCTCCGTTTTGCCTCCCGGGCTCGGCCTCTCCGCTCGGAGCCGTGAGCCGTCCAGCAGCTTGTCTACCGCCCACGAATGCATGGACGCCAGCGTCGCCGACAAGATCCGGAGGTACGCCGGCGGCTTCAGCCTCCCTCCGGGCGTTGCCGTGGACCTGCTCGAGCATCGCCAGGGCCACGGACAGCAGGTCCGGCTCCGTCTCCCCGGTGAGCTCAAAGCTAGTCATCTCGCCTGTGGCGTGACCGAGTTTCAATCGAAAGAAACATCAAATCCCAAGGTGATAACTCGATTTAGGCATCTACGACCTCATGCTTCATAGTAGTTCGTTGATTAGATTTACATTTACTATAACCTATACTCTAGCTGAGCATTTTGATTTTGATTGCTAGGTTCTCGATTTTGGATTGGGGATCTGGATTCGAGTTTGCATATTCCGATTTGTGTTGTGAGAAGGTCAATTCTGCCTTTCCTCTTCAGGTCCATCGAGCTGACATCACACCTTGGTGGAACAACGAGCTGGGAGATGTCAATTTGCATTGACTCAGTTGCGTATTTCAAGATATTTGGCTGCCGCTCTGTTGAGCATGAAGGTGACGGTCTAGCTTTTAGGACCTCTCTGTCATTTTTTGCAAGATTATTTGTCGAGTGCTAGTCGGAATATTTGTTTCTCTAAATTTTGCCCCACATCAGGAAAAAAAATGTAGTATGAATGAAATTGAACTTACTGAATTAACAAAGCATGAGAGTCGAGATCCTTGCTATGAGAAATTGTTCCATACATAAGATTCAATAGAAAGAGAACAGAACTCATCCTATCTCCTAAAGGGGCTGGGACATTCACTTAAAATTGGCAAACACATTATAGGGATTTGTGTTAAATGGCTGAGTGGCATTTCCTTGTTGTGTATCTGGACCATGGTTAGGGGTCCCAAAGAATGGACTGAAAGGCGGAGGCACAAAAGCATTTCCATGTGGATAGTAGCCCGGATAGTAGCCTGGTATCTGTATTTGATTTTGGTACATACTAGTCCCTAAATGGCCCTGTACCAAAGGAAAAGGAATACTAATTCAGTAATGAAGATATGAGTAGTGTTGATAGTATTAAATATAACTGAAATCTCATACCAGGTCAGTGTAGTGTGGTTGCTCATATGTTACATTATCTACTTCCACTGCAAGACCATTAGCCTTTGGGTCATTCTTGCCTTTCTTTTTCCGTCGTGTGTTTGCTTCTATTGCAGAACCAGAGGCCATTTATTTGGTCATTCTTGGGATTTTTTTTTGCCCGTGTTGCCTTCTCGAAACCACCAATTGGTCTCTCAGATCCATGAATTTCCTTCTCCTTAACCTTCAAGCCTTTTGGTTTTATAGCTTGGTCTTCTTCTTGTGTACCTACAAAATATACTAATTAGATTTTGGTGTCATATGTATGGTTTTCTCGCAATTATTACTCAGGGATTCTGAACCTTGTGGATGAGATGCGGTACCGACATCTGAATCATGTCTTATTTTTAGGCTCTTCTTCACATCTTCTGCTAATTTCTCTGCATTATTCGTAGCCATAAAATAGGTTTCACCAGATTCTGCAGCTCGATTAGCTAAATGAATATACATTTTGCATAACTCCTTTCTCTGTTTTGATAGCTTTGTTTTGGGATCTTCATGTGTCTCAGATAGCCATAAACCCTTGTCTCTAGCATATTCATTGTAAAATTGGTATGTCTCTTCTTCAGTGCCGAATTTCATACCAACCTTAGGTATCCTGTCTTCCTTAGATTTTTCTACCTGGATGGTAAATATATTTGCATAGACAAAACAAATATAGATTATGAATGGTTTTTTTTTGAGGGAACAGATTATGAATGGTAACCCGATATGACTTGCATTTTCTAACTCTGTTCTTATTGTGCCAGATGAGGGAATGTGGATCTAGAGAAGTTTTTGAGGATGTGACAACAACAGGAGGTCATATTTGGGTACCTGCGGAGAATCGGACTCCATGTAGTTAGCCTCGTCAGGCATGGGGGGAATCGGCTAAGATGCCCCGATGTAGCCGGTCTCGTCGGCACCGGTCTCGTCAGGCATGAAGAGAATTGGCTGAGATGCAGTTGTGTTGTATAAATTGAGAGAAACGAGAAGAATACTATTATAATAATCACCCTTCCGTATTTTAGATGCTAATATGATGTAACCACCTATTATAATTGGCGCCAATTTACACAGGCTAATGCCTTTTGTCTCCTTCATTTAATTAAACTGGCTGGAATTTAATGTGGGGCCAGTGTTGGATTTATAATGGGCTAGTCCTATATTAAATTTAATAAATCAATAAAACTCTATGGTATGTAATTTATTGGGTGAATCGTTTCGTATGGTACGAGATTTTGACCAAACGATTGGCTCAACTTATATGGTTGGATATTGACTGACTACGTTGAGAAGTTGAGAAAAGTATATCAGTTGACAGGCAGGCAAGCGAACGGACGTACAGTCTATCATTTTATCAGTCATGCCATATGATTATGGAAGTTTCTTTCACTATCATTAATTGACCAAATGATTTTTTATTTCTTCCACTAGTATTGATGGCATGAGGCTTTGCATCTATGACGTTGATGTCTAGACCCGTGGCCTCTTATCACGTGAGGATGAGGCCTTTGGCCTCCATGCGTGAGCCTCCTTGCCTCTTGGCTTGTCCACCGTGCATTATATATTTCATACCTCTCGGTCAGCCATCTCTCTTGGTTCATATTCTACTTTCACCCGAGACAAACGCGAGAGAAACACAGAAGCACGATTCAACCGCAAAGAAGGTATTCCCATCTCATAACTCCGCGCGCACGAAGGAGCGAGAGGGCAGGTGTCTCCGAAGCCCTTGCCGTTCGAGACCTTGCACGAAGGATCGACAATTAGGTTTTTAAGGAGCGTCTACGCGACTGTCCAAATCACCACCGCCATTCGTCGTCTTTTTCCTTGAGTTGTTGGCGACATCGCCTTCATCTACCTTACTAGTGGATTTCATCTTCTTCCTGGAGGCATGACATTGGAAGTTGGATAAGGATCTGGATTATCGGAGCGCATGGGAAGGTATAATCGGTTTATCTTCTTACTATTTTATGTTTTTTAGACCATATATGTTTCAGCAGTTCATGGTAGTTGTTTTATATGCTGCTCTGTGTTAGTTTCATCAGTTCTATCATATCGTATCATAAGATGCCTGATGTTTGTCCCTACTAAATTTATGTTCTGGCTTTCTGTTTCTATTTTACAGTCATTCTGTTTCATATGTTGTTGTCTATTCGCTTCAGCAGTTCTATCACGTTGTTTCTTATGCTGTTGTGTTATGCTTCATGTTTCATGTTTATATGCTTATGATATATATATATGCTTTATATGCTTGTTGTTCATATATTCCATATTCTTATTAATATGTTTGATATCATGCTTTCAATGGCTAAATATTTTTTATATATCGTCATCATAATATTAATTTATAAAATTAAAATAATATGAAAATTGCCTTTATTCTCTAATAGCCAGAAAATAATAAGCACGTGAACAGGGGAGACGGACGACTCTGTTTTCTCCTGGCGTGCGGTTCCGTTTTCTCCGGCTCCATTTTCTTCTGACGTGCGATGCGGATGAGAACCAATAAAAAGCTGACACGTGCGCGGGGACACAGAAGGGGGACACGATCAGGGAACACACAAGCTTTAGCCAGAAAGGTGTAGGTCTCGTTTAGATACCTAATTTTGAGTTTAAAATTTACTATGCAGAATTTCTATTCCCTGTTATATTAAAATATCGGCACATGTATGGAGTACTAAATATAGATGAAATAAAAAACTAATTACACAGTTTTGTTGTACTTTGTGAGACGAATATTTTAAACCTAATTAATCAATGGTTGGATAATTCTTACCAAATAAAAATAAAATTATTACAGTATGTTAGGACATTTACTATATAGATTTTGGACCTAAAATTAGGTATCTAAAACAAGGGCGTAGTAGGAATCGGGCGGCACAAGCTTGATTCTACACGTGCTTACGTAGTCAGGGGCCCGCAAATCAGCCACAAAGAAGAAGCACAAATGTGGTGCGCGGCAAAGGATGGATCGGCGTCCAGGTCACCGATCCGTGTGATGGGTCAAGGATCCGACGGTCGCTGGCCAAAAGGAGCAGCGGGGCCCAGCTGTCATGGAGACAGTGAAAACACAAAACGAAAGAGATGGAGCAACAGACGTGCGTGGGCGCCGGTCTTCTCAGAGCAGCGTGATCGGCGATGCGGCATTTTCCCTCCTTTGGTCGTGTGTGTGGCAGAAAGGGTTGTGGCCTCCAGCGCATGACACGTGTCAGGATTTTGGAAAACATGGTATCGTGGTGGCTGTTTTGCGATCCCAGATACGACAATAAAGCTCCAGTGCTCTGCCAGTAGTAGTATCTGGTGGTAATCATCTCCATTCTCAAATAATATTCAAAATCTTGTTTAAAAAAATATTTAAATCTTGCTTTTAAAAAATTTAAATCTTCTTACAAACAGCTAGAAGATGAAATAATTATGCAACACGTACAGTATGCTATGAGAAGCTATAATAAAATAGCAACACATATATTAAAGAAAACTCCGTACTCATATAGCTGATTATTTCTTGATTTTAATTTTTTTAAAATATAATTTTTACATCTATTTATATGTAACTAATATCAAAGAGCGAAATGTTTTCCCTCAAATTCTCGTTTCTAACTCGTACTCTTGCGCGGTCTTTG
The DNA here is from genome assembly GCA_023333625.1 of Bothriochloa decipiens. Taxonomy (NCBI): domain Eukaryota; kingdom Viridiplantae; phylum Streptophyta; class Magnoliopsida; order Poales; family Poaceae; genus Bothriochloa; species Bothriochloa decipiens. The sequence continues at coordinate 54,046,802 of CM041636.1, forward strand.
TATGGAACGCGGGATTTTTTTTCGTGTTCTTGTGTTTTCCCTATGAAAATGAATTGATTTATGTGAAATTTCTACGTAATTATTGTGAAATTCATGTGTTCCAAACATGTCCTAAATCTCTTGATAAGTTTGAAGCTGATACAATTAGTTTTCTACCACGAGTTTGAAGTGAAAACGACATTATTTAAATCTCAAAAAAATAAACTATATTTCATAACTATATACTCATGGTTTTATAAAAATAAATAATGTTATATACGCCCCAGTGTAATGCAAAGGCATGCTTTGCTAGTATAAATTTAAATAAAGTAAAATTTACAAAGACAAAGGAAAAGAACTACAGTCTACATGACTATACAACTATATAGAAAGATAGTGAAAGGAGAGAGCAAGAGGAGGGGAATCAGCCTTGAAGTCCTAAAGAGGACAGAAAGGTTGCTCTTTTTTAATCACAAAGACAACGGTTGCTTCACAAAATTTTGCTTCCAAGAAATAATGGAGGACGTCTTTGGTCAAAGATAAAATTGTTTCTTTGTTTCCGTATCTGCCAGGCTCCAATATGAAGATTTCCATGAAGAAAGTGCTCAACTACTACTTAGCTTGGGTTATCTTTTGAAAGAAATCTGCACTAAGATTCCAATGTATGCCAAGTTGTTGCCAACAGCTTTGGCTGAATGGGCAACTAAAGAAGAGATGGAAGGTTGTTCCTTCCAAGTTTATATTGCAGAGCACACTACCGTAGTTGTTCCATTCTAATTTTTTCTTCTCTCTCTTAAGGATATTTTCTTGTGTTTAGTCTCTATCCATTAGAAGTAACCAAGTGAAGACTCTAAGTTTATTGCAGCATCTGGATTCCCAAATCCAGATGAAGGACTTAGGAGGTTGGATATTTTTCTAGGGATGGTTGTAGAGCTTAGAAGACTTGTATGTGTTATTTCCCCAGATGTACTGCCAAGTGTCTTTATCTTCTTGCTAAACCTGAATTATTTGTAAATGATCTTAGAGACTTTGATACTCATTATACGCTTGTCTAGAGAGGGGCAGTTGGAATTGAATTTCCAAAGTATTATTTGTCAAGCACTGAGCAACTAAGATGTTCTTGTTTTTTGCAAAGATATAGCCTTGGATACTTGGTTTGCATAATATTTTTATTCCAGAGGGGGTCAAGCCAGAAAAGAATAGTTGAACCATTACTCACCTTGCATTTGGTAATTCCACGAAACATATCATAAAGTTTCAAAACATCCCTCCACTAAAGAGGCTAAACATATCATAAAGTTTTAAAACGTCCCTCCACCAAGAAGAGCCTCTGTTAGCAGTGACACATGAGCATTCCAAATGAGCTTAACCCAAGGAATTTCTTTCTTATTGTAGAATTTATCTAGGTGTTTGAGAAAGAGCTTTGTTTCGGCTTCTTAGGTTTGTTATTCCTAGTTCACCTTTTCTTTTTAGTTTGCAACATTTATGGAAAGCCACAAGGGGCTGCATTTTAGCATTGATATTAGCTCTTCTCCACAAACAATGCCTTCTTGCTCTATCAATGCATTCCAGGACAGCCACTAGGATCTGGAGAGTGCACATAGCATAGGTATAGGGGAAAAAAGAGAGGGAATTGTATTAACAAGTTGGGGTCTTCCAACTTGGGTTAAGAGGCTAGAGGTAGCAGTAAGCCTTCTTTCAATGGAGGTAGCAGTAAGCCTTCTTTCAATCTTACTCATTATGAAGCCACAGTGCCCTACTCTTAGTTTGATGGTGCCTAAAGGCAGACCCAGATATGTGAAAAGCAAGGTTTCTAGCTTGCAACCGAAGACACCTGCCAGTTGTTGTGCTTTATCATCACACATGTTTAGAGGAAAAAAAAACATGTTTTTTTATTTATATATATAATTGAGACCTTGAGCCCAGTTGAGGTAGTAGAGGACTCTAATAGCCCCTAGACTGTGAACAGTTCTCTTTGGAAAGCTTTCATGATCAACAGGGTGTTGTGCTTTAATTTGTAAACGTTCTTGTTGCTGCCGATCTTTTGGCAGATGAGTAATGGAATTTGCATGTTCAAAAACCAAAAAAAAAAGGTGTTGTGCAAACTTTATATGCAAATTGTATTTTTTATTGGTTAGGTTAGGTGGCCGAATTGTCGTATCCAAATGTCATCAAGCTTAGTTCACGTTATATTTTTATTGGTTAGGTAAGGTGGCCGAATTGTCAAGTACTCCAAATCTCCAATTGTCGTAAAGCTTGATGCATACCTAATTGAAGAACCTTGCAAAAAAAAAAAATGCTAGGACTTACACCACTAGCAAACATCAAGTCTTTAAAGAAAAAAACAAAAGCATGAACCGGAGGCATGTGCAGAGATAGCTTCGGTAGATACGATGTCCAATGCAACTTACAATATTTATAAACAACACTCTAATCGTTGTACATCTCATATGTCTATATATAATCACTAATTAGCAGAAACGACTAATAGGAGCAATGTACAAGTTGTCCATTTTAAATTCTACTATGCGTGACATGGTGTGTGTTTGCATACAACAGCCGTCTAAACTAATTTTTTATCGAAATCGACCGTCTAAAATAATTGAAAAGCCTAAAAATCAAAACTATGCAAGGATTCCGGAACAAGCGAGCATCAAGTCTCTATTTATTTTCTAAAAAAAGCATCGACTGGAGACAGTTCGGACCTCTTTTTAGTCCATGCCATTATCAGCCTTGTGGCCTTGTGGAGGGGCATCTACCATATCCAGCATTTAGTTGTACCATTCCCAATCCACACAACAACTGTAACCATGGAGGCCACCGCGCTGAGCATTGGCAAGTCCGTGCTGTGTGGAGCGCTTGGCTACGCCAAATCCGCCTTGGCGGAGGAGGTGGCCTTGCAGCTTGGTGTCACTCGCGACCAGGCTTTCATCAGGGACGAGTTGGAGATGATGTTGTCTTTCCTGATGGCGGCGCACGACGAGCGAGACAAGCACATGGCGGTAGAGACCTGGGTGAAGCAGGTCCGTGTCGTCGCCTACGACGTTGAGGACTCCCTCATGGACTTCTCCGTCCGTGTGCACAAGCAATCTTGGTGGCTGCCATGGCGCATCCCACGCAAGCTGCGTGACAGGCGCCATGTGGCCAAGCATATGAAGGATCTGAGGTCCAAGGTTGAAGATGTAAGCAAGAGGAACATGCGCTACCGGCTTATCGAGGGCGGATCTAGTTCCAAGGCTGCTACTAGTGCTGGTGACACTACTGACACTGCAGCAGCCATGTTCAGCATCAGTGAAGCAAGGTATACTGCGAAGACGAAGGACCACTCAAGATTGGATCTTACCCAGCTCATCAACCAAGAGGGTGAGGATCTTGCAGTGATTGCAGTGTGGGGAACTAGCGGCAATGTTGGGCATACGTCCATCATCTTGGAGGCCTATGAGAGTTCAGCTACCCAGAAGAATTTTAATTGCCGGGCATGGGTTAGGATGATGCATCCTTTCAGCCCAAAAGAATTCATATGGAATTTATTGCAGGAAGCTGTACATGTAGGGGTCGATTTTCTGATGGAAACAGAGAAGGCAGGGCAAGAGCTGGTAGAGGAGTTCTTTGCGTATATCAATGACAAGAGATGTCTGATTGTGCTCAACGGCCTATCCACCTTTGAAGATTGGAATCGGGTTAAAAAAATGTTTTCCAATAAAAAAAAAAGGGGAACAGAATCGTAGTGTCTACGACGGATGTTGAGGTTGCAAGCTTATGCGCGGGTCAAAACAGTGTGGTGTCAGAGCTCAAACAATTGTCTGCTGATCAAACCATCTATGCTTTCTACAAGGAGGTAATATTAAACTTTCAGAGAATAAGTTCAAAAGACATCTTATATATGTTGGTTCTTCATCTAGTTCACCGCATGTTGTTAAACAACAACAATATAGTCTTTTTTTTCCAAGCAAGCTGGGGTAGGCTAGAGATGAGTTGTTATATAGTAGAAAATATGATATTTAATGTTTTTATCTTTTCTTTTTCTTTTTTTCTTTTTGCAATGATATTTGCAGCCCACCGCCACACTGGCTGTTCAAATATCCACAACGCCTAGTTTTGTCCAGCGAGCCGGAGATGAAGATGGAAATACTTGCACTAAGGTGAGAAAATTCACTAATATTTTTATTATTACTGTTATTTTTATTATATTGTTCCTATTATTGTTGTTATTTATTTATTTTATATAAACCAATCAGTTAAGCTTATGAAAACTGATGTTTCATTTACTAATAGCTAACTGGTTATCATTATCACAAGATAGCCGTAGCTAGCTCCATGATACCCCGATCTTAATCCTATCAAGGGGTAGAAGGTAATCATTTCAACGTTAGTCAAAGTGAAAAAGATACTATTTAATATTTCTACAAAATGGAATAAAACAAAAATAAAATAATTAAGTTCAATTTTGGCCGGCTCCGCCACTCTTGCCTTTGTCTAATTTTAAGACTCAACTACCAAACCATATAACTTTGGTATTGCAACTATCAAATATGAAAACCACTCAAAATCGGCTCGGTCAAAATTGAACAGGTTTAGTAATGCCCCAAAGTCCAAACGGCTCAGATCCACTTTGTAAGCTGAGCGAATCACACCTACCACCATCCCACTTAAGCTTTTGTGGCAGAACCTCCTAAATTATATGGCCCACACGCATGATTATTGTCTAAACAGACTCTAAATAACCATGACTGTGTTCCATACGACTTAAAAAGTCTGTCGGATAAATCCCGAATCATCCACGATTCTCCGAGCAGGATCAATCGTTGTAGAGAGACATTGCAGTATTACAACAGTTTGATATAAATAAAATACCACGGAGTAAAACAGCGGAAGACTTATAATAACATAAGTTTACAAACCTCTGAGTTTCAAATATTTACAACCATAAGTTTAAATTGTACAAGCTATAATAGTAGTGGAGTAGCAGTAGATAACCTTATTACAATACCAAACGAAAAGCTCTGCCTAGGAGCTAAACCCTTTACTCGTCGTCACTTTCCTCGACGACTGTCATGCAGCAGGATGCAAAGCACTCCTGCCCATGAGGCTCACCTGCAATAAGGGTTCAACAAACCCTGAGTACAAAAGTACTCAACAAGACTGACCCGACGAAAAAGAGAGGTGGAGACTCAAGAAATGCAGGCTAGAGGGACAAGGTAAGGTCTGTAGTAGATAAGGAATTTTTTGCGGAAAAGCTTAACAGAAAGAAAAGTTGCTTGGACTAGCTCCAATTATCAGCCAACTTCATTAATAAACCTTAACCTTTGTTCAAGTTGTTACTACGATGATGAACAATGATCGAGTCTTCTTCTCCGAGAAGCAACGGCGATTTGAATCCATTTTCATACCTAGCTAGGACCTAGGTCACTGGAATACCGGAGACTTTAACTCCGATGCACCCCAGATGAACCGATATACGGGGATAACAACCGCAGCCGTATATCACCACATGGCACCCGTGAGCTCTGCGGCCCAGCGTACCGAGATACGTGGGAACTTAAACCCCACAGTAAAACACACTATGACACAGATGGGATCTCTGGCCCCACGCTAGGTCACTCCATGATATACACGGCTCCAACCATCCGTATATATCTTCATGCATGTGGATTTTCTAATTTCTCGATATCGACAGATCACCATCGGACGGGACCTAGGGCATCAACAGACGGAAACACTACAGAGGGACTCCATTCCCAATGCAAGTTCACCGTCCGGACTCGATTTATTACTAATATCAAGATTCCAACAGGAAAACCAATCTCATCTTTTTTATTCTTTTAACTTTGAACATTTAAATAAATAAGCAGGGCTAAGCATTACTACTTATCCTCCCAAACAGGTAACAAGGAATAAGGAATTAAGACAGGTAATGCAATTAGGTGGATTTTCACTCAACTCCTATCACCTAATGCAACATATCATAGCTGAAGCGATAAAACTTTTGTAAATAGAATAGGGTTTGAATGCATCCGGGGCTTGCCTTGATATTCGGGGTAGACGGGTTCAAACTCTGGATCAACTCCTGATTCCTGAATCTGCTCGTCTTTGGAATCTGGTGTGACAACGTTAACTCTCCGTTAACGGAAACTATTCGATAATTAATATGCTTCAACATGATAGAATAGTAAACATGATGCTCGATGGATGCATGATCAGATTAAGGGATCGAGTATAACTTTTCTTCACGATAAAGTTGCAAGCTAACAAAACTTCATTTATAAAACTCATTAGGGTGAACTACGCCATTTAAGAAATTAATTAAACACATAAAATGACGTTAATCAAGCCCTAATGACATGATTAAGATAAGCGCAAACAATTAATTAAAGTGCCAAAGGTCATTAGGGTTAATGACCCAAGGTCATCAATCAATCCCAAAGTCAAACAAATCCTATAATGATTAAGCTTAACTAAAGGGAATAATTAATTATTTAAAAGCATTAAATAAAAGCATAAAAATTAAAGTTATCCAATTAAGCCTAAAATTTTATTTTAGAAAGCTCTTAGCTTAATTAGATGGCAAAACAAATTTCATAATTAAAAGCCAATTATTTTAATTATTAAAAATCATTGAAGGTCCATTTTTCAATTAAAAGGGCTAATTTTAACATATGCAAAAACTACTCAAATTTGGCAAAAACTACACTCACAAAAATTTTCAAAATTTTTGGAGTTATATTTGAATTACTGTGATTTTTCAAAGAAAATAGCATTTAAATCATTTTTGAAAAATAGAAAAAGAAAATCGGCACAGTGCTCCCGTGCTGACCGACGGCCCGCCGACGGTTGACCGGCGATTCCTCGCCATCGGCGAGGTCTCCGGTGACCGGACTTGTCCCTACAGGCTCATCTCGACACGGCGCGTCGATTGAGGTAGCTAACGGCGCGGTAGGACGACGGCGGCACCCACGCCGACGGCCATGGCGGCGCGGCGGAGCTCGGATGCGGCGGCGGAGCTCACCGGAGCGATTTCCGGCGACGCGACCACACGGACTCACGCAGGGCACTCAAACGGACGAGTTTGGCAACTAAATGACACCATCTCCGGGTCCCTAGCCAAAGCAGCAACGCGCGCGGCGGAGCCGCATGGCCGTGCCGGCGGCGAGCCACGGCGGCCGGCGGCTACGATACGAGATTGATGAAATTGATGGCACAGATAGATGCAGGAGCTCACCACGGCGCTGATGCGCACGTTAATAGAGGCTCGAAGCGGCTGGGTTGAGCTGCGGTCGGCGACGCTGATGGCGGCCGACGATAGGGTTAGGTGCTGTTCCAGTTAATTATAGAAATGCCACTCGTTTAAAAATACAAATTACTCCAAAATTTATATAGAAACTTGAAAATCTCCAAAAATATCATTTGCATAACTTTTCAAGGGCTACACTTTTCCTTTAATGGACATCCTCAAATTCTGTCTAGATTTTGAAATTTGAATTCAAATTCAAAAAGGGAATGAAACCCTAGAAATAAACATTTAAAATTACTTTTGATTTTTCAATAAAATTGGAAAATCTTCAAAACTATGAAATGTTAAACTTGTCAAACTAAACATTTTTCATATACAAAGTTTTCTCAAATTATGCATAATTTTTAATTATGGTTTTAAAATCAAAAGGGGACAAATTTTGGAAAACTGTATTTTCAAATTAATTTGAAATTCCTTTTGGAAACTTGAAAAACTTTATATACCAACTTTGTAGCTCTTGTCAAAATCTATAAACTGTCTTTTTAAAGTATCTCCAAATTCCTTATAGATTTTGAATTAGAGAAAAGGGGATAAAATTAGGTTTTGAAATAAAGGGTTTTTGGAATAGAATTTAAACTCAATTTGGTTTCTAACTTAATTGGTTGGTTATTAATGATCACAAAAATCATCCAAGGATATTTTTAGGTCATTGACCCAATGACACCCTTGGTTGACCAAGTTGACTTTTAAAAAATCTTTTATAGAATTTTCAATTTGAATTTAAATTTGAATAGCCAGACTCAGAAATAAGCTTTAGAATCCAAATTTAATTTCAAATATGGAAATCATTTTTAGGGTTGGACTTAGATTTATACACTATGCTTGACACTAGTGTAAACACTGTTTACACCTCAAGTACATAGAGTATAAACTAAGCATTTGCGATGACATTCGAAAATAGGGTTTTATTATTTCATGTGACCAAACATTACAGAAGCTCAATCAACCTATAAAATGTAAACTTGTTTTAGTTGATGCACATTAAGGTTGACTTAAACATGAATGCTTTGCAGTGCATATGATGACATGGCAGGTTTTAGTTAATATAACACCAGAGGTGTTACAGCTTTCGTCCTTGTGTCGCTTAAAAGGATTAACCCGGGGATGGTGGGATGGACTCTAAAAGCCATATATGTTGGTTTATCCCACTTTAAACAACCAAGGTGGGACTAAACTCTCTACATAACATCCACATGGGCCACTATGGGCCAAATTCGAAACTGGGCCAGGTGTGACAGTTTTAAAATTAAGGTAAAGTTAGATAAAACAAGAGGGATGAGGGTTCAAAAATTGACTTCACCAAGTACTTTTTCTTTAGATATTTTTAATTTTCATAAATGTTTACATGCATTAAAATATTTATGTAAACATTATTGGATTGTTTATATATTGGAAATTTTATTTTGGATCTAAATCCAAATTTATTTAAAATATAACCTATTTATCTAAAATTCTCAAGATATTCAATTTTATTAAATTTATTCTAATGAAATTTAATGGAGAAATGACCAAAATTGAAGTTACGGATCTCTTAGCGAACCACTTTTTCATTTGAAATCATTTATGGTACCAAAATTTTTTTTAAAATTCTCATGAAATTTAGATTTTTCAAATTTTCAAACATATTTATATGAAGAAATTACCAACACTAATGGTGTAGATCTCAACGAGTTTTAAAACTTTATAGTTGATAACTGTATCATTTGAAATCATTTATGGTCACAAAGTTCTATTTGAAGTTCTTATATTTTGAAATTCAACTTTTTAATTGTTCGAACTGGAGAAATAATCCAAACTAAAGTTGTAGATATCGATGAGATAGATTTTACTTTTAGAAAAGTTTTGGTACCCAAAGCTTAATATATAATAATTATATATTTTCTTTTTATGATAAAAACTCAATACAGTGTCAGTGTAGATAAATATTTTAATATATATAAACATTTATCACTAAATAAGTAATAAATATATATAAATTTTCATAAATATATAGAAAATTTAAGTATTGCGTCTATTTTTGGCTCTTCAACTCTTGTAAAATTTTGGCATATTAATTAAAAATCATTCAATTTTGACCCAAAGGTGGTTTTAAGTGGTTTTTAGATGGCTATGGGTAAAATTAAATAGTTTTAATAGCTGAGGTGCCAAAGTTGGACGGTTTTTCTGTTGGGGTAAAAAATAGATAAAAGGAAAAAGTTAAGGGTCAAATATGGACTATTTTTCTGTGGGAGTGTGTAATCAATGGCAAAAGCGGGTAATTTCTCTAGAATTCCATGATTAGGTCTCAGCCTAGGCATTTGGTATTACCGAACTAATCGGTTCGGCACTTTGGTTCCTTAGTAAATTCGGTTCCTCAGAAAACACGATCGGTTCCTTCAAAAAATCGGTACCGAGGAAATTTGGTTTCAGTACTTTCAGATCAGCACTAGTATTTACCAAAAATAAATACTGAAAAGTACCGAGATGATCATAGAGACATGTAATAGCAGGTTCAAAAGCCAATTTTGATATAATTTTGTCATGATTTCATAGAGAATTATAGTGCCAAATACATATACATATAAAAGTCCACAAGACTGAAAGAGTAGAATACCACAAATACATAATATCATAGTCTACAATAGCAGCACATTTTGTTAAATTTGGTAAACCGAGGTAAAAAAACTGAATATAGCTCAATAAATTCAGTTCCTAGAAATTGGGAACCCAACAAGGTACCAAAAATTTCGGTTTTGGTATTTTCAGTTTGGTAATATTTCGTGCCTAAGATGAGGGTTCTGGAGTTGGGAAAAAGGTGCTCCAAGAGAATGATTAGAGTTCCAATAACTCCATAGAGTTAGGCTGCTCGAGTTGGGGTTTTTGGCTGGCGCTAGCCAACTATAAGTTGGAGTTCGGCTCTAGAGCCATGCCAAACAGCCCCCTTAATCCAAAATAAAAATAGAAAGAAGAAAGTTATGTGAGGGCTTGTTTGCATCTCTGGAATTCCTAGAATTAAATTCATAGTATAAACTATAGGTGTGGAAGAAGAATCTATAGAATCCATTAAATAAAGTCTACAACTTTACTTTAGTTGGGGGAAGAAGAATTCATAGAATCCATTTTCTATCTCCCACCTTATGAATTTGAGATAGGCTTTATACGTGAACTTTGAAAAGTTGCGGAATCTCAAATTTTTCTTCCACAACTATAGTCTATACTTTGGATTCAATTCTGGAAATTCCGGAATCCAAATGAGTTTTCACTTGGAATTGGCTTCTGGTAGTATTTTCCTTGTATTCTAATGTCAATTTTCATTTTTGCGACAATACTAGCCCACCACCAGACCATCTGTTCAAATATTCAACATGCGGAATTAGGCTAACTAATTTTAATTTGTTTGTGTAGAATGCTGTCACCTAAGCTTATGTAAACACGCGTTTTATTTATGAGTATGGTTTCCAACAGATAGCAGTTAGCTGCATGGCACCTGTCTTATTGTTACCAAGCTCATTCCGAAATTAAGGAAAATAACAAAAAACAGATGACTATTTAAATATCTCTGCATCCATTTTAGTTCTCGGATTTGAGAATATGTGGAACTTTTAAAATATATAAAGACTAAAACGATAATAACTACTACCAGTAATAAAGATAGACAAACTTGGGCTACAAGTACACAATACAGATATGATCAGTTAGGCTATAGAGTAATACTATCATCTAATTGCTCACATGATATGTAACTGAAGATTTTCCACCATGTGCCTTTTTACAGAGCTCTCAAGACATAGCACATTCTACAGAGTCAGTGCCTAGCTCAACAATGGCCACATCCGAGATTCAAGATGACCAACACAACAATGCTACTAGAAAGATGATGTTTGAAAACACGACAGCAGGGGTTGTGGAGGAATCTCAGCTTGCTAGGCGAGAGAGAGAAAAAGAAGTCATTGCCAAGCTGATTTTAAAACACTCTGACAAACATCTTGAGGTAATTGTAGTATGGGGAATGGGTGGTATTGGAAAGACCACTCTGGTTACAGATGTTTACCAAAGACATGATCTTAATGAGAAGTTTGCAAAGCGTGCCTTTGTGAGCGTGTTACGTCCTTTTAAGCTTCAGCAGCTCCTTAGGAGCATAGCTATCCAGCTAAATGCAAATTCATCTGGAACAAAGGGAGCGATGGATTTTGCACGTGGCAATGATGATTATGGATCAAAGTCTGTTGAAAGTTTGACTAAATCATTGGATGGGCTATCACAGGATAGAAATTGTTTGATTGTTATCGATGACCTATTATATACCACAGAATGGGATACAATAATAAAAGCATTTCGTGAAATTGGGAAAGGTTGCTGGACCATAGTGATCACAACAAGGCAAAAGGATGTCGCTGAGCATTGTTGCAAGAAACCGGAATGTATACACATGCTCAACATTCTAGAAGCTGACGAAGCTCATGAACTCTTCATTAAAACGGTACTGAAAAGACTCATTCAGTTTATTTCATTTGCTATGATGCTTTGTATAAGCACAACTCTACTGAAACTACTGTCTTCGAAAAAGAGATTCTTTAGAGTATTTTTTGGGAAAACAATATGAAAAGGGGAAAGCCTTGTACCTGCTGTACATGCTTATAAGAGGTGTGTTAATCCCCTCCAGTATAAAAGGTCATTCCAAATGGTTGAAACCGTCTTATTTGATTTGATATGCCAGTGATACTACAAGATGAAGGAGTATTGTTTTATTCCCAATAATGATTTGTACCTTCCAAAAAAACATACCGTAGCTTGGAGAGGGTAGCAAGATAGACAAGAATCTATCCATTTTATTTTTCTGTATCTAGCACAACTCTACTGATGCATTTTTCCATGTGTGTGTACTTTTTTGGTGCATTTTATGTCATAATTTTCTTTCAAATAGAAAATTATATTGCTCCAAATAAAGTTGGTGATGCTTCAAAATCATTCAAGAATTTTCACGCGTAACACTGTCCTGCATTGCCGCGTATGTTACCCCATACAAACACTTGGTGTTTTCATTATTGACCGCACATACTGCATATTAAAGTGTAGCCATGCTGGCACAGGTTATAGTACTAGTGCATCAGGGCTAAGTTGCTGTGGGAAGTGTGCGGAATTCTTAGAGGTGCAATGTGCAGCATGTTTGGGACATTTCCGGTACACCAATTTCACGACGAAGAGTAGGCGTGATCGGTGCGCTATAGCCTGCTGGGCAGCATTACCTCCTATTGTAGTGGGCAGGCGATTTCCAGATGACCGTGGCGTTACGGTGCCGAGTGGGATGAGGAAAGTGAAATCGCTGCACACGCTGCGGTATGTGCATCTCGCATGGGAAAATTCTGTTGTGGAAGAGATAAAAGGTCTCACTGGTCTGCGCAAGCTAGGAGTGGTCGGCATCAGCAAGAAAAATAGTCAAAACTTATGTCTAGCAATTTCCAAGCTCAGCCTCCTTGAATCGTTGTCACTGTGTTCAGAGCTAGATTTATCTGATTGTCTGAATGGCATGGAACCACCTCCGGAAAACCTCCAGAGCCTCATGCTGCGTGATTGCAGAATGGCCAGATTGCCGGAATGGATCAAAGGGCTCCAGAATCTGGTGATGCTCCAGCTAGTTAACACTGGTCTCTCGCGGGATGTTGCAGCCATGCTCATGCCCATTGGGGAGCTACCAAACCTGTCGATTTTGCGTTTGTCGGAGTGGCGTGACATAACTATTGGAGAAGTCCAGTTCAAGAGTGGCCTTTTCGCGAGCCTCAAGGTTCTCCAGCTTTATTACGGCCTCCACCTGAAAATTGAGGCAGTCAAGTTTGATGAGGAAGCAACGCCCAAACTTGAGGCGCTGCATCTTGGCCTTCAACAGCATGTTCGCTTTTCTGGGCTAGAATATCTCCAAAGCATCAAAGAAATAAGGGTATATGATTATTATTCAGAAGCAACGCCCAAGGAAACGTTTTCTCGGGAGCTTGATAAGAATAAAAAGGGCCACGTGTTGAAGGTGGAGTGAAGCTTTGGGGGCCATGACTCCTACGACTCCTACCTGGGATGCTGCATGCTGCTGGTTGTGAACCAAGAACCACGAAAAGTGTGGTGCAGACCGAGTGGCGATACGATGGTAGCTCACTCGATCGGAGAATCTTCCCTCTTATTGATCTACTGCAGTGTTGTCTTCCCATGTATTCTGTCGATTGATGACTGTTGGCTTCTTCCTAGCTGGGATTGGATATTGCTTGAGGTTTGTGTATCATTGAAGGGTGTGGTTCACCTGATAATTGGAGACTGAGTGGACATCGTCATGCATGCCAATGCTATTATATTGGCGAATGATCTCCCTTTTATGCTCTTGTCTTCCCTCACTATTTTGTTTGTTGTAGTAATAAAATCTTTCAAAGACTTGGCTCTGATAATGAATGTAACCTTCTTGTGTTGCAATTTGGATCTCTGATGCATGAATATGATCCACCTGATGTGTACAGCTAGTACGCGCTGTTGCTATTCCTTTGTTCCTTCCGGACTTTATTCAGTCGTGTGGTTTGCCTTGGTGTGATAAGATCACCCTTCCTCTATATATACGAGAGGATCATTGCCGATTGATCCCATCCAATCAATCGACATAAAAACACAAATCTATCAACCCTATACTTTAATTTTCTTCTCTCAACCCTCTACCCTGTTGTCCAACATATCTCTTCACGAGATTTGTTGGCTTCCTAAGCGACTTTGCTGGTCCTAAGAAATCCTCCACGTGCTTCTCCCCGATGGATCCTTCCAAAAGTTGTTCGGGGGCTTTTCCGGCCAAGAATGAACTCCACATCGGCCCTATTGGTCTTTAGATCGGTTTGGTCGACTACGTCACATTCTTGCTGCGTTGCAAGTTGTGTGCAACCTCTCAAGGGTGTCCAAAATCTGCTGGTATGTTGGTCCGGACCGGTTTTGGCGTCAACATTATGCCATATGCATATTTTTGCAAATAACTAGTTCAGACAAGGCATAGCTCAATAGAAAATACTAGTGTTGCAAATGAAGGTGACACATGATTGCTAGTAAACAAGTAAATAAAAATGATAAATTATGATGTGCACCTCCTCTGTCTTCTTTACTAGAAGAGTGTTCCAGGTGTCGATCAGATGATCTAGAAAATTGATAGCTTCACCACTAGATCATGTTCTTTTCTCAGAAACATATCGAATATTTTTTTGGGGTGTCTTCTCCTTTTATCATATTTCTCCTTCTTCCTGCCACCTTTTCTCCTATATTCATCATCACTGTCATTGTCTCGGAACAACCTCATCCTCACTATTGTCACTTTCGCCTAGATCAATTGGTTCCCACTTGTGGGGAGAAGAAGGTATAGTCTCATGTGTGAACACACCTTCGCCATATGCGTCCCTATGTGGAATCCTGATGACTCTTAAGATATCTTCTGTTGTAACTATCATGTCAATCCCATAATTGTTAATTTGGGATCCTACTTGATCACCATGGCTAATACGATGCTCCAATTTTGGCAACATTCACCAAGTTGCATTTCTAGCCCACTATCAACATCAAGCCTGCTGATACCTAGGTCAAGGTAAGATCTGTAGATACAGTAAAAAATAGCTTGATTTTTTGAGGCTCAGAAAAGAATACAACGAATACTTCAAAGACCCTCCTTAGCTGATGTGGCCCAGGGTTTTGCGCAAGGTAAGCACAAAGTATTAGGAAGGCATTTTGGATATTGTGCAAACCAATTCGAGTGTTGCTTGTATCACCCTATTATAACGACGGTTTCCTCTAAAGAACAGGATACCAATCTTTACAATTCATATACGGTGTAATGTTTAAATTTAAATTATTTTATTTCTCTATAATTTAGAAAATATAATTTTTATTTAAATCATTTTTAAGCAACCATCCAGTTACCGAGTGGAGGCTTGGATCGGCTACCTCAAAGCCATTGCACATGTAAGCACCGGTCATCAATATGACAGTTAAAACATGACAAAATACAATTACCATTAACATAAACTAGCTACCTAAGTTCACATACTCCCATCTATTCCTGATGACACACCCTTTTCCCCACCCCCAATTCTCTGGAAGGCCCTTACAACTGGAGTCAACCACCACAAAATATGTTAACCTCGTATATTTGCCTACAGCAATGCATGCATTTCCTACATTTGGGTTTTTCCTGTTCAGGAAGATTTCGCTTTCTCCAAAATTAGGTTCCTAGTTAGGATGGACCTGTTCACCGGTGTGAGATGCTTCTTGCCTTGTGGTTTCTGATTCCTCACCCTGCGTCATTGAGATATTCCTTGGTGCCTCCTTCACATCTGTAGAATCCCCGTTAGATCGCAATGCTACATAGGCGCTCAGTGACTCATGCTCTACAGTTATAGCCTCACTGTTAGGCTTCACCGCTTCAACGTTGCTGGGTGGGTCCTGCTCAACACTCCTAGCCTCAATGTTATATTCGACCTCTGCAGGATCTCTGGGTGGCTCCAGTTGTAGTATCATATCTCCCTCACCAGGTTGCATCGTTATAACTTCCTTATTAAATTGGACCATTCCAGCATCTCTAAAGAACTCATTTTCTGTTGTTCTAGCTTCCTCATAGTCATACTGTACAAGCATTCCAAGCCCCTCCTCTACGTCCTTTTCAGCAATATGGTCAGCCATCCCCATGAATTTCCGCTTGTTCCATTTCCTCCTGGAACCACGTTTCTTGACTTTAAGTGGTTTGGGGATTTCAATTGGCTTTTTATCCGTCTCCTTAACCAGCCTTTGTCCAGGAACAACAATGTAGGTTTTGGCACCATTTGCACCACCCTCTGATTGACCTGCACCAAACATTGCCCATTTATGACCTATAACATTCAGGACAGAGCGAGAAAGGAGTGATAATGTTTGCACAACGGATGCCTTTGGATTGAATGCTAAGAAAATTACCCTGGATAGCAAGAAGAGCAGTCCGGGCAGCTTTTATCTCTGCCTCCTTCTTTGTTCTAGCTGCAGCACCAATGTATAGTATGCCACCAATCGCAACGCTGCATATGAAAGGAGCTACACCTGAAGCTTGTTTAGTGCAAATATACGATGGAATGGCGTAATTCATCTTCTGAGCATACTCCTGAAGAAGATTCTTGCACAGGCCAGTTTCTTGCTGCAAAGCATAGTAAAATGTATCAACGGAACATGTCAAACAAGAAGAGGATCCCGTGTGACAGTAATGAAGTGCCACTAGACAAAAAAAAAGTAATTTACTGAACTAAAAAGAAGTAGGTGCTATTAGCATAATTGCAACAAATTTCATGGAAGGTTCCCAATGCCAAGTTAATATAGGATACTTCAGACACTAACATCCGTAAAAATAAAAGAAGTGAAGAAAGCACACCAAGTACCAGATAGGATTGGACCTATCACCAACGTATTTTGAAGAAGCATATATGTTCTAGGCAGCAGCATAACTATGAATGAGGCATTTTTTTTTTCTTTTAGGCTCTGATTTTCTAGATCATCGCTCATTTGCATACATATTGAACTTCAAAGAATAAAAAAATCTTTTGGATGATAATGTTGTATACAATTAGAATCTTTAGACAGTATATTCTGCAAAAAAGAGAGTATTTTTTTTTCAGATGTGCACAACAGAGTAACATACAGCTGCAGGGATGCCTCTGGTTTCGGTCCCTGGTGCAGACATGGCTATCTCCATGAGCGCAACTTCCGCGGCCGACTGTTCTGCGGCATTCCGGCTGAAGAAACCAGGCAGCGAGTCATACTTGGTGTTGTTAACGAACACTGTGGACTTGAAGACAGGTTCATGGGACGGGCCTTCTTTGAGGGTATGGTACTCCGGGGTTGGAATGCCAACCTTCTGAGCGTACTCCTGCAGGCGGCTCTTGAACACGTAGCAGTTCTCAACCCCTGTGCCAAATCAACAGCACATACAGCTAAAAAAACAGCAGCAGCATAACAATGTCACTGAATATAACGAGAAATTTGGAGCGAGCTGTATACAGGCAATCTGCTATGGATGGACTATAATACACTGCACGAACGAGGGACGGCTAAGCAAATGTAGGAGCATTTAGTAACGAAGTAGAGGTACTAGCATATTATTATCATCTCAGAAACTGCGCGAATCGGCAAGAGTGAGATGCGCTTGGCGAGATGGGAAGGATGGATTGGATTGGGGCTTACTGATCCCGGCGGGGGCGACCGCGACGATGGGCCCAGCCCCAGAGCAGATGGCACCGGGCGAGGCCGCGCCACCGCCGTCCATCGCACCGCCGCCTTGGAGCGTGCGTGAGGGTTGCGATGCGGTGGGCGGTGCTTCTTGGGGAATCCTTTCGCCCCCCGCTATTTTTTATTAGAACAAAAAAATTCTTGTTCTGTCCGAATGGCAAGCTGGTCCCACTTGTCAGTGTCTGTTGCCCCAGACGCGAAGCACGGAAGTAAACACTCGCCGTCGCCGGAGACGACCTATCGGCGAGGACACAAACCGGCCGGCGTAATGACGCTGTAAAGAAGTGCACCAGAGGCCAGCTACCTACACTACTCCGCATTTGCTAGGAACCAATGACCGCCGCAAGTGATTGAATGGCCGCAGTGGAGTACAGAAGCTCCGGTCGTTGGGCGCCCGGCCGCCACGGCGCCACCAAAACTGACTTCAGCGTGGCACTGTCTCGCCGACCGGTCCGGCGGGCTCTTCGGCGCCCAGACCCTCGCCGTCGCTGCTCACAGACGCTCCTTCTCCAATCATCCGCTCAAACGCGGCCGCATCAGCCGGGACAGCGCAGCAGCCGTCGCGCAGGATGTCGAGCAGCAGCGGACGCGCCCGCTCGACGTGGCCGGCGGCACGCAGCGCGGCGACGAGCTCAGACAGCGCGGGCGCGTCCCAGCGCAGGCCCCGCGCGACGGCCTCCTTCACCACCTCCCTCGCGGCGTCCACGTCGCCAGCGGCCACGCACCCCGCGGCGACGACGCCGAACGCCGCGGCGTCCGGCGGGCACCCGGCGCGCTCCATGCACCCGAGCATCCGGCGCGCGGCGGCCACGTCGCCGCCGTCGCAGAGCGCGCCGAGGTACACGCCGTAGACGCGCGCGGAGGGGACGATCCCCCGCAGGAGCATTTCGTCGAACGCCTCCTCGACGACATCGAGCCGTCCGCGGGCGCGGAACGCGCGGAGGAGCCGCTCGAACTCCGGGAGGCCCGGGGCGACGCCGTCGCCGTCCATCCGCCTGGCCACGTGCTCGTACGCCTCGGAGGCCATCCCGTCGCGCAGGAGCGCGCCGACGACGGCGCGGTGGTCGGGCCGCGCCGGCGGGACGCCCCACCGCCGCATGTCGTCGAGGAACGCGAGCGCGTCCCGGGCGGCGCGGCGGCAGAGGGAGGCGAGGACCGCGCGGCAGTGGCGCGGGTCCGGGTCAAGGAGGAGCGGCGGCATGCAGCGGAGGACGTCCGCGGCGGCGGCGGGCTGCCCCGAGCGGCAGAGCGCGGAGGTGAGGATGCGGAAGGTGGCGGCGTCGGGGGACGCGTAAGGCGCGGCGCGGAGGAGCACGGCCGGGGCGGCGCGGAGGAGCGCCGGGGACCGGGAGGAGGGGCGGCAGAGCGCGGCAAGGAGCGCGTTGAGGGCGCCCGTCGTGCGGTGGGCCGTGAGGAAGAGCGTCGCGGCGGCGGCGAAGCGGCCGTGCCGCGCCAGCGTGGACAGCAGGCGGTGCTGGTGGCCCGTGGCGTCAGGCCGCGGCTCGGAGTGGCGGCTCCCGGCCATCGTAGCACTGGACTGGAAGCGTGGGCGCGCAAACTCGCCACTGGGACGAAGCTTTATATGCTCAGCGATGCTGCAGTTTCAGAAAGACTATGGTCTGTTGACTCAGGGAACTTGCATTGCAATTTGGGAAAAGATCACACATGATGCTCTTCCTTTGAATAAAAGCAGCTAGAGTTGTGAATTATACACTAGAATAACATTTATCAACACAAGATTCACAGTACATTTTATCTTTCACACAGCACACTTTCTCACAACACATCTACAAATATGTACCTCCACGATCAACAACACATCCACAAATATGTATCTCGACGGTCATCTGACAACTCATGATGCAAGGCAATCCAATGCCTTTCAAGCATCAACCTTTCCCTTATGGTTCCCCAAAGTTAACTGAATTCTCAAGCAGATCAAGAGCATCATTCAATTGACAATTCAGCCTGCTGTAAAGCCTCATTCTCTTAGCAATTATCTCCTCTGTTACAGCACAGAATGGCAATGGGGGAGATAATCACTCAACGAAGACTCACATATCCTCCCATCAACACACCTCAACAACACGGTGACCATCGCTGGGGATCACAAGACCGCCTTCAACTGTTCCGGCACCTCAGCTCATCGCTACTTGAATGTACCAGCATAAAACACATCATTGCACGGATCACAACTTGGGGGACAGAAAGCAGGCAACTGTACAAACACGATTCATATGTACAAACGCAAAATCTATCCAAGGGTTACAACTTACAATGCAGGTCACTCTGACATGCAGGCCAATACTAACCCCATCTAGCGCTATATTAGCTGGACAAATGCATCTATCTATTCAACATCTGTGAGCAGACATGTGCAACCATTCTACCTGGGCCCATATGCACAACCCCCACTTGCCCAGGCAGCAGCCCCTACCAAGCCCTGTTTTATCATATCAAGCATCTTCAGACCTTTTTACACTTGAAAAAGGAATAATGCTGACAAAGTACAACCCGAATCTTCGCTGGCTATTTACATTTTGGTTAACCTAGGTATGATTAATTATTTGGGGGGAGCCTCCGAGTTCAATGGCAGGATCAGGGTAGGGTCCACAAACCTTCTGCAAGGAGGCTAATGAATCTTGACTGTATCTTAAAAATTGCACACGCCGTCCAACAGGCATTATGCACCGAAAGCCATGGCGCCGTCAACACCGTCTCTGGGACAAGGCTTACCATCATCTTGGATCTTGAAGCTGGACCATACTGTGGAGCATCACTTGGCCAAAAATGGAAGGCCTACCGATTGCACTGTGGATGCACTGTCATGAGATATAGCCCTCATCTTACTTGTAATTTTCCTCAGCATATATAGAGACGAGAGCATTATCACCAGCAGGCAGCAGCCAGGAGTGATTTGTATGGGTGAAAAGAAAGACAATTTACACTGCCTATTCTTTGACCCATAAAAGATGGCTGGTAGTGAATAATTGTCAACTGCTCTCCTTCAAGACTAAACACTTTGATCATCTGCTTGGCTGAGCCACTAGCAACAACTGGAGCATACCGATGAACCGCTAATGCTGTAAGTGAACCCCTGTGTGCCTCAATAGTCAGGTAGGGTTCTGTTGCCCTTCTAACATCAAGAAACTGAATGTCTCCAGCTTGTGATGCACTTACAATCTGCGATACCACAAATAATACAAAAGGGAGAATTGCTTAGTTGCTTCAACAATGAAAATACATAACAATGTAAAGTGGAAGTATTTACCTTGTATGGATCAAACCCAGGCTGAAACCCTATGCCCACAACCTTTTCTGTTCTTGGGGCATGTGGACTGGCCGCATAGACAAGACTACAGTGTATAGAAAAAGAATATTCAGAGTAAAATAATTTGGAAGAAAAGAAAGAGGAAACAGGACATTTCACATAGGCACATGTGCATGAAATGCAAGGCCAGAGGATGTAGACACTACTGTACTTACCTATCAGGAGAGCGAACATCATATATCCTGACAGAACCGTCAGCAAAACCAGCAGCAAAGCGTCCAGGGCAGACCTGAGATGCAGACTGAAACAGAAGCAACAAGCAACATCAAGAACAGATGAGCGCAAACCAGATCAACATAAAACTTGCTGCAGCAAGAATCAAATACATAAAGCAAACAGCTAATTTCACACCTACGGAATGAAAATGTGTTTTTGACAAACAAACTTTTGAAATGTTATAAAAGTATAATATTAATAACAAGATAAGCTAGCAAAACCATTACACTGGACTACTGGAGGACAGTACTTATTTTTGGTGAGTCAGAAAAAGTAATTGCTTAAGACATAACACGAGCAAATCCTTTGCCAGATTCACCTCCACATGGTTCAACCAATTTAAGACAAGCTAGCAACTTTTCTACAGAAAGCAACAACAAATGCCACATCCATGCATAAAATCTTAACCATATGAATTGCACATAAATAGGAATCTAGGAGGACGCATGTGTACAATCATTACTCATGATGAAAGAATAGTGTGACTCCATTTTATCTCTACTAGCAATTCACATGCAGATGTACCTCGAGTCCTTTCTAGCATGTGTACTTTTTTTGTCACAATTTCATCATCAAATACAACATGGTGCTTAATGACTGGCGGTGAAATGCAGTTACAGAGTAATGTTCTAAGTATTGATTAATATGACAGGAAGATCAAGCGTACAGCATGAACCACATAATAGAAAACACAGATTCACATAACTATGGTTATTTCTTCAGTGACAATGTGTAACATATAGCCTAGTCAAATATGAAAAAGAAGTTACTTGTATGAATATTCCAATTTCTCAGACACTCCATCGCAACAGGAACTCACCAGGGAAGAAATGGCACTATCAGCAGTTGACTGAATGGTGCTGAGAAGTTGTTCCTTGTCAAGATCCCATACCAAGATGGAAGACATGTCACCAGATGCATACTATTGAACAAGGAGAGCAAGTTGTATTAGAAAATGAAATGCATAAAATAAAATAATATGACTACAGGGGGAAAAATAGGATTTTACCAAATAACCAGATTGCTGCTGCCAGTCAATCACAATACTGCGACCAGCAGCTCGATGTCCTTGAACTGATGAGAAAGCAGTTACAAGTTTCTGTCCTCCCTTTTGAGCAAAATTTTTCCATATACGTACATTTCCATCACCTGCAACATAAAATTAGACAGCACAATGGCAGAAGAATAGAAGGAAAAGCATAGAGAAGAGATGCATACTTGAGGCAGCCAAAAGCAAGCTCTCATCAAGCTCATTCATAAGCAAAAGTTTAGATAGCCCTCTGTCAGATAGCTTATGGTTTTGAAAAGAGTTCACTGGTAGTGCATCGTTATAGTTCCACACTCTGGCATGAGACAGAATTTCAGCACAATTCTAGCAGTGCCTATTTCGCATTCAGGCACTAGGATTTTTAATCGCAATAGTAAGTTTACCTTATTTGTTCATTTTCATCAGCTGCGACAACAATCGGAAAAAATGGCAACAATAAAGCTGCTTTTGTTCCCAACTCAAACCTTGTGTCCCAACTAGCAATTTGGCTTGTCATCTTGCAAGCTGCTATTCCCAGGGTGAACCACCAGGAAAAACAACAGGTAAATAATCAAGAAAACTGAAAACTAACAACAATAATGTAATGCAGACAAATGTACACCCACGTACAGGAGCGCTGGCACTTAGTGATGTAATCTAGTGCAATTCGTTCTCTCTCTTCTCTTCTAGCATTGGTTTCTTCATTATCATCAGAGACAGTTAAAAGTGGCCTAGAGAAGTGACCACAACTCCAGTTGTAAATTGTTGATTGGGGAAGTGGTTCTGCATTACTGGGACTTGCAGCAGAGCTTAAAAGGCGATCAGCTAAGCCATCAGGTGAATTTATAGGATGCTGTCCAAACTCCATAGAACACACTCGGCGTAATCCTATAAGATAATCATGCTGAGGGGGGCTAACAGGAGGGGTCATAAATTTCATCGAGTTGCTTCCTGAAAAATATTGGAAAACTCAATTAAATAATTCTTATATTTCCCAATGAAGCAAGGTCTTCCAACTTCCAAGCACATCATAAGTAAAGTGGTTATAACTTACCAGAATTCATATCACGCCAGGAAGAAGAGCGTGCCATTCCAAAGTTTGGCACAGATGCCTCACCTCGATGTGGACCTCCACTGTTAAATCTAGTATTTTTCATGACCACTTGTTCGACACCTATAAGGGACAGTGCACTCCGACCAATTGTTGCGATTCTTGGGTCAGGATCTTTAGAAACAGAACACATAGTTGATATAAATTGAGAATAAATGGCATTATCAACAGGCCTCGACCTAGTGTAGCTGAGACTGCCATTACTTGCATTTTCCCTCATTAATATGCCTGAATCAGAGTGTTGGGAAGAATCATCTGACTGGGGAGAGCCATGCATGATGCTACTTGTTACAATTGGGCTGCTTGTAGAAATTCTTCCATCATGACCAGTGGCACCGCTATCACTGCCAACCCTGAGCACAGGACCAAAGCTGCCTTGTAGAATACTGTTGGGACTGTAAACATTGCTGGGATTACTTATATTTGCCAATGATGGTAGTGACCTCAGCAACGAATTGGATTGAGGTTTCCAATACTCCGCAGCAACAGATTTGAGATGTTTGTTGTGACCCGATGCAAAGCGAGTAAGCGCTGGAAAAAACATCAGTTCAGCCCAAAATCATGGTCGTAAGGTTAAAAGAAATCTCCTGTATTCAAGACATTAAAACAAGTGTTCTAGGAACTAATTTTCCAGTGCACATACCTATAGCAACCTCAGATCTAACAAGGGGACTGCCATCTGAAGAGATCTGCAGAAGGCTTCGAACTACATTTATTTCAGCTTTCACCTTTTCATCATCATCACAATCATCATCAGAGCCATTTAACGTATTATCAAGAAGATTCCCAAGTGCAAAAACAGCAGCAGCTCTAACCTGGCAAGACCAAATGTTTAATATGTATCTTGGGAAGTAGGCATAAGAAAGAGTACACAGAATATGAAGGCATCATACCTCAGGT
Organism: Bothriochloa decipiens; assembly: GCA_023333625.1. Taxonomy (NCBI): domain Eukaryota; kingdom Viridiplantae; phylum Streptophyta; class Magnoliopsida; order Poales; family Poaceae; genus Bothriochloa; species Bothriochloa decipiens. Next base: position 54,070,890 of record CM041636.1, read on the forward strand.
TGAGGCTCAGACAGTAAGCATATTACAATTTCTGGTGCATTTGTTTGCAGAACAAGTAACTGAGCCTCAGGGAAATCTTCCCAGAGTTTTCCAAGGCATAAACAGAGCCACTGCAAAAGCAAAGGTTCTGTTGGTGCATGAGGACTCCCAGGTTGCAGATGTCTTAGGCAAACATCTATAAGCCCTGCATTCATACAAGCCTCTTGACCCGTCCTATGCCCATCCACAATGACTGCTATAACAAACGCGGCCATTGCACGCTGTTCTGGGAAAGCATCTAAACTGTCAAGAAACCTAATAAAATATCCATGTCCTCCATCTTTTACCAAGTCAACCTGACATGACTGCAATTTGGGAAAATGTTACAGGTTAAACACCAGAATCTAATCTAAAACAAAAAAGGACCTTAAAAGATTACAATGAAGAGTGCATACCTTATCAAGAGAAAGAATTTTTGTCCATATAAACACTAGAATTTGACGTAACTCAATTGCACTTGTTTGAAGTAGTTTGAGTACATAAGGAAATATTCCGACAGAGAGGGCCTAGAACAATGAAGTGCCAGAGGTTGAATACTAAATAAAGAGAGAAAAACATACATTTCATAAAAAAGGTACATGCATAAGAAGATACTACATACCAAATCAACTGCCCATGGTCCCATGTCAAGAAATCTTCCAAGCAGAACAAGTGCTCTAAATCTATGTGATTGACTGAGCAGGACCTGCAAAAAATAGATGTAAGATGGAAAGTAAAACAATAAAAAAATTATAATCCTTCCAGTCATAAAACAGTGTAATTTTTTGTATTGACACAATCCACAAAACATAACTTGGCCAAGTAATTTGTACTGTACTACAACAATTTATAAGGAAAAGTAAAATTATATGATTTTGGTTATATGTTTTGGGACAAATCTACCCATAACATTTTAAATGTCAAATCTCGATGTACAACAGTCCAAATAACATTGATTTTTTGATTGGCTGGTTGCACACAACGCAAAATGAGAGTCTTTTTGTGATTGAATAAAGGAATACAAATATAAAAAATTAGCAAACTAAAACTATAGCAGCAAAGAGAAGGGTAACAAGGATACAAAGTTAAACTGGGTTTTACAAAAAAAAAATGACATGAAAGTGTAAAAGAAAAATGCCCTACCTGAAGAACTATGGGTAACTGTTCAGGAGGCTTCTTGTCCTCAGAGCCATGATCGAGCCACACTTCGAAAGCCATCAGTTGTTCCGTAAAAAACGGACTTGGCTGGTTTGAAGGAGATAAAGAAATTAGCAATAACAACACACAGAAAAACTATTGATGTTTATTAAAGTGCTGAATGATGAGTAGAAAACCTGAAACTCTGCATTTGGATCAGAAATTAACTGAGGAAGCTTGGAAAGGCAAATCTCAGAAGCCATGTCCCATGCATCCCTGGGATTTAACAAGTTACAAAATGCACAAAAAGTAGTTGAAGCAAAAAGAGAAGGCTGAGTCAGGTTAGTTACCACATATGGTGTTGATGTGTTGGGGGTAACAACGGATAAGAAACTGGAGAACAGTTTGCAGATCGCATGATTCTCTCAGCAAGCAAGAAGTTACGGAAGAGGCTAGCAACAAGAAGGTCTTGCCTGAAAAGCCTTTGGAACAGATCTGCACAGTGAAATTTGTATCATATAACAAATATAGGCTAACATTTATTTTGAACTTTAATAATCTTCTCTAGTTTTCTTGTTCCCCAAAACACTATCTCTCTCCTAAAAACTGTACCATGAGGGAGAACATTCCATGCGATAGTATCTGTTATAGCAGTAAAAATCCAATTGAGCTCTCCAAGAAGTGTTTTACGATCATTTTGCCTTCCAGGAATTTGGTCGATAAGAGAATGATCCAGAGAATCACGGAGTAAAGTTCGCTTACAAAACCTGCATGATTTATAGGCATGTCCTCATGTAAGCACAACATGCTAAGAAAAGGAGAGGATATAAGGAAGAGAAGTGGGGAGGGAGAGAGGAAAAACCAGTGCAAAGCCATTTTGATTGGCGTTGTGAGGCAAGCCGTAAACACATCAGCAGGAAATTCTGCACTCTGGGGAAGCATTTGATGTGCTTCACAGGCAGCAAGAAGAATGCAGTCCTTCTGTGAAGATGCAGAGGAGGTAGAACTCCAATCTAGGCGCTGAAATAAACAAGTCACTATGAATATTATAAAGTCCAGGAATAAATCATGATGACCTTCAACTTCATGCACAAGAGAAATAAATGATAACTAGAAACATGTAGCATACCTCTAGAAAAGCTTTCACAATAATTCCAGCTGCTGAGCAATCAAAAACATAAATGGAAGGTGTCTTCAGCCATGAATCGAGATCAGTAATTGGAAGTGGAATATACTGCGTGTAACTCTGCAACAAAATGCAAAAACAACCATTTTATCAGAGACACCTATCATAAATAAAGCATGCGGCAAATATTACAGTGTCTTCATAATATTACCTTGTTAAACACCCAAATCTCACCATTAGATGTAGGCTTTGGTACACCATGGCCGTTATAATGGAAAAGGACTCTCTCTGATCTGGCATATTTGCGGCAAGTATTACAAAGCTTCTTAACTTCCTCAACTGTTGGATCCAGCTGAAGCTTGTATCGAGCCTTCAAGAGCCATTAGGAATAGGGAATGAAGACACAAATAATCCTCACCAAAATAGCATTGAAGTTAAACAGGGAAGCAAGTTCTTTACCTTAGGTTGCCAGCGCTCATACTGAGAATGCAATGTTTTTCCAATACTTTCAAGAGCTTTAGGAGGTGCCATAGAGAAAGGATCTGAAAAGAAAGGAATAGACCTATGAACATATCACAAAGCAGCTTGAAAAAGTGCAAATAACAGTAATGAAGTGCAAACCTATCATTCAACAAATATAAATTACCACCGTTGCCTAACACTTTCTGACAAATATAACATCCAAAGGACTAATAAATAAGCTTATATATCCACGACCACCGCTAATAGATGCAGTGTCTTATATTAGAAAATTCCACTTCCTTTACAATGAAATGCCAATTCTTAACTTTAAATTTAAAAGGGGAATAGATTCATCTAGAAACTATGGAGCAAAACAATCTCATTTTCAGAATACAAATTTTAAGTGTCTTTTGAGAAAAGAGGTGCCAGATAGTTTCCTTGTTGTGATTTACTTCAAATTAGCAATGCACTAAAAGAAAAGTTACTTGGAAGGACTGAATACACGCAAGGATTGTCCTTGGATGGAACTATGGAAGCACATGGAAACCAGCTATCTACAAGAATGAACCATAAATAAACAAGGCTAATCCTTTAATAATATAACTATGCTGTTGATACAATGTATATATTTGTACAAGTTTTTCCCTTTTCTTTTTACTTCTTGTTGGTGCTCATGTTGGGTTTCATCTCTATCCTACCCCAATGTGCTTATTTGTTGTGTGCTTCTAATTAACAATAGGCTCTCATCTGGCATTTACCATTCAGAAATGCAATTAACAAAAAAAGAAAGACACAGTTTCACTCAAATGGTGAAAAAACAGTTCCTTTACTGTACTTTTTCAACTAATTTGAAATTTGAAAATATTATAGTCAACTAAAAGTTTACCTATCCAGCACTCCATTCTTGCACAAGGAGAGATTTTAATTACATCAGGTGGATCAACACTGATGTTTAAACATAATACAAGTGCAACACATCCAGTCTTCATCTGCACTACAAAATTCATCATTAGTAAATATTCGTGTAAAAGATATGGAAAAATTATTTACAAAAAGAACTGGCGAGCCATCCAATGCAAAGACGAAAACAATTAGAATGGCTGTAAATTCTATAATGAGTAAATCAGTAATGTATGGTGCAAATCAAGGAACCAAACAGAACAAACAGGGAATTAAAATAGTAAATAGAATAAATAAGCTCAGATGTGGGTTGTTTAAAGTCAACATGATCCTCAGACAAGTGAACATAAGCTATTAAGCTGCAAACCGAAGTGACTTTGCCTCAAGTGTGAAAGGACAACTTAATTTACATGGTGCATTGAAAATCCAAAGAGGATCTAACGTTTAGGTGGTTCTGCATAATAATTCCAAAAAGGGTCTAAGGAAAACGGAACATTTGTATGTACAGACAGAGACATTTTCTTTGCCCAAGAGCATCAATAGTCTCTAATATTTCTCACAGGGGAACTTCAAGGCTCATAATATTCAACCTCCTATCTAGCAATCATATAGGTCTGGTGCCATGAACTGAAACACCCTATTTGATATGGTGCTTCATGTCATTGCAACATGTACAATATGGCGAGTGGTGACCCTGAAACAACCATGCTCTTTCATGCCAAATTTGTTACTGGCATGTCTAAAGTCTACAATGACATCTCTTAACCAGTGGCTACTAATTGACATGACCCAGGCTTTGTCTATGTTTTACCTTAGGCAAACTGGAAGTTGGATGTTAGCAAAATGGCTCATAGAGAGTAGTATTGTGGCAAATTTGCCTGTGACTTACAGCAACACGGTAAGAATTTTGAAGGGGGGTACATTTAAGTGGTTAATGAAATTAAGAATTTGCATGCTTGATGCTACAGCCTACAGCAACACAGTGGGTACAATTTCGTTTTGCACCAATTTTCATTATGAACAGAGAAATGGTCCGTGCCATACAGTAAAAGAATAATACAACATGTAATTTAGACAAGCCCCTAGCCCCGACAAACACTTCAGCAGCAGAAGATACTACTAGGCTGTGGCGAGCAATAATTAATTCCATGATATATCACTATTGTCCTGCTCGCAAGAGTAGCGAGTGGAACGTTACTTGTTCCGTGACTTCCGGGGTCATTTTAGCTAGCATAACGTATTCCGTAACAGAAATTGATAAATAAATAGTGCTCAGCTTGCAGGTGCCATAATCAATTCGCATGACCATCAGCTGCCATTTTTAAGCTCAGTCAGCTAAATCGCTATCCTAAGAATGCCCCGCCCGATTCCCACGCGACGCGCCAAATCCGGCAAACAGTCTTCTAGCATAACATCAGTGCAAGCACTAGGAACAGCATCTGCAAACGGCATCGCATCCATCTGCAAACGGCAGCTGCCATTTTTAAGCTCAGTCAGCTAATCGCTATCCTAAGCATATCCCGCCCCATTCCCCCGCGATGCACCAAATCCGGCAAACAGTCTTCTAGCATAACATCAGTGCAAGCACTAGAAACAGAACAGCATGTGCGAGCGGCATCGCATCCATTACCCGGTCCTTGGGCCGCCACTTGGAGACGAGGCCGCTGGTGGAGGGCGCTGCAGCGGCGGCGGTAGCCTCGTCGATCCCCTGGTGCCGCTGCTCGCACAGCACGACCACCTGGGGCAGGAACGCCACGGGCTCCGGCTTCTCCACCTCGGCGAGCTCCAGCCCGTTCCTGGGCTCCGATGGCCCGTTGGCGAGGCCATCCGCGACGTGGTTCTGTTGGTGGGTGTGGTGCTGCTGCTGATGGGGCGGCACCGGAGCCGCGGCCGCAGCTTGCGCCGGCGCCGGCGACGGCGAGGACGAGGAGTGGCCGAGCCTGGACGCCATGAGATCTCCCAATGCCATCGACGCTTGCTGTGCCTGTGTAGTCACCCCGCAGCCATGATGAGGTCGGGAAGCTCGCTCGCGCGCTCACCTACATCGATCGAATCGGGCCAGCGTGGCGAGTCCGAGGTGGGGAGCCAGATCAGTCGGGGTGGGGGGACTGCGCGGAGGCTGGTGGGGGCAGGAGGGGTTTAGGGTTAAGGTTTAGATGCAGCTGGGAAGGAGGGGGAGGGAGACAAGGAGAGAGAAAGGTGGGGAAGCGGCGTCTCGGTGCGGGGAGGAGGGAGCGAGGAAGCAGGCGACGCCCGAGAGACAGAGAGAGAGAGAGATTGACCAGACCGGTGAAAGGAAAACAAACAAAATTGCTTACTATAAAAAGTAGAAATGGAAATCCATTCTCTCTTTGGGGGGCCTTGGCCCGTGGCCGGTGTGGGTGTGGCCCATGATGCACTTGTTCTTCTTCTTTCTCCGCCCCACTCTTCTCTCTTTTGAAGAAGCATTATATTCTTTTATTTAATTTAATGTTTGTAAGATATTATTTGTTTTCGTCATGGTTTTCAAAATCTATTAATAATCTGTTTTGAAATGTTTTAGTTGACCTATTTTAAAGTTATCTAGTTTGTTGTATCTACATAAACATCAAAATCTCCAACATTGCAATAAAGCCTATAATGTATCTCAAGACATCGCATACATTATGTATCACATTCGTCAAAATATTTCTTTATAAAACAATATTTAAAATTAGATATGTATAGATTAATGCCCTTTCAATTGCAGCTTCAACAAAGCTTCATGAGCTATTTAGAGCTGTTTCTAAAACGTCTTTTTTGCACACAACTTCATGGATAAAGTTCCATAGATCATGCTCTCATGGAGGCAGTACCATCTCATCGTGGCGAGAACGAGCAGGTGCAGGCCGAAAATAAGAAGCTACGGAAGCTAGACGAGGAGCTCAGTAACAAGGACGCACCGATCAATCCGAGGCCATAGTCGCCGCTCTCGCCAACAAGTGAAGGCAGGCATGGTTTTTTTCTTTTTTTTTTGAGTATCAAGGCAGGCATGTGTTGGGACCCGCGTGTCGTGTACATGTGCAAGTGCAAGCCACATGCACAGGAGAAAGCCTGCGTGATATGGCCGCCTTTTGTTTGTTGGGTTTCATTTTACGTCTTCCTTTTTTTATTTATTTATTCTTATTTCTTAAGTATACTTTTCCAATAAATATAACAAATAAAAATAAGTAAAATATTATGATTCTTGAACACTTGACCTTTTCTTAATAAATAGATATTTTCCACACGAAATTATTGTTGGAGTAACTTATTGTTGTAGTTTATATTAAAATAAATCTTATCTTATTACAACATGGTATAAGCAACGATCCAACCAATCAAATCATAAAATAAAATTTTGATAAATTTAACCCAATTTTGACAGTTTGTTTTATTCAAAAAAAAATTGTTGAAAATGTCGCTTATTTTGGCGTGGCTTCCTTTATTAATAAAAAAATTCTTAAAGATTGATTTAAATACTATTTTTGCATACCTTTTTTTTGAATTAGACGGTGGGGGTTGAAAAACTCACACAAACGTCTTATAATTTGAGATGGGTTGAGTACATTCCGTATTAGGTTTGTCAAGCGAAATAGTACTCTAACCGTTCATTTAATAAATATTTATATGTTACAAACAAGGAATTATAGATTATAAAAATATTTTTAATATTATTCTAAAAACATAAATTTTGTGTCATAAACTTTCAAAGAAATTTCTTAAAAAATCGATAGTCCAAATATAAATATTTTTTAATAAATAAGTATAAATATAATAAATAAATAATAAAAATAGGGCAACAATCGCAGCAGAGCAGCCCACGCCAAGATCCATCTACTCTGACCATAGGGCAAGGCTTCATAGCTTCCCCGGCGAGCCGTTCGCGAATCTAGGCCTCACCTCCCTTGGCCCTCTGGCTACAAGGCTTTGAGGCCTGTACTAGCGGGTCAAGTGTTCGATGGCTCATGGGCCCAAAAATATTTTGCCTCCACAGTGGCCCCCAAACCCTCGAGGAATCTCTGTGCGACTCCTCGGGGCCTTTTTTCTCTGGGTCCCGTTCAAAGACTTGTCATGCCATTACATCTTGTCTTCAAGCTTTTAATGGGCCTTGAGAGGGTAATTGCCTTCTCGATTTCTCTGGTGCACTGTTTAAGCCTAGCCCAAAAACCGTGTAGTGCGCTTCCCTTGGAATTCACGTTGTAGGGATTGTTGGCTCGGCGCCTACTCGGTCATTGAAGTGATTTGACAGGCGCGCCGACCTCCTCTGCTACAAGTTCGTTTTAGAGGTGGAGGAGCTCCTAATTCTTGGTCATTGCCCGAGAACTCAAGGAAACATTCTTTCTGCCTCTGCCTTTCCCTTCCTCCGGAGATCTACGAGATCATGGACTCCATCCAGACCTCCTCCAGCAACAAGTCGGGATAGAGCCGTTTGACTCGTTGCTGCGTCTTGGATGGAAGTGACGTTGCTTTCTCCACTGTCACGCCCCATTCCCCAAGCGCCGCACTTGACATGGTGCTTTCAAATGTCCCTTTCTCTAGGGACCTGGAGCGCTTGCGGGAGAAGCTGGTGATTTTAGAGGTCGCCCTTGATCACGCTGACCAGAAGTCGAAGACAGCTCTTGCCCGTGTCATGGGTTTGTGGCTGTTCTTCTCCGCCACCCTGCTCTGGATGCTTTTTATTGGCCTATTCTTATCACTTTCCTATCTTCAAGAGCTGGAGGCAGAGTTTGGTAGACTTCGCGAGGCTACGGGTTACTAGAATTATGCCACATCATCCAATAACATTAACTTATAATTATTTATCCCTTTGTATAAATAATCTTAATCCAAATCACCAACAATTTCCACAACAACTTTCATATTTTTTTTAAATAATCGATAGTTCAAATATAATATTTTTACATGTGTAAATATAAATAAATAAAAACAGATGAGTGGTTGAGTGGCAAATGAGATGCAGTTATGTTTCCTGCTAAGATTAATTATTTTGTGATCAAATTGTTAATCTCACCATTAGTTGCTAATGATGGTTCACTATAGACAGGATAGATAGTATACATATGTGTACACTGTTCAAGCTAGGCACCATATTTTTGGTTTATTTGGGTTCCATTCCTGGTTTGGTATTTTTGCCCAACCTATTGCGGGAGAGAGCGACACCGAGAGAGATTGACGAAAGTAAAATAAAACTGCTATTTAAAAGTAAAAAAATGGGTTCTCTCTTTCCTTATGGTTTTTTTTTACTAACTAGCAAATATGCCCGTGCGTTGCAACGGGATATATCTTGCGTGGTCATAGATAAGCAGTACATTTAAATTAGTTGTGTAGTTTAATCGCTCCCACTCTCTCCTCTGCAAGCCAAGCCAAGATGTCGTCATTTCGCTTATTCTTGTGCTGGCTTCCTCATCAATCATCCTCCATGGACATAAGCACATGACAATTGGTCATCACTCATCAAAGAAGACAACGCCAGGCGAAAGGTGCGAATGTTGACGATGCTTAGGGCCGACAATGGCTGCGAGCACGGTGCCATTGGCATGACGCACACTATGCTTATTGTCTGGCATGCGCACCAGGCCGCCGCGTTGGTCATGGTCGTGCTTGCATCTGCTGCCCTTTCTCTTCAACCTCATGAGGTCATACCAAAACACCATCACACCGCTCATTGCATATTTGCATCTTTTCACTTCCAAATTAGGGGTTTGCTACGGTACTTCCAAAAATAACTATGTATGGTTCACTTATTTTGAAAACAATTATAATGATATATTATCTCTGATGAGGTAACAGGCGAAATATGCATTTATATCTCCAACCATATTTTATATCTATTTCGATCCATACTCGGAGTTTGAGTCCAAACATAATAATACTACATAATACTTGCATAAAATTTTTAGAAATTAAAGATTGCCATTATTTTATTTTTCTATGAATTTTGGTTAATTTTGCAAGATTTTTGTTTTTAAAGAAAAGGAGAAAACAAAAGAAAAGAAAAAAAAAGACTTGGCTTGGTTAAGTCCACAACGAAGCTGCAAGGTTTTAGGCCAGGTCGAAGAAGAAGCCCAGAGAGATCCATGTAAATCTGAATATTTTGGCTTCAGAATCCCGATCTATCTCAAAAATTATTAATACCGTCTCGTCTTTTATTTCTCTCTGGAATCTCATATTTATTTCTATTTTCTTCCCTATTCTTAATCTCCCCTTTTTCGGTGAACTCAGCGTGAATCGGGGCACCTAGATTGACACGGGCTCGACGAAAGTGGTGGGCAGAAATGAGCGAAAAAAACCTACAAAACTTTGGCGATTTATTATGTTGTAGGTATATATGTATATACTTGATTTGAGTTCTGCTGTTTTTTTTTTCTATAGGGCGTTTATAATTATAGAGTTGGAGGGTTGTGTATGCAGTCCTATTTGGACAAGAACATATATTCCTATACGGAATCAATATTTGGTATTTTAAGAACGTGGTCCTATACGGAGTGTGGTTAGAAGTCCATTACAGAATAGAATATGATAGTATATACGGACAGGACAGAATTACTTTACAGAAAAAAAAAATCACGGTCCTATACGGAACACGGAAAAGAAAGAAAATCACGTGCCTATACGGACTGGGTAGCGGACAGAAAAAATTTGAGGTCTAAGGCAGACTGAAATTTTGACAAATTATTATTAGGGAGAGATTTTGGGTCGTGGCACAGCCTTCTTATTTCCATCCCATTATTTGAGGTCTCGATGCTGCTCCTCTGCCACTTCTACATAGTCTAGATTATCAACGCCAACTATTTATAATAGATAACGAGAGCTTCTATTATAGAAAATAAGCACGAAACTGAGTCCATCAACGTTCAAGCAAATTCAAGCTAGGATCATAAGATCAAACATGATTTTTAATTAAAAACACAAAACTAGTTTCATAGTTTTCTAAAGTAAAACAAAGTTTCTAAGATTAAACGAGACTTTTAAGAATTTTTCCATGTACTAATATTTAGTTTTTTGAAACTTTATTAAACTTTTTGGATTTTTTTCAAATATTTAATCCGGTTTATCTCAATAGACCTCAACTTATTAATCCTATTTACACTCTTTGACATGGCGTCATATAAGCAAAACCACCGTCAAAAGGATCTAATTTGCAAAAACAAATGGTTCTAAAAAGTAGGATATAGAAGAATGGTTTTGTAGATCATGGTGTTAGATGACCTTAATAATTCTTAGTCCCCTAATTCATTTTGATTTTTTTTGGGTATATTGACTTTTGCTATATATCCAAACAAATTATACATTGATTTTTGCTATGTGTCCAAACAAATTATTATACATAGATACTTAGCAAGGTGGATGTACCAAAAAAACTAAAATAACTTGTAATTTGGAATTGAGTATATTGACTTTTGTACTCCCTCCATCCTAAATTATAAGATGTTTGACTTTGTTGACACCAAGTTTGACCGTTCAATTTATTCAGAAAATTATTGAAAATATCACTTTTTTGACGTGGCTTCCTTTATTAATAAAAAAGTTCTTGAAGACTAACTTAAATTTGAATATTTTTGCACTTATTTTAGATTAGATGAGAGGGGTTGAAAAACTCAGACGTCTTATAATTTGAGATGGATCGAGTATATTTCATATTAGGTTTGTCAAACGAAATATTACAACTTGACCATTCATTTAAGAAATCTTTATAGTTTACAAATAAGGAATTATATATTATACAAGTATTTTCATGTTGTTCTAGAAACATATAGATTCTATGTATTTTTTATTTATTAAAAATCAATGGTCCAAATTAAAATTTTTCTAGATGTATAAATATAAATAAATAAATTGAAACGGAACAAGGAACACATGAGAGGAGCCCACCCAAGCCCAGAGAGTCACGTGGCCCAGCCCACACACAGAGTCCCGCCACACCCAGCCCCAGCCCCTGGCCAATCACATTGCAGCACGGGGATCACCAGAATAGATTATGGATTATGGATCGCAGGATGGAGCAGGACGGAGGATCCGATGGCAGGCAATCTGTGTCACGCAGATCGGCCCCCTCTCGTCCCCGTCCCCTTCTCCCGGCTCATGGCTCTATTTTGTAACACCTCTGGTGTTATATTAACTAAAACATGCCATGTCATCATATGCATTGCAAAGCATTCATGTTTAAGTCAATCTTAATGTGCAGTAACTAAAACAAGTTTACATTTCATAGGTTAATTGTGTTTCTGGAATGTTTTATCACATGAAATAATAAAACCCTACTTTTGAATGTCATCGCAAATACTTGGTTTATATTCTATGTATTTGAGGTGTAAATCGTGTTTACACTAGTGTCAAGCATAGTGTACAAACCTAAGTTTAACCCTTAAAAATTTGTTTTCATATTTGAAGTTGAATTTGGGTTTCAAAGCTTATTCCTAAGCCTTACAATTTAAATTTAAATTCAAATTAGAAATGCTGTAAAAGGTTTTTCAAAAGTCAACTTGGTCAACCAAGGGTGTCATTGGGTCAATGACCTAAAATTTCCTTGGATGATGTTTTTGATCACTAATGACCAACCAATTAAGTTAGAAACCAAATCGAGTTTGAATTCTATTTCAAAAACCCTTTATTCTAAAACCTAGTGTTACCCCCTTTTCTATAATTCAAAATCTATAAAGAATTTGAAGATACTCTAAAAAGATAGTTTGTAGATCTTGACAAGAGCTACAAAGTTGGTATATAAAGTTTTTCAAGTTTACAAAAGAAATTTCAAATGAATTTGAAAATACAGTTTTCCAACATTTGTCCCCTTTTGATTTTAAAACCATAATTCAAAAATTATGCATAATTTTGGAACATTTTGTATATGAAAAAGGTTTGGTTTGGAAAGTTAAACATTTCATAGTTTTTAAGATTTTCAAGTTTTATTGAAAAATCAAAAGTAATTTTAAATGTTTGTTTCTAGGGTTTTATTCCCTTTTTGAATTTGAATTCAAATTTCAAAATCTAGAAATAATTTGAGGATGCTAGTTAAAGGAAAAGTGTAGATCTTGAAAATTTATGCAAATAATATTTTTGGAGATTTTCAAGTTCTTATATAAATTTTGGAGTAATTTGTATTTTTAAACAAATGACAATTCTGTAATTATCTGGAACAGCACCGAAACCTATCGTCGGCCGCCATCGCCGGCTTCTCAACCCGCGCCGCCATCCACCGCCACGAATATCTCAGTCGCCAGCTCGCTTCGGACACTTGAACCTTCACCGTCGTCGTGTCGCCCGTCCGTGCGTCACCCGGGGCCTATAAATACCGGTCGGGCGCGCCGTTTCTCTTCTTTCTTCTTCCTGCCGTCACCGCCGACGACTTCGCTCCGCCGCTTGAATTCAACGCCGTCGATCCACCGTAGTCCAATTGCTCTTGCCATTAGCTCTGCCACATCCTTACGGTCAGTTTGAGCTAGCTCGTGCTTGCTCTCCTCGCCCGAGTTGCCCACGCGCCGTCGTCTTCTTCGCGGCCGGTCGCCGAGCCGCCGCGAGCTTTTTCGCCGTCAACCGTCGTTGAGGTTGAAAAATATTCTCTTTAACCCTGCCATCATGTTCACCATGTTATCCTGCCCCTCATGAGCATCTTAGCTGGCTGGATGGTGCACAGGAACTCCGGTGACGCCGTCCTTGCCATCGGAGCGCCGCCGCCGCCATCACTGCCGACGACCGCAGCTTGACTCAGACACTCCGAGCCTCCATCAACGTGCGCATCAGCACCGTGGTGAGATCCTACATCTGTCTGTGCTATCAATTTCATCTTTCCTGCATGGTAGTCGCCGGCCACCGTAGCTCGCCGCCGGCGCAGCGTTGCCAGCGCCGCCGCGTGCGTAGTCGTCGTGGCTGGAGTTCCCGTTTGGCCTCATTTTGTTGCCAAACAAGTTCATTTGAATACCCTGCGCACGCTCGTGACCTCGCCGTTGCCGAAAATCGCTCTGGTGAGCTTCGCCACCGTGCCCGAGCTCCGCCGCGCCGCCATGGCCGCCGGCGTGGGTGCCGCCGTCGCCCCGCCGCGCCGTTAGCTACCCTGATCGACTCCCCGTGCCAAGCTGAGCCCTATGGTTCAAGTCCGGTCGCCGGAGACCTCGCCGCCGGCGAGTAATCGCCGATCAACCGCCGGCGGGCCGTCGGTCAGCGCGGGAGTACTGTGCCGATTTTTCTTTTTATATTTTCAGAAAATGATTTAAATGCTATTTTCTTTGAAAAATCATAGTAATTCATATATAGCTCCAAAAATTCTGAAAATTTTTGTGAGTGTTCTTTATGATGTCATCTACCTAGGAAAAATATGAAATTCCAAATTTGAATACTTTTACAGATGTTAAAATTTGCCATTTTAATTGGAAAATGGACCTTCAATGATTTTTAATAAATAAAATAATTGGCTTTTAATTCTGAAATTTGTTTTGCCATCTAATTAGGCTAAGAGCTTTCCAAAATAAAATTTTGGGCTTAATTTGATAACTTTAATTTTATGCCTTTATTTAATGCCTTTAAATAATTAAGTTTTATCGCTTCAGCTATGATATGTTCTTTAAATAAATTTTATTTACAAAAGCTTTATCGCTTCAGCTATGATATGTTGCATTAAGTAATAGGAGTTGAGTGGAAACCCCACCAATTGCATTACCTGTCTTATTTCCTTATTTCTTGTTACCTGCTTTGGAAGATAAGTAGTAACGCTTAGCCCTGCTTAATTAGTTAAGTGTTCAAAGGTAAAAGAATAAAAAAGATGAGATTGGTTTTTCTCGTTGGAATCTTGATAATAGTAATAAATCGAGTCCGGACGGCTAACTTGCACTGGGAATGGAGTCCCTCTGTAGTGTTTCCGTCTGCTGATGCCCTAGGTCCCGTCCGTTGGTGAACTGGTGATATCGAGAATTTAGAAATCCACATGCATGAAGTGGTATTCAGTGGGCCAGAGTCCCCACGTATATCATGGAGTGACATATAGTGGGCCAGAGTCCCCACATATGTCATAGTGTGTTATACTGTGGGTTTAAGTTTCCATGTATTTCGGTACACGGGGCCGAAGCGCTCAGGTGTATCATGTGGTGATATATGGCTGCGGTTGTTATCCCGGTATATCGGTTCATCTGGGGTGCATCGGAGTTAAAGTCTCCGGTATCCCAGTGACCTAGGTCCCAGCTGGGTATGAAAATGGATTCGAATCGCCGTTGCTTCTCAGAGAAGAAGACTCGATCGGTGTTCATCATCGTAGTAACAACTTGAACAATGGTTAAGGTTTAATAATGAAGTTGGTTGGTAATTGGAGCTAGATCCAAGCAAACTTTTCTTTCTGTTAAGCTTTTCTATAAAATTTCTCATCTCTTACAATCCTTACCTTGTTCCTCTAGCATGCATTTCTTGAGTCTTCACCCCTCTTTTTTGTCGGGTCAGTCTTGTTGAGTACTTTTGTACTCAGGGTTGGTTGAACCCTTGTTGCAGGTGAGCATCATGGGCAGGAATGCTTCGCATCCTGCTGCATGACAGTCATCGAGGAAAGTGACGACGAGTAAGATGTTTAGCTCTTGGGCAGATCTTATCGTTTGGTATTGTAATAAAGTTATCTACTGCTACTCCCCTACTATTATGGTTTGTACAATCTAAACTTATGGTTGTAAATATTTGAAACTTAAAGATTTATAAATTTATGTTGTTGGAAGTCTTCCGCTATTTTACTCCGTTGTATATTATTTATATCAAACTGTTGTAATACTGCAATGTCTCTTTATAACGATTGATCCTGCTCGGAGAATTATGGATGATTCCAGATTTACCCGATAGACTTTTTAAGTCGTATGGAACACAGTCATGGTTATTTGGAGTCTGTTTAGACAATAATCATGCGTGTGGGCCATATGATTTAGGAGGTTCTGCCACACATTTCAAAATTGAAATCAAAATAGATAGCGGGCCGCGGCACGGCGGTCCTCCCCACCGCCAGAGGAAACACGCTTCAGCCACCATGGGGCTGGTTCGGCTGCACGTGTCCTCCCTCACGTGACTCTAGGAGCTTGTTGCCACCGGAGAGCCCCACCTCACTGAGTTCATTGGCGTGGAGAGGGTGCGCGATGCAATGGAGATGGTGAGCATCATGGATGGGATCCGGAACAAGATCCTGCCGGTCACCAAGGGCAAGTCGACCAACTACAAGTACACGTACGGCAGCAGCGGCAAGAACCACTTCGCGCTGGGCAGCAGAAACGAGGAGGTGGATGATGTCGATGAGGTCGACCTCGACAATGACCCCAACCGCACCACATTTTGTTTCTTCGAGGGGACGCCTGATCTGTGTCGTATCGCTGGGCTCACGAGGATTGGCATTGAGCTTGCTAACAAGGTCCTCCCCGCGCTCGGCACCACGCCCGGTGACCAGGACATCCTGAAGCGCCTCCATGGGATCGGGATCAAGCTCCGCCGCACCGAGCTTCTCAAGCTAGGGGCTGTCGGCGCCCGAGCCCACCTCCTTGGCAAGAAGGCGCAGAAGCTGGTCAACCGTGCCACCAAGTACCGTCGAGGTCATCCCCGTCCCACCGATGGTCACGCCAAATACATTTTTGATCACCTGGTGGGCCTCGTCGCGGGGTGAACGCCCTTCTGGATACGCCTGTTGAATTTGAGGAGGATTCCTCAGCCCCAGCCGGCCGCTGCACCAGAACCACGCCCGATCAATCCAGTAACAGCACACGGATTGCTAGATTCTGGACCGCAGGATGGAGGGAGCATAGGAGGGAGGATCCGACTGCAGCCAAGGCGTGTGACACGGTTCGACCCCCTCACAACACGGCAGTTCTCCACACAGCTAGAACCGCTCCTCCTCCCTCATCTCAGTCACCCGCATCACCCCTCGACGAGCCACCATGGTGCTCCGTTGACCCGTCATAACCAACATTAAATGAATACTCCTATATAATGATATAAACTATATTTTTGCAAGAAAAAATATATTATGATTGCTAAATATACATTTAGTACTGTTTTCTCTTACTTCAGCACAAACATGCTAGATAATTTACTAGTGACTATTATGCTGCTAATGTTGTGGAGGTAAGACATTGAATAAGACAGAAAACAATATTTTCTAAACATGTTGAATTAGACCAAATTCAGTGGAATATTTAGAATTTTGAGCATTGGTTTAGCCAACAAGAAAGGGTTTAAGGATGAGAGGAGAGAAAGGTGAATAGTGATGTAGGCAAATGTGGATCTCCATCTCCCCCTCTCCCCTTTTATAGGGAAGGTGGGAAAGGGGATTCTCTTTATCCCCTTGTAAATCTTGTATTTATAAAAACGCTACTAGGAGCTACAAATAGACTCGTTGTGGGGTTTGTATTCACAAAAATGTCATTAAAAATGCCCTCCCCCATATTATATTATTTTGTGAGCCCTAGACTATGTAATTGGGTCCAAAACATGATAGTGGGATAACAATGTCTTCCTGATAAGTGGTCACAACATGTCTTCATAACATCGATAATTCACTTAACCCTTCTATTCGCAAAGAGTATATTGAATTGTCATTTGTAGAGATATTAACATATACATTAGTCATAAAAATTCATAGGGCAACTTTGCTTATGAATTAATCACACAATACATTTGTAGATACAAATGATAGGATACAAGGAATCTGTTCAGAATATAGAGAATATGACAAGGTTTAACACAAAGCAAGTTAGGAGAAATTGGTTTAGTCATCATTCAATAATAATAATAATAATAATAATAATAATAGTAATAATAATAATAATAATATCATCATCTTCAGTAAGGAGGATAATAGCCACTCTTAGAAGGAAAACGCCACAACTAAATAATAAGA
The DNA here is from genome assembly GCA_023333625.1 of Bothriochloa decipiens. Lineage (NCBI taxonomy): Eukaryota > Viridiplantae > Streptophyta > Magnoliopsida > Poales > Poaceae > Bothriochloa > Bothriochloa decipiens. The sequence goes on from CM041636.1 coordinate 54,088,382, forward strand.
TACCATCACTACACCGCTATTGTAATTCTGCTCATTTTGATATCTAGACTCTCTGCCAACTTTTCTCTTATGTTTCAATAAGATACCATCACTACACCGCTATTGTAATTCTGCTCATGTTAAATTAATGGCATGGTTGAATAAAGGGCTAAGAGGCTGGTGTTGGGTTTGACTCAGGAGCCTATGTTCCTAGCTATGTTTGTGCATTGGACGAAGCTCTTAAGCGCTATATATGGTGATAGAGGTACTGGTGCTATTACTGTTCAATGAGTTGGGCTTGAGTTAGATTGATCCATACACTAAAGAGTTGATCAAGACTCTATGGGATAATAATGTCCGCGGCGATGGTGTCCCTCGTCGATGGTACCGGCAACTTGACCTTGCCGGAGGCCGAGGGCTAGGTGGAGATCTTCAACTACTTCTTCGGCGGCAGGGGCGACACCAAGGAGGTGGTGGACACCGCCGGCGGCGAGGAGGCCAACACCCACCTTGACCTCCATGATGACGACAACGACCTGGGCTACTAGTTTCTAGAGAGAGTCATGTCCTCCTGTGCCTCATCACCGACCTCGCCCAGAACGCCATTGAGATTGTCGACGAGGTCCTCCCAAGCGCTCGTCGTTACGCTTGATGACCTTGCCATCCTCAAGTGCCTCCACGAGCTCGCGAGGGAGGTCCGCCGCGCGGAGCGTCTTGTGCCAGGGGGCTAACGGCACTCGAGCCATCACCCTTGCCGATAAGGCCTAGAAGGTGGTCACCCGTGCGCTTAATTCTACCATCAGTCGCACCACATGGGTTGTAGACCACCGGGCCGATCTCGTCGCAGATCGCTGGGCCGATCTCTTGCCAAGGTGTACGCACTTGATTTCAAGTTGTCTTGAGTGGCGAAGAGGAAGAAATCTATCGCTAAAGTTTTGATTTGAATAGTTGGCAGACGATGATGGGAGATCGCATTAGTCTTACATCTTTTTTCTGCTAGATGTCGTTCGATTAGTATTTTGTTGGTGGTTGTTGATATTAAATTAAGGAACAAAATTGGATATTGTACATGGAGAGATTGGTGCCAATTGAGAATACATAATATGGTTACGGCCGTGGATGAATGAATTATGTTTCCTATGTTTACCGGTGCGATGTCAAGTACCTTGTGTTTTTTATACCTTTATCAGCCTTTTGAACCTGTTGTTCTTGTATTCGATTGGTTCAGTATCGTGTTTTTCTTGTGTGATGGATTAGGGAGAGATGAATTCAGAGCAAGGATTGGCTGAGCATCAGTATCGTGCTATATAGCTAATGGCTTTCGCTTAGGAAAACAATGCTTGTTGTACAGCCTAATGACTTAGCTAGATTTTGTATTCAACTATTATATGATTGTATCTTGCCTTGATGGCAAGAAGCTTAAGCTAGTGACATGATTATATATGTATTTATTTGATATGGATGAATGAGAGTATGATTTGTGAATGTCATTCAATATTGTATTGGTTGTGGATGTGGTCTAATTTCAAATATAGCTGGGTTATTATTTTTAAACCTATTTAATTCAGCTCGATGGATTGTCCGTTGCTAAAAGTCCTTATTGCAATGGACTATCCGTTGCTAGAAGTTCCAACAGGTTGTCCGTTGCTAAACGGAGTGATGGATGGTCCGTCGCTAAATATAAAGCCCGTCGTTGTATACATACAACGACGGTTTCAACAACAACTGCTATGGTCCGCCACTATATAATTTTTAGCCACGGACCGTCCATCGCTGCACACCCTTACAACAACTTCAAGTCAGTCGCTGATTAAGGGTTGTGGTATAGTGTATAGCCGGCTATTTAAAACTATGGATGCTACGAGCTTGTTGCAATTGATGCCGCTTGTTCAGAGAAGCGCGACACAATGTACAAACGAGGAGGCGAGGCCGTTTTGAACGACTTGACAATTTGACATACAATTTCTTTTTGTTGACTGACAGTGACTGAATAATGCCGAGGTCATCTCCATTCTGAACATCTAATCAGAAGGAAGTTGTACAAGTCTTGGTAGAGAAGTAGAATTGTCTTCAGGCGATCCCAACGACTGCACTGAAGCTCACTTTCCATAGTCGCCAGATTTGATCTCTGCCTAACCCATTTTGCCCATGACGAATTTTCAGAATAGTGTAGTTTGTGAATCGTTTCAGTAGAGCAAGCACACATTCCAAATTCCGAATACCAATCGATAGCAAAACCAAGACAAATCATTAAAGATTTTAATTCCACACATAATCATCCCCAACATATTTGATGAAACATAATTTTCAACTTTAAAGATATATCAATAAAAACAAATACCAGTTCAAAAAAAAAAAATACGGCATCTTCAGCAGATATACTACTATACTATCCCAACTGTGCATAATCTCTGGGCGTCGGAACCAAAGACAAGAAGGTGCATCAATTTACAATGCACCAATTTACCTCTTCTTTTGAAAAAAGAATACTGTGTAGTATAGTTCACTGGACACAAGAAAAACCTGGTTCCAAGCATATGTCAACATTTTCAAAAGAACATAGCGAAGTAGAGGTTCTCCACTGTTTTTTGAGTTATGACAACATAGTTTCAGCAGATACCAACTCAAAGACTTAATCGCAGTTAACTGGAAACCGCAGCACAGGCACTCTCAAGTACCAGTGCTACAAAATGGACACTTCTGATAGCTTGAAGAAACAATGACACTTACAAAGACCAGATAATGAAACATTGAGTAATAATGAGTTACACATCTAAAGTTCAACAGCAGCATGGCATCGGCGCCAAGGCTCAACAACACGTAGCTTTACCATGGAAGGGACTTTAGGCTCAATGTCTGTCCTGATAGCCAAGAGTCCTCGTTGAGCTTCCCTGAGAATATCAAGGGGCAGTGGGAAGCACTTACGACGTTTGTGAGCAGGCACAGAACACCTTCGATAACTCTGATAGGACTCCAGCGTAAGGCGTTCAAGTGATGTTATGCTCTCAACAAAATGGCAAGTAAGCTCAACAAGACTCTTTGCAGATGTGAATCCTTGGATCTTCACTCTCTTCATCTTGTGATGCTGCTGTCCTTGAATCTTCCTCAGATCTGAGGGATCTGTGAATATGGAGACATGCTCCATTTTCTCCTGGGATACCTAAGATGAGAAAGGGGGGAAAAATTGTAGCACTGTTTCCACTGTGATAGCTATTAGAATCACAGAAATATGAACAGCGACTTACATCCAAGAACAGTGTCTCCAGGGAGGGGCAACTGTCAAGCAAGGAAACGAGAAAAATAATCATAGCCTGATAATGTCATTGTGCTAAGACTAATACTTAGCTTCTTGCGGTGGAGAAACTTGCTGCGCAGCACTGGTGTATTGGCCATCTGCATAAAGATGTCAGGTTAGTTATATACTCAAGGTATGACCTGTATCATGATATGCATATCACTAAGCTAAAACGTTAGGAGTATACCTCGCGTGTCGAATTTATAGCAGCAACTTTGAGGTTTGGCATGCTGGATGGAAGTTCAACACAAGCATAATGAAGTGCACCTGAGAACAACAAGTGCATGCGCTCCATTTTCAATGTGTCTCCAAGTGATAGTTGAATGCGTTCTCCGCTGTACAAGAAGCTGGATATATTTGGAGCTTTGTTGTCTATCACTCGCAGATTTTCACAGCCCAAAACCTGTAGGTGCCTGAGCCGCTGCAGCATGCAAGGGATCTTCAAGCAAACCATCTCATAACAATTCGTGAGTACCAACCGCTCCAAAGCAAAAGAATTGCACAGAAGGCACCCTAACTCATCCCCAGTAATACAGACAGCATGAAGCTGCACATTTGTCAATCTTTTTAACCTAGGAAGTTCAGCTGTGGGTCGCAAGGAGCAACCACAAAGATGGAGATAATGTATTGATTCTCCACTCCCATTAGAAAAAAGTGAGCATGGAAAATTGTATTCCCCCACCAATGACAGTTTAAGTTCCTCAATTCCTGGTGTGACAGCAATCAGAAGCCAACTGTTGACATAACAAGAATCCGTGGCAGTGTAATATTGAATCATGTCAATGATAAGTTTCTTTACACCAATGCTCAAGTGTTTTTTCAGGTGGTCAACCTTGCTACTAAAGTCTCTGGCAATTTCATCATTTACACAAGCTTTTTAACCTCATTTTCCGGTTAAACAAGATGCCTGAAGAATGGAGGAGAAGTATATTAGTACCGATCTTCAAGAACAAGGGAGATGTTCAAAGTTGTACTAATTACCGTGGGATTAAGTTGATGAGCCATACGATGAAGCTCTAGGAGAGGGTTATCGAGCATCGCCTAAGAAGAGTGACAAGTGTGACCCAAAACCAATTTGGGTTTATGCCTGGTAGGTCGACCATGGAGGCAATTTTCTTATTACGACAGTTGATGGAGAGGTATAGGGAGCAGAAGAAGGACTTGCACATGGTCTTTATTGACCTCGAGAAGGCATATGACAAAGTACCGAGAAATGTCATGTGGTGGGCCTTGGAAAAGCACAAAGTCCCAACTAAGTACGTCACCCTCATCAAGGATATGTACAGGGATGTGGTGACGTGTGTCCGAACATGTGATGGCGACACCAGTGATTTTCCAATTAAAATAGGACTACATCAAGGGTCGGCATTGAGCCCTTATTTATTTGCTTTGGTGATGGATGAGGTCACAAGGGACATACAAGGTGATATCTCTTGGTGTATGCTCTTTGCTGATGATGTGGTGCTAGTGGATGAGACTAGGACAGGGGTTAATAGGAAGTTAGAACTATAGAGGCACACGTTAGAGTCGAAAGGGTTTAGACTTAGTAGGACCAAGACCGAGTACATGAGGTGCGATTTCAGTGCGACTAGAAATGAGGAGGGAGACGTTAGCCTCGATAGGCAAGTGGTGGCCAAGAAGGATACTTTTCGGTATTTAGGATCGATGCTACAAAAGGATGGTGACATTGATGAAGATGTTAGGCATAGAATTTCAGCCGGTTGGTTGAAATGGCGTCAAGCTTCAGGCGTCCTCTGTGACAGAAGGGTGCCTCAGAAGTTAAAAGGTAAGTTTTATAGGACAGCGATTCGTCCGGCGATGTTATACGGTGCTGAATGTTGGCCTACAAAAAGGCAACATATCCAGCAATTAAGTGTAGCAGAGATGCATATGTTACGATGGTGTTGTGGGCACACAAGGAGGGATAGAGTCCGGAACAACGATATTCGGGATAGGGTTGGGGTGGCACCAATTGAGGAAAAATTGATTCAACACCGGTTGAGATGGTTTGGCCATGTCCAACGGAGGCCTCCTGAGGCACCGGTGCGTAGTGGGGTTCTAAAGCGGGTCGATAATGTAAAGAGAGGTAGAGGTCGACCTAAACTGACTTGGGACGAGTCGGTTAAGAGAACCTTAAGGAGTGGAATATCCCTAAGGATTTAGCTATGGATAGGAGCGCTTGGAGACTAACAATTAACGTGCCTAAACCGAATCTTTTTCTTATACCATTTATGTGTTCTTTGTTTTCATACCTCTTTTGGGTTTCATCTCTAGCCTACCCCAACTTGCTTGGGACAAAATACTATGTTGTTGTTGTTGTACACAAGTCTTTTTATTCACACCCAATGCTGTAGTAGAAAAAGTGAGGTTGGGATGGCACCTCCAGGAACGTAGAAAAGCACGAGAGACACGGCAGCTTGGGCAGCATCTCGCATTGGCATCAGAGAATGTATGTGACGCCAGATGTCCTGCATGCAAAAAAGCATGGAAGATAAGTTCAGTATCACAACTATAAAGGTAAATGGAAACATACAAAAAAACTGCCAGTGGCCAGACCTGATTAGACACTACAAAATACATATATGTATACATTAAAAAAAACATGTAGATGCCCAAATCAGGCATGTGCCCAACTTAATCGCTTCTTTGCCAACTACGATGGGCAGGATGATTGTCGACGTTAGGAACCCGGGGGTGTCCTAAGCCAACGAGTAAACATATGTGTGCGTAACCCGTTCGGATGGTGATGCAAGAAGAACACAGCGATTTATCCTGGTTCGGGCAAAAAAGGCCCTACGTCCAGCGGGGGGAGAAGATTTGTATTATCTTGCACCTAAGTGCTTGTACAGGGGTGAATACAAGCGAATGAGAGAATTCGAGGGGGGCGGGGGGGGAGGGGTCGAGTATAGAGCGAAAGAGCTATTCAGAATCTAGGAGTCCGCCTAGGCGTGTGTTCGGTTGTTCATGAGATCGTTGTCTGAAGTCGGTTCTTCGTCCGATTCGGCCTCTCTCGGCGTCCCCTTTTATAGGCCAAGGGGAGGCACAGGGGTACAGATGTCCTGGTTCGATGACGCGGTGGTGACGTCGCGGGTCGTGGTGGTCAACTCGAGGCCTCTGTAGAGACGTGCGCTG
>CM041636.1:54094797-54138986 GCA_023333625.1 Bothriochloa decipiens
CCCGCGAAAGACGCGATCCCCTGTAGAGGACGTGCGAGTTCCTGTTGAGGTCGCATCGGGAGTTGTTGGCGCAGCTTTCGAGGTCGATGTGGGTTGACCGGAGGGCGTCGACACATACTCGAGGCCCAATCGAGGGGTAGCCTCGAGCGTAGTGGTTGAACAGATAAGATTGAACCCAGGGAATCCGATGTCGGTTGTTTGTCGTGTGGCGCGTCGAAGGGGGCCTCGAGCGGCCTAACAGTGCTGAGTACGGCGTAACAGTGCCATGCAGACCGATGCACATCCCCAGTATGGGCGGTAAAGCGGGATTCGACCGCTGTACGGACCACTGTGCGGCCACTGTAGCCATACGATTGGACGAGGTTAGGTAGTTTTGCATCAAATGCGCTGTCGAACGCACCCGGAGTTTGTGGATCGAGGTGGGGGCTCGACCCTTGTCGTATCGAGGCGTCCGTCCCGCCGGGGCCTCGACACTTGACGCGGGGTCCCCCCTCTCGAGTTATCGTCAGTTGGTGACGTCAGTGACTTGTCGAGGGTTGCGGCAGAAGTTAAGTATTCTGTTGTGGGTCGGCCCAGTATGTATTTGCCAGTGGGCCCCGGTGGGTCGAGGTTGTATGGTCTGGTCTCGCACGTGTTTTTTCGAGGGTCCCCGTGAGATTAATCTGAGGGTAAACTCGGGGTTCAACCGAAAACAAGGGAGATTTAGGGTACCCCTTCTCTCGGTAACCGACAATGATGTTTACTGTACAACAACGTGCGATCCAAAAGAACATGCACTTCTGGACAGGGTACCCATAGTGCGTACCCAGTGCCGTAGGCTCCCGCGCTGTGCGGGGTCTGGGGAAGGGATTTCAGCGCCAAGCCATACCCGCACATAATGTGCGGAGGCCGGGGCTCGAACCCTGGACCTTCCGGTAACAGACGGTAAGACACTACCGCTGCACCAGGGCCGCCGCCTCTGGTACCCATAGTGCATTATATCCAAGCGCTCGAAATTTTTGTTTCAAAATGCACGGGATTCTAGGCGAACTAAGCCTCCAACTCAGTTTAAAAAGGCAACATTCACATATATAACAACTAATCGAAATATGGTAAGCAGGAAGGGTTAGATGGGACATTTGGTTACCACATAATATGTCCTAGAATTCAAGGTATTCTAGGACAAAGCAAGTAGGGACCTATATAGATAATGTACATGGGAAGTGCCCGTTGTTGAAGGCAACTTATATATGAGGCTCCTTTGGAAGGCAAAGGATGGTCGGGACATTATTATACCTAGGAGCAAATGCTATCTGCTGTTGAAAGTTAATTATGCACTTGGTAAAAACTAAAAAGCGAGGGTTTAAAAGCCAACATCGTGGCACACGGTTCACTGGCATTTTATTGCAGTGAGCCTAGAATTAGCAAAATGTCATAGCGTACCTCTGGAAGGTTTGGCATCTGTAGGTCACGCTCACCACCCTCAGAATCATCTTCTTGCTGACAGGGCAAGACATCTGTTTTGGCCTGTGAAGCAACCAATCCATCTGGAGCACAGCATACATTGTTACGAATAATTCTGAATTTGAGGCACAAAGCAGCAACTAGCAAGCACAGCAACACATACGGAGGAGAAAATTTGTTCTATTATCCAATTTTTAGAGCAACACAACACCAAAAGCTTAAATTGAGCATGTATGGGAGATTTTTTCCCCCATGCAGAGCATAGCAGCCTCCATCCCCTTTAGTATGGGCAATATACTAGTTCCATCTAGTTTCATCAATCTAGCTGAAGTAAGATGAACAACAAGATGCAGGCCTATCAGCCACTGCAGTCACCGCAATGTCTCTGCTCTCACAGGAAGAGACTCATATAGGATCTTATACTAAAGAAACGAATGAATAAATTCAGTTGAATACTACTAGTAGCATTATTAACTGAAGGAGATAGTGTATATTGGTATTCCTCTAGAAATCTTATAAAAAGAGCCTTTTTTTTTTCTGCCACACATGCGAACATCCAAATCGAAAGTACAAGGAGGAGATGGGTGGAGAAGCTAGCCTACTACCCAAGCATGAAAAAGATAGGACTTTTATCAACAAATCAAGAAAAGAAAATACTCAAGCCAAGAAGAGGAGATGCTTACTAATGGCTTGAGCTCGCCGTCGCCGGCAGTTCGGCTGCTGCTCCACGGACATGTGGTCCATGAGATCCACAAGCCCCGTGCCTATCTAGGTCTCTCCCTCCTTTGGAATTTCAATCTAAAATCCAGACCGGTCTTTTCCTCTCTCTGCCTGTCTCAAATCCCCTCCAGACTCCGGCGTCTGAGGGAGGGGAATAGGAGATAGGACTGAGATTTGGGAATCCAGCCAGACTGCAGGAGTTCTATTCGGATTGGGAGGGCAAGAACAAATCCAAATCCAATCCCGCCGGCGCCATCCCGGAGAGGAGGGCGCTCTGGACCTGTTCATGTTCGGTTCCACTTGGTAGCATAGCATGCAAAGGATTACTTGCTGTACTAATCATGTACAATTGTACAGTATACTCAATTGTACAGTATACTCTTTTGCAATGCTACCAGGTGGTGAACCAAACATGAACGGTTCGGCTGGTGGTTTATACAGTCGACGAAGTTTTGTTGGTAGAGGACGGCACCATACCATGGTGATAAGCCGAGCTTCAAGCAAACAAGACATTTGAGCGTCACAACACTATGCAGCCGAGCCGACAATAATCTCACTAGCTATATCAGATCAACACTAAAAACGTGTTTAATTTCACTCGATTTCAATTGCATTTTTTAGGCAGATGTAGCAGTAAACACAATTTAACTGCAAGTCGAGCAAATTTATGTCTCAAAAGGGAAAATTTGGAAAGTGCACACACCGCAGCAGACGTAAATGATTGTTCTGTTGAAGGCGATTCTCATGTTTGGTATTATTATGCAGAGAAGACAATTCTGCTAGGAATGCCTTATAAAAATACGAAATAGATAAAAAAAACTACTTCCAATGATCCCGTTTGTCAGGATAATCAATGCGCAATGAACCACTAGGAATGAATCTTCATCAGTATAATAGGAAAATAAGGTTAGAAGGCTATCTGGCTGTGACATATAGAACTGAGAAAGAAGCGCAAGTGAAGTGCTAGTCATGAGGTCCTTTTAGAGCAAAGGAAGCACAACTGGCGCAAGTAACAAAAAGGTGAACTGGAGTTGATGTTAATGAAAACATAGTTTATGTGATGTCAGAAGCTAATAAGTCGATCAGGTGTACATTTTTTTTGTGTAACACATGGGCACTACCAAATATTATTTTAAATTCTTCCTTCTAGTAACACAAGTGATGTACAATGCTAGCTGTTTCACAATTCCATTTGTCTTCTTTTTTTTCCAGCATGAGCAACAGAAACATTTATCGGTCATCTCCGAACCTATCTCATCATCAAACATTACAGTTCAGTTCACGCGTCTCCCCTTCCCTGCATCTACAACCGTGCGATTCCTTGCAATTTCTAGTCATCATTATTCATCCTCTTCTGCCTCTACTTCTTCCTTCTCATACTCAGTGTCTGAACCTTCTTCGTCTCCAAAAGGATCCTCATCATCACTACCATCATCCTCGTCCTCGGACAATTCATCAGGATAATCAAAAAGTGGATTGTCTTCAGCTGCATATTCAATATGGAAAGAGTTTCAGATAGTTCAAGTAACTAAGGATCTCACTGATTAGTTAAGGGAAGTAGAATGATGGTACAGTTACCATTTGAATCATCTGTGTCATACGGATAGTCATCGTCGTAGCATTCATCTTCTCCATCGTCCACTTGTAACCTTATGTAACAAGACCAACTGATTAAGAATACACTCTCACAGGAACCCAATGGAATAAAACCATGCAATACATGTTTAGTTATTTACCTTGGATATGAAGCTGCTGATGTGGCCTCCATGTTTGCATCATCCACCTCCTTGACAGTATAGATATCATAAACTTCAGAATCTGCTAAACAGCAAATTTAGATTCGTCAAAACTAGTGGTGGAGCTAAACTGCTCACTGCTACTACTGGGGCACTAGTACTACTACTAGAGTTTGAAATCACTGTCTATTACTGTCAATAAAAAAGCACCAAGAACCTTTCCAGTACTGTTGAGAGCATCTCAAGGCAAGAAGCTTCAATACCTTCTGATTGGGCCAATGAAATTATATCCGACTCAATTTCCTCTGCAGCTGATGGCAAGTACTCCCGTATAAGTGGAAGAAAGTTGCATAGAACAGCGCCCTCTTCAAAAGAGGTAATCCTGCAGGGAATATTGTAAGGAAACATGCAACTATACAACTCTACATTCCAAATGACTTGATAAATTGTCAGAAATCAAGACTTACCGTGGTTCTGCTTGATGCTTCTCATCATCAGGATCTACTTGGACAGCATCATAAAGATGGCATATTTCTCTCAATGAGTCATCAGCATCACTATTTTCTCCTTTTCGACTCTTCCATATTTGTGCAAAGCGAGCATTTCTACCCATATCCTAGGGTAAATGAACAAAACCATGCATAAGAGTGCATGAAAAAGAACACTATGGCATTTATAAATAAATAAATTAGTAAACATAAATACTATCACTATTTTCTAGGCTTAGGACAGCTAGGGAGTAGCACTTCCCTCATGAAATCATAATACACAATCTAACACTACAAGGGCCATGCTATAGCAACTCCTGGGGACTAGCCATGTTCCTTAACGGACCAAACCTGCTCACTTGCAACAATCAAATATGCTGCTCTGAAAGAACCTGACGACCACATTATTTAAGATACTAACACAACTAGTATCCAACACCATCCATCAATATACACAAGTGCACCCAGGCCTCAAGGTTTGGTAGTGTGGACCATAGAATAGTTAATTTAGCTTGTAAATAATTCATTTACTAGCTAAATCAGTATATCTAGTTTCCATGTGCTTGTGGCAAGGGAATGCTCCCAGAGTCGAATTCCCAACCAATGACCTTATTTGGGAATTGGGATGCAACACTGTTAGCATATATAGATTGGTTAACATGGTCATTCCCACATCATTATGTTGCAATCAGGCTCAAAATGGATAAATCTGTGTGATGTGGAGCTAAAATTCACATATACTTGCAGGTGAGGTTAAACTAGAATGCACAAGTAGCAATGATGTAAGCACTTAAAAATCTAAACTAAATCATTATTGTGGGAGCACTCCTGTACTAGTCAATTAAATTATGTACCAATCAGAGTATGGGAAACAAACTTCACACTAGACTATGCGGAATAGGCCAATAAGGGAATGTTTTGGAAGTTAAAAATGGTTATTGGTAAATGATGTACTTAAAATTTGCATAGCAAATTATACGAACCCTTTTGCTCCTATAGATAACCTTATGCTTGGTTTACATTTTACAGCCATTTCATCATATACACCAAACGTCAAACTCATTTTCTCATTAGTACTTGCAGAAACTTGAGAAGAAGAAATTAACTGCAGTCAGAAACTCAGAATAATATGACGTGTACCTCATGCCTCTGTCTGGCTGCTGATCGTAGCTCCTCTGGTTTCTGTTCGCACAAAGAGTGTCCACTTCATTATTTAACCAACTAAATTTATTTCAACAGCTATAAATTATGAAAAGCACTATTTTGCTAATTGTCAAGGTTATTGCCAACAATGTTCCATGAGCAAATTAAAAACATTCCTCGTGGGAAACAGTGAGCACAAAAATAATGCAGTAGACACTATCAGTTTTGCTTACTTTGTCTTGCTTGATTCTATCATTCCACTCCTTTGTCCTGCTCTTTATCTCCTTGGAATTTGAGTCAGCAAGCTGCAGAAACAAATGAATTTGTTTACATATAAAGGCCTTGTGCATCTGATACAGAGAACAAGTACTGCCCATCCATTGTGTAACAATGTGCATAACAGAAACAGACTCCTGGTTATCATTCAAACGGTAATAAATAATTAAGGTACAAATGTCAACGTTATTTCTATTCCAAAGAAGCTGTTCAGTTGCACTATTTTAACTCCAGAAATGCACAAAAGATACTGCGATAAAGATTAATTGTGATTTATATAGATTCCACAGAGAAGAAAAATAACAAAGAAATCATATAACACAATAGTACCACTGGATACATATGAGAAATGAAATAGCAACTGTATTTAGACACAGACTAAGAAACAGCCACGCCATGCTAAATGTCAAATATGTGTGCTAACTGCTAATCCTGTACAACAAGAACCAAGAAGTAAGTAAGGAAGCAGACATATGAAAAGGAAAGAAGTATTACCAAAAGAGAGTGCAAAACATCTTCAACAGCCTCAGAATGGTGAACTGTCTCGATGTGCTGGACAAGAAGTTTCTTAACTCGTGGCTCCTCTGAAGCTGTGTGCATGGCAAGAAAGTAAATCATACAATAATCTTATCTGTATGAATCATAGTCATACTTCTAACTGTCCAGTAAAGGGGCCCATTATGGATGTATCATCCAAACTCTGTACCCGTTTCACAGCGTTCTGCTGTTAAATAAAGTTTTTGTCCTTTGTCAAAAAAAAAAAAATCATATGCAGGTGAAGTAGGCACTACTGCAGTACTATATTTTTCTTTGTTTCCTGGCCTAGTGGCCTATAATTGTTTGTCTGAATAAGCACAATTTGGTATCATATCATGTATATTATCAATGGACGGTGGCAAATCCACGCTGTCAAATTTCAAGTCTTGCATCATAATCAGCATTCAGCAGACAGGGCACCATGACACTCTCACATTCTTGCTGGATAATTTCCATATACAAGTTACAATTACTGACAACAAATGAATGAATCATCAATACCAGTGACAAGTCAAATCATTTTCATGGGGGGTTCGTGTACCTTTAGCACCGGCGGAGGACGAAGAGCAGGCTGGGTCGGAGATGGAGAGGCTGGAGAAATCGAGCATGGCCTTCTTCGCCGGCCTCTCATTGATCTCTAGCCCTGACAACACATACAGCAGGGGAAAAAAAGGTCAAAACCCTGCTTCTATCGAGGGGACGAAAGGGAGGGAGAAGGGGAGCTCACAGAACGCGTCCGGGCGGGTCTGCGAGGGCTTGCGCTTGACCCGCACGACGATGGGCTTATTCCCCTTCGTCGTGGGCTCCGCGGTCGAGGCCTCGCCGGCGGGCGCCGCCGCCGCAGACGCCATGGCCGGGGGTTAGCAGGGACGAGGGCGGCTGGGACACCCACAAGGGAGGGAAGGGAGTCGGTCTCTCTTCCAACTTCTGCCCGTGCTTTACGATTCGTGCGCCGCATCCGACGGACGTGTCCCACAGGCTGCCGGAGACGGGGCGGACCCCACCTCTTGCCATCCACTCCCCTCCCTTCCCCATTGGTCGGTCTCGTCACCTCCGCCGCCGACGGAGTCCAGTTGGGTTCCGTTAGCACTTCCTTCCCTCGTGGTTGGATTGGATTCAAATCACAACTCCTCATTCCCTCGCCTCACCAACACTTCCACATTGGGATTGGATTTGGACCACTGTTTTATTTTCCTTTTTGAAGAGGGAAGACAGAAGAGGAAGCTTTGATTTCTCCTCGTCGACGAAGTGCCTATGGAGCGGCGGCAAGCCCAAGTCACTGGTGAGCCGCCGCCGCCGCCGCCTCCTCTTTCTCCCTGGCTTCCGCGGCCTCTTGTCTAGTTACACGTGTGAATTTTCTTCTGTTCGTAAAAACTGAAACATCTTGGTGTTGTAATGTGCTTGCAGAATTGTATGTTCAAATTGAATATTGAACTGCTCGCCCTCAAACTCACGACTTGGTCTTTCTTCTTTGAGAAAACAATAATTTAAGAAAACGAACCCCTAGCCTCGAGGGGAGGGGGGCGGCTGCTATGCTCTGCAATTTTTTTTAAAAAAAAACAAAAAAAGTTGGAAAATCGATTTTGAAGTTGTTGTTGTTGTTGTTGCACGAAAAGTTGGATAAGAGAGCAAATGTTCTCTTCCATGCATGTTGGTGTGCTTGTTAGTTGCTGCTTCGTGACTCAAATTCTGAATTCTGAATTATTCACGACAATGTTTGCTGTGCTCCAGATGGATTGGTTGCTTCACAGACCAAAACAAAGGCCTTGCCCTGTCAGCGAGATGATGATTCTCAGGGTGTTGAACGTGACATACAGATACCATACCTTCCAGAGGTACGCTATGACATTTTCCTCAACCCTTGCTTTTTACCACCTGTGCATAGTTAACTTTCAGCAGTAGATAGTGTTTGCTCCTAAGCATAAATGTCGCAACCATCTTCTGTTCTCCAAATAAGCCCCATATAAGTTGCCATCAACAACGAGTACTTCCCATTGCATCATCTATAAGTTCCTTATAATTTACAATCTAAAAACAAAATGGTTGCTTTCTTGGTAGGTCATAACTCGTGTCTTTGTGGCATCATTAAGTTCCACTCCCTTCAAGGCTTAACAAGTGTGGCATGTTACGGCAATAACATTGTAACTTGGGCCTGTATATACCCTTGTGTAGGACGGCGTTCTTTTATCTAACCTTCTCAATCAATTATCTTATAAATTCAGTTATTAGGTTTATATCACATTTCTTACAGTAGTGCTGTCAAAATTGATCAATATTACACAATTACAAGGACCTCCTATTTATATATAATTATAGACCATTGATACCCTGTCCAGAAGTGCACTGGCTGTGTTTTGTAGTGTAAGATTTTGTAGTGTCTAATCAGGTCTGGCCACTGGCAGTTTTTTTTATGCTTCCATTTACCTTTATAGTTGTGATGCTGAACTTATCTTCCATGCTTTTTTGAATGCAGGACATTTGGCGTCACATACATTCCCTGATGCCAGCGAGATGCTGCCCAAGCCGCCTGTGTCTCTCATGCTTTTCTACGTTCCTGGAGGTGTCATCCCAACCTCACTTTTTCTGGTACAGCATTGGGTATGAAGACTGGTACAACATTGGGTATGAAGAAAAAGGTTTATGGAAATGATGAAATTGCCAGAGACTTTCATAGCAAAGTTGACCGCATCCTGAAAAATCACTCAGGCATTGGTGTCAAGAAACTTGTGATTAACATGTGTGGATATTATGCTGCCAATGATTCCTGTTATCTCAACAGTTAGCTTCTAACTGCTGTTACACCAGGAATTGAAGAACTTATACTGCCAGTGTTGTGGGGAACATACAATTTCCCATGCTCACTTTTGTCTAATGGGAGTGGCGACTCAATTCGGTTTCTCAAACTTGGCGGTTGCTCCTTGCGACCCACAGCTGAACTTCCTTGGTTAAAAGGCTTGACAAAACTGCAGCTTAATGCTGTCTCTATTACTGGGGATGAGTTAGGTTGCCTTCTATGCAATTCTTTTGCTTTAGAGCGGTTGGCAATCCGGTATTGTCGTGAGATAGTTTGCTTGAAGATCCCTTGTATGCTGCGGTGGCTCAGGCACCTAGAGGTTATTTGCTGTGGCAATCTGCATGTGATAGACAACAAAGCTCCAAATATATCCAGCTTCTTCTATGCCGGAGATCGGAATCATATTCAACCCTCACTTGGAGAATCATCGAAAGTGGAGTACATACACTTGATCTTCTCGGGTGCACTTCAGTATGCTTGTGTTGCACTTCCATCCAGCATGCCAAACCTTAAAATTGCTAATATACTTTCGAACAGAGAGGTATACTCTTAAAAGATTTCACTGGACTAGTGATGTGCATATCAATGAATCCTATCTCAAGCAGTCTTACCTTGGACTATATATAACTAACCTGACATCTTTATGCAGATGGCCAATACGCCAATGCTATACAGTAAGTTTCTCCACCTGAAAGGACCTAGGATGTCGCCTAGAGGGGGGGTGAATAGATGATTATCGAAGACCTGAAAATTACAAACTCAAATACGAAAGTTAAATACCTACCGGAAGTAGAACCGGAAGTAGAACCGGTATTATTGGTAGTACAAAAACCAGTACTACCGATGCAAACTGCTGGTACTACCGGTAGCCTACGAAACTACGAAATCGAAATAGAAATCAGAGTAAAATGAGTTGTAAATTCAGATCCAATTGTTACCACCCCTTTGTTGATGTTGCTGATGAAGATGTTGAACTTCTTGGAACTTTTCACCGGACCAAATCGTAGATCGAGTCCTCCAACCTAAGAACTTGGGGATAGGGATAAAGAACACGAAGAACACGAAGAACGAGGGTAGTCGATGCTACCACCACAGTAAGACACACGATTTAATCCGAGGTTCGGCAATCTCCACAAAGGAGTTCCTACGTCCCCGTTGTTGAGGTCACCACAAAGGTTTCCTCCCTCAAGCAATCTCGAAGGTAAACTTGAGATATTCACTAAGAATCAAAGGTAATACAAACACTTCGGGGCACCCTCACAAATGAGGCAACATGGGCAGCCACGAAGAACGCCTAGCCGGCTAGGGTTGCAAGAACCCAAGAGTAACAAACACAAATCAAGCCGGCAAGACGAGGAATCCAAGTGCTCAAGTCGTAGATCGAAGTTCCCACTCTCTAATCTCACGTCCCTAGCTCGAATCCTTGAGGGGTTGTTCTTTCTCAAATGAAGAATGAGTGAAATGGCGAGAGCTACCAAAAAGAGAGAGAGGTGAGGGGTATATATATGGTCTATCCAGAACAACTACCGGTAGTACTGATAGAACCACCGGTACCTCACCAAATATGACCGTTATCGTGTCAGAGCGTGCACAGGATGACATACTGGTACTACCAAAAGTAGGACCAGAAGTAGGACCGGTACTACCGGTAGTACATTTCCTGCGCAACTGGGCACCTTTGACTTGGCCTAAATATATATATATATATATATAGCCGGTACTACCGGTACTACCGGTAGTACACAACTACGCCAACTCGTAGACTTCGACTTTGGAAAAATATGCCCGATACTTTCGGAGTATAATTTTAATAAAATGTGGTACTACCGGAGAGCACCAGTACTACCGGTTATGAAACCGGTACTACCGGTAGTACAAAGTTTCTTCAACTTTGCACATCTCGACTTTCTGAAAAAATAGCACGGATACTTCTAGTTTAAAACTCTAATATTTTTGGTACTTCCGGTAGGTCAGGCTGGCTGAAGCAAACGACTTTTCTAAGTGATGTGAGTGCAACGGTGACTCTCCAAACGCTCTAAATATAGACTTGAGCACTTTTAGACCTCGAATTACCAACCTAATTTGTATCCCTCTTGATAGTACGGCGTTTCCTGTAACTCAAGCAAAGATAAAATTTGAGGGCTCTCTTGAGTAGAAACGTCGTCCATCCGAAGAAACTTTGGGATGCTAGGATCACCAAATATCATCGTTTAAATCTTTCTACTTCAAGGAGAGATAATATTCCAACTTTGATTTTTCTTCTTGAGCAATGTCATCTTGAGTACGTGACTTGATTCTATTCATCAAACATAGATAAATCCAAATATACCAAGTCACTTTTCATTCAATGTAGCAAGCTTCAAATATGACCATTCCATATGCAATTCCTTATGTCTCATTATCTAACTCAATGTGCTTGCTTCCACATGAATCATAAAAATCTCACAATAGATAGGCCTTTATATGAATTCTATTTGCATTGTTGTCTTATGCTTATACAATAATGACACATCATTTTGGCTTTATACACTTTAATCAAGTACTTGTGAGATAATCAATTTCCTATCCAACACTTAGCAAAATCATTAGACCTTTTAATTATGTTGTCAATCAATTCACCAAAAACCACTAAAGGGCTAGATGCACTTTCAATCTCTCCCTTTTTGGTGATTGATGATAACATAATTAAAGCTTACAAGAGATTGATAAATAATAATATTTTGAATCCTATGATATAGTGAGCTCCCCCTAATTGTGTGCATTGAAGGAATTCAAACTTTGGCCTCAAATGCCAAATGCACATATTTAAGATGAAGTGTGGAAACTCTCCTATATCTTAGCATCCGAGGGGCGCAAGGTGTAATATTATAACCGTGATGCTCATGACAGTTCATGCACTCAAAGAAAATAAACATTAACTATTCAAGGCATGAATGTCACACACTAGCATAAATGATCCTTATCAAAAAGCATCAATTTAAACTATCCTTGCATACTGTGGTAGAACCTTCTAAAGCATATGGCCCACACGCATGATTATTGTCTAAACAAACTCCAAATAACCATGAATATGTTCCATAAAACTTAAAAGGTTTATCAGGTAAATCCCGAATCATCCATAATTCTCCTAGCATGATCAATCATTACAAAGAGACATTGCAGTATTACAACAGTTTTATACAAATAATATACATCGGAGTAAAAGAGCGAAAGGATTACAATAACATAAATTTACAAACCGTTTAGTTTCAACTTACATATCATAAGTTGAATTATTACAAAACCATAGTAGCAGTGGAATAACAATATAACTTATTACATCAACCTTGATTATATGCTCTGCCCAAGAGCGAGATATCCTATTCGTCATCACTTTCCTTGACGACTGTCATGCAGCAGGAAGTGAAGCATTCCTGCCCATGAGGCTCACCTGCAACAAGGGTTCAATAAACCCTGAGTACAAAAGTACTCAATAAGACTGACCCGACGAAAAGAGGGGTGGAGACTCAGGAAATGCAGACTAGAGGGATAAGGTAAGGCTTGCAGGAGATAAAAAATTTTGCAGAAAAGCTTGAAAGAAAGAAAAGCTGTCTTGCTCAAGATCAAAATTACCAACCAACTTCCTTCTTAAACCTTACTCATTATTCAAGTTGTTACTACGATGATGAACACCGATCGAGTCTTCTTCTCTGAGAAGCAACGGCGATTCGAATCCATTTTTATATACCCAGCTAGGACCTAGGTCACCGATATACAGGAGACTCTAACTCCTAAGCATATCAGATGAGCCGACATACCGGGATAACAACCGCAGCCATATATCACCACATGATACACGTGAGCACTTCGACCCAATGTACCGATATACATGGGAACTTAAACCCACAGTATAACACACTATGACATACGTGGGGACTCTGGCCCACTATAAGTCACTTCATGACATACGTGGGAATTCTAGCCCACCGTATACCACTTCATGCATGTGGATTTCTAGTTTCTCGATATCACCAGTTCACCATCGACACGGGGCCTAGGACATCAATAGACGGAAACACTACAGAGGGACTCTGTTCCCAATGCAAGTTAGCCGTCCGGACTCGATTTATTAACTATCATCATGATTTCAACAGATAAAGCCAAATTCATCTTTTTCATTCTTTTACTTTGAACATTTAATTAATTAAGAAGGGCTAAGCATTACTACGCATCTTCTAGAACAGGTAACAAGGAATATGGAAGTAAGACAGGTAATGCAGTTGGTGGGTTTTCACTCAACTCCTATTACTTAATGCAACATATCATAACTGAAGCGGCAAAACTTTTATAAAATAGAATAGGGTTTGAATGCATCCGGGGCTTGCCTTGATGGTCGGGGTAGACGGTCTCGAGTTTCGGATCAACTCCCAAGTCCTGAGTCTGATCTTCTTTGGGATCTGGTGTGACAACGTTAAACTCTCCGTTAACGGAAACTATACGATATAATGATATGCTTCAACATGATGGAATGGTAAACATGATGCTCGATGGATACATGATCAGATTAATGGCTTGAGTACAACTTTCTCTCACGATAAAGTTGCAAGCCAACCAAAACATACTTACTAAGTTCATTAGGGTAAACTACATTATTTACGAAAGTTATTAAACACACGAAATAACATCAATTAAGCCCTAATGACATGATCCAGGTAAGCGCAAACAATTAATTAAAGTGCCAAAGGTCATTAGGGTTAATGACCCAAGGTCATCAATCAATCCCAAAGTCAAAAAATTCCTATAATGATTAAACTTAATTAAAGGGGTTAATTAATTAATTAAAAACATTTAAATAAAGGCATAAAAATTAAAGTTATCTAATTGAGCTCAAAATTTTATTTTGGAAAGCTCTTGGCCTAATTAGATGGCAAAACAAATTTCAGAATTAAAAGCCAATTATTTTATTTATTAAAAATCATCGAAGGTCTATTTTTTAATTAAAAGAGCTAATTTTAACATATACAAAAATACTCAAATTTAGCATTTCATATTTTTTCTAGGTAGATGACATCATAAAGAACACACACAAAAATTTTCAGAATTCTTGGAGCTACACATGAATTACTATAATTTTCTAAAGAAAATAGCATTTAAAATATTTTCTGGAAAAATAAAAAGACAAAAGGAAATTCCTCCCGACGTTGACCGGCGGCGACCAAGTTTTGACCGGGGATTGCTCGCCGACGGCGAGGTCTCCGGCGACGAGGTTTGGTCCTACGTGCTCAACTCGACTCGGCGAACATGATTATCTAGCTAATGAAGCGGTGGAGCAGTGGCAGCAGGCTCGCCGGCGGCCATGGCGGCACGACGGAGCTCAGACGTGGCGGCAAAGCTCACTGGAGTGATTTTCGGTGATGACGAGTGCACGGGCAGGTGCAGGACATCAACTCGAACGCGTTGGGCCAGAAGATGAAGCTATTCCTGGCCCCTAGCTCAAGCGGCTACGCGCGCGGCGGCGCTGGCAAAGCCATGCCGACGGCGAGCCACGGCGGCCGGACCCTACGGTGCAAGAGAGGTGAAATTGAGGGCATGGAGGGATGCAGGAGCTCACTACGGGTCTAGTGCGCATGCTAATGAAAGCTCAGAGTGGCTGAGGCGAGTTGTAGACGACAGTGCTGATGGCGGCGGCGGCGCTCCGGTGGCAAGGATGGCGTTCCGGCGCTTCCTGTGCACCCTCAGGCCGACCAAGATGCGCATAAGGGGAAGGATAGCACGGAGACATGGTGAGAGGGTTAAAGGAAATATGTTTTCCACCTTGGCGGCAGTGGACGGCGCGGAAGCTCGCGGCGGCTCCGCGACCGGCCGCGAGGAAGACGACGTCGTGCGGACGGCTCAGACGGCGAGAGCGGGCACGAACTGGCTCAGAAGAAGTGCAAGGTCAAGGCGGAGCTTCAGGCAAGATGAAGTGGGCAGAGTTGGAGCAACGGTGGCGAATTTGGGGCGGCGGAGCAAGGTCGTCGGCGGCAGCGGCAGGGAAGAAAAGAAGAAGGGAAGTGGCGGCGGCCGACCTATTTATAGGGCAGGGGCGAGGTATGGACGGGCGACACGACGACGATGAAGCTTCGCGCGTCCAGGAGCACGTTGGCGGCCGTGGCATGTGCGGCGGTGGACGGCGGCGCGGCTTGAGAAGCCGGCGATGGCGGCCGACGATAGGTCTCGGTGCTGTTCAAGCAAATTATAGAAATACCACTCGTTTGAAATTATAAATTACTCCAAAATTTATATAAAAACTTGAAAATCTCCAAAAATATCATTTGTATAACTTTTCAAGAGCTACACTTTTCATTTAACTAGCATCCTCAAATTCTGTTTGTATTTTGAAATATGAATTTAAATTCAAAAGGGGAATAAAACCCTAGAAATAAACATTTGAAATTACTTTTGATTTTTTAATAAAATTTGAAAAATCCTCAAAACTATGAAATATTCAACTTGTCAAGCCAAACATTTTTAATATACAAAGTTTTCTCAAATTATGCATAATTTTTGAATTATGGTTTTAAAATCAAAAGGAGACAAATGTTGAAAAACTGTATTGTCAAAGTCATTTGAAATTCTTTTTGGAAACTTGAAAAACTTTGAATACCAACTTTGTAGCTCTTGATAAGATCTACAAACTATCTTTTTAGAGTATCTCCAAATTATTTTTAGATTTTGAATTATAGAAAAGGAGATAAATCTAGATTTTGAAATAAAGGGTTTTTGAAACCGAATTCAAACTCGATTTGGTTTCTAATTTAATTGGTTGGTTATTAGTAATCGCATACATCATCCAAGGACATTTTTAGGTCAATGACCTAATAGTACCCTTGGTTGACTAGGTTGACTTTCAAAAATCATTTTTATAGCATTCCAATTTGAATTTAAATTTAAATTGCAAGACTTGGGAATAAGCTTTGAAATCCAAATTCAACTTCAAATATGGAAATCATTTTTAGGGTTGGACTTAGATTTATACACTATTCTTGACACTAGTGTAAACACGGTTTACACCTCAAGTACATAGAATATAAACTAAGTATTTGAGATGACATTCGAAAGTAGAGTTTTATTATTTCATGTGACAACACATTCCAGAAACACAATCAACCTATGAAATGTAAACTTGTTTTAGTTAATGCACATCAAGGTTAACCTAATCATGAATGCTTTGCAGTGCATATGATGACATGGCAGGTTTTAGTTAATATAACACCAGAGGTGTTACACGTACACCACACAAAATTGAAAAATATTATATGCCCTCCTTTACCCCTTACAATCCACATATCAATCTCACTATCTCCCAATATTTCTCCTCCTTTGGCATTAATCTTCAAAAAGGGTCTCTCCGCCAAAAGAAGGAAATGATGCATGGAAGACAAGTGAGAGAAAGAGGTGGGTAAATGATTAGCATATAGGACTTCTCTTCTAGGATTTCTACCACATAAAGTATGCAACAACTTAAGTCAAGATTCTTGAGTAGTAGCATATTTAGCTCATACCTCACTTAGATCATAGTTAGACACAAGAGGTATGAACCAAATATCTAAAGATTTCTTGAATCGTCACCACAAGAATAAACTTATGGTGTGACCCAAAATATTGCATACACATGCACGAACTAGCATGTAAGGGCCTAGATGCACAAAGGTAATGCAAGAGTTCATAGAGTGATATACCTTTGTTCTAAGTCTCATAATTTTCACTATGAAGGTGATTTCAATAGTTGGATTTAGTTCTTTGATTGGACTAGTACTTCTTTATGCAAGATAATTTCATCTGTGCCCGTCTCTCTTTATCATCATCTTCAAGGAGATATCACACTTGTGCTTGATCTCAATTGAAAGTCCATTGCTAGCTTTTGTTGTCATTTTGAGATACCAATTGAAGACATATTTCTTGATATACCAAGTTAAAAAGTTATCCACCAATATTAACTGAAATATGGTCTTCACAATTTTGACATCAATTTGAAGTAGTCTTCACAAGTTTATGCCAATTGGAATGAATGCTCGTATCTCATAATATCACCTAGGAAATGCTCACAAAGCCAAGAGATAGCATCAAATTGCACAAGCTACAGTTTCACAACTAGTGAATTTTGGATGTGGAAGACATGTAAGTCACTAATTGCAAAACCTCATAACAAAGATTAAATTCCCCCTTTTTGACAGTGCATACATATATATGTGGAAGACAAGAACATATGCACTTTTGGTCAATGAAGTCCAAATAAGGAAATTTAATCTATATTATGGAGAGTAGCTACTTAAGAGATAAAATTGCAATCCAAATAAATATGAGAGATAACTTTACCAATTTGGATTGAGTTAATGTAGCATACTTATGAGAAGCTCATTCTCACCAAGAGACTACACAAATCACTATAAGAAAAGATTAGTCTTCAAAGACACAAGACATAGGATGGGCTCCCCCTTAATATATGCATCAAGTATTCGAATTACTTGTGAAATGCATTTGAATCGATTTAAGAGTCATGAGGAGTTCACCCTATATCTTGGCCAAGGCATGATAAATTTACAAGAATTGAGATTATGCCAAGAAAACATACCACCACCAAGGTAGATAAAACATTACATAGATATGACCATCATAAGTGAGACTTCATGATTCAGATGGACATAATTCTTCACTTGATGACTCATGGTGGATTATGGTGCATCAAGATCTAAATTAGGTGTCTAGTTCTTTCTTTACCTAAAACAACTCACACACAGAGCAAAAGGTAAAATTTATGAAATTTGTAAATTGTGAACTAGGAGTTACCACTTTTGTTGATAAGATCTTGGGTAATCAATGAGATGAATCAAGTTTACTTGATGAGATCTAGAGACGAGAAATAGAAGTGAAATTCTGATCTTCAGTTGTTTTCTCCAACTCATTTAGATTCAGTTCCACTAAAGGATTGGGACTTTCTTTTGAAATACCCAAAGAATAGGAACCATCCATCCACCTTTTCAAATGTGTGGGACTGCATATAATACTCTTGGAAGAAGCCAATAGACCCACAAGATATAAGCTAAACTCCCCCTAAATTTATGCATGCATGAGTACATGAAGCACTATGATGCATATCAATAATGTGATGTCAATAGAGAGGTTTGCACAATATTCCATCTGTTTCAAACTCCTTCAGGCTGCTTGCAATCCAATAGCATTATATGTTTCTAATTTTTTCCCATTGGTTTCAGCTAGTATCAATTGATTGTAACTCATTGATGCTTCTTGTAACTACTCAAGTCAACTAGTTTCAATTAATTTCAGCTACTATTTCTGAAAAACTGCAACTGATTGTCTTTTTGGTCCAACTAGTTACAACTGCCTGCTGCTACTTGTAATCTGAGTTCAACTGATTTGGACCCATGTGAGTCCTTTTTCTTTCATTGAAACTTCTTTAGGCCAAACTGATGTTTCTCTTCTTCAAATGATTTTACATGACCACCTTAAGAGCCAACTGAACCTTGTTGCTACAATCTAATTCAATTCAATATAGTCAGTTTTTAGATTCTGTTCTTCTAAGAGAAAGATCCATATTTTTTAGACCACTGGTCCAATATGTATGAAATTTGGTAGATAGTGGAATCTATGTGTTATCTAACTTGTGTAAAACTTTTAGCTCATTTGGAACCCTTTTGGTGAGCCGAATCAAATTTCTACCAAAATTGTCAAGGTCTGAAAACTGTAGCACTAAATCTGATAGAAACTAACTCACAACTGACTTTCTTCAAAACTAATCTTCATGCAAATTGTACAACAACAAGTGCTAGATGTGTATAGCATGCTCACAAATTTTTAAGTTAATTCATTAGTATTTGAATCTCCAAATCCATGCTTGAAGACAGTCAATCACATAATTCAAAAATTTCTAGACAGATTTGATAATTCTCAACTTTTCTTAGCTTCTTATCCAATTTTGAGGTGAACTTGGAACCATTGTAGTATGTAGATGCCCATAAGATAAAAATAAGAAGTTGACAATCTACATATGACAAAATCTCATCAAGTGTAGGGTTCTTGAACTATGAACAATAAGTGCCTTCACCTTACTTGCCCTTGATCTTCAGTTTTGAGTACCAAGTGTGTGCTAAAGCACTCAATCGAATAACCATGTACACCATCATATATCACTTCTAGATTAGTTCAAGATCACACTTAGGTCTCCCAAACACTTCTAATCATGGTTCCAACTTGAGGATATTTTAATCAAAAAGACTCTTGATCAATCCAATTATCAATTTTTTTCTGGCAGATTCTGTCCCCTTCAAAGATTAATCCACAACTATCAATGTACATATCCAAAAACCACAAATTTTGGTTGAAATGATCTTTACAAAGTCATCTAGTAGCTATGAAAATTTGAGCTTCATTTTCCTTGTAGATTGCTACCAAATCTCTCATCTTTTAGTACCACTATGTGCTGAGAACTGATTTACCATAGCTGACAAGATTCACTCCAAAGCTAAAGCATCTCTTATCCAATTCTCATGCAACTTGTATGTCAATTAATACCATAACTCTAGAGCATGCACACCAAATTTCAAGCCAATACAAAAAGATTTGATCACATAAACATGGCTCACAACACAGCTCAGTCAGATTTAAAATGTGGGGTAGATTTCAACACATTGAGCTATACTTCTTCAAACTGAACCAAACTTGTCTCTAACTTGGTGAATGAATTCAATTGTATTAAGCCCTCTATCCATACTTTGAATGAAACTTTTTCTTAAGCTCACAAAACCACCACTGAGATAATATATGACATGACAATCATCAAGTTGACCTTTCTTATCAAGTAATCATGCTATGTGTAAGACAAATTTCATCCAAAAGACTACCAAAAAAACTAGATAAATTTGTTAGTCCACAATAGTGCAAAATAAAGATTGAGCTCCCCCTAAATGAGTGCCACAAGTAGTTTAAATGACTTGCAATAGGCACTTGATTCTATCAAGAATTTTGGGAGTTAATTTCTATTTTCACCAAATACATGATCAAATGCCATATTTGAATTGAGTTGAAAAGATGCTCACAACCCACTTAGGTGTAGATAATCATAAGAATGAATATGTGAAATCTCATGGATAAGAACTCAGTTGCATCCAAAATAGTGTTCTTAAAAACTACTTTGTTTACAATATTCATGATTCACTATTTGGCACTTAGTATTTCTTGTATACCTACATCTCAATAAATATGTTGCTCTACTAGAGAGCCATTAAAAATACCAAATGGCAAACATCAAGTGATCAAATAACCCTAATTAGCCACTTACAAAATTTCACAAATATTTCTATTTGTGAACTATTAAGCACTTCCACAAACAAAGTGGCTATCCTACTAAAATTAGGTACTTGTTACCAATGGAAAGGATGAAGTAGAGAATATGATCATTAAATTATCTTTGGGTCAACCATACAATAGATTATGATAAGAATTGGTTGATATCTTGAGTAAATATTTTCAATTTGCTTCCTCAAGCACTCTGAAGATTTCATCTCACCATCAAGTACCTACATCAATATCCTAAGCATATTTTGGTACCCAACTCATGTTGGGTCCTTTTGAGTTAGTCAACAAGTGCTTAGGCACCCAAATGACTTTAGCACTAGTTTGTAGTGGACACATTGTCTTGCTAGCACTAACTCCATTTGTGGCCCTCCTAAGATATTATCATAAACAAATGTGTTAGACTTAGGAGTGTTACCATTTGGGCAATTGTAGCTTAGATGCCCCTTTCTCTTGCAAGCATAGCATATGCGGCCTTGATTTGCTTTGTGCTTGTGTTGCTTGTTGGGACAACCATCAACCAAGTGCCCCATCTCATTACATCCATAACATCTTCTTGTTGTAACTTGGGCTCTCTTTCTTGCCTCTTTGTACAAGGGGAAATTCTTGGTAGAATGGCCCAAATTCTTATCGGCCCAACTCTTGTGTGGACACAAAGCCCACTTATGTCCATGCTTCTTGCTCTTGGTTGTTTTTACATTTCTTGAAGTGTGATTCTTTTGTTGGGATTTGGAGGAAGCAAGATTTGAACCCTTCTCAAGCTTCTTCACCATGTTATCACGGTTATCTTGAGAAGGTTGTGCTTTCTCCTTACCCTCCAAACAAATCACATCTTTCTTTAGTCTTTTCACTTCTTCTTTGAGCTCATTGTTTTCTATGAGATTTAGCTCAATCAAAGATTGGCTTACTTGAGAAGCACACTCATTAGTACAAGAAATATTCAATTGAGATTGCGTACAAGTGAGTGTTTGTGTGAGAGGCTAAAATAATTTTACCGATGTAATTACAACCTCATGCGTTATCGCAAGCATAGCATGTGATTCTATTAATTTCTCATGGGAGCACTTGAGGTGAACATAGTTTGCTTGTAATACATTATATTTGCTTGATAGTTCATCTAGTCTTGCCTTGAGCTCACTATTTTCCTTTTCTAGTTGGGACACACTAGAAGAGGAGTTAGTAACCAAAGCATGCTCAATTGACAACTTTTCACACCTCTTATTGATTTCCTTTAGTTCATCTGACTTGGAAATGAGAAACATCTCTTGCTTTTGAAGTATGTTTTCTTGCTTCTCATTTTCTTCTTCTAGCTTAACATTCTTCTTAATCAACTTGACAAATATTTTCTTGTCTTTGCTGTTGAGATGATCAATGGTATCAAAATCCTCAATTTTAAGACCACTTTCTTCTTGATCATCTTCATGTGCAATCTCCTTGACTTGTTCATTCTTGGTTGCTGTGGCAGAACCTCCTAAATTATATGGCCCACATGTACCTATCATTGTCTTAAAGACCTCTAATAGCCATGCATGCGTCCCATACAACTTAGAAAGCCCTGTCGGGTGCCCTCAAAGGACCCCGATTAAACCACATTTAACAACTCATACTAGGATCAACAAAAGAGTAGCTCCAACATTACAACATTTGTTACAAAATATATATATCAGAGTGCGGAAGAATGATAACATAGAATTTATAAAATATGAATAAGTTAACTTTTACAAACTTAACTTTAATTGCGAAAGCAGAGAAGAACTACAGAAGACAACTTAGGTAGAGCGCCTAAGTCGGGAGAGGACAACCAGATCACGTCGAGCCCACCGACATGAACTTGATTTGAACACCAATTAGCACCTGCAACAGGGGTTCAACAAACCCTGAGTACAAAAGTACTCAACAAGACTGACCCGACAAAAAGGAGGGGTGAAGACTCAGGAAATGCAGGCTAGTGGGACAAGATAAGGCTGTGAAAGATAAGGACTTTTGCAGAATAGCTCTTTGGATCAAATTTTAATGATTGTTGATTATAACAGAAAGTAAAGTTGTCTTACTCTTACTCAAGATTACCAACCAACTCCATTCATAAACCTTAACCATCATTCAAGTTGTTACTACGATGATGAACACCGATCGAGTCTTCTTCTCCGAGAAGCAACGGCGAGTCGAATCCATTTTTATACCCAGCTGGGACTTAGATCACTGGGATACCAGAGACTCTAACTCCGATGCATACCAGATCACAGATATACCGGGATAATAACAACAGCCATATATCATCACATGATACACGTGGGCACTATGACCCAGTGTACCGATATATGTGAGAACTTAAAACCCACAGCATACCACACTATGACATATGTGAGGACTCTGGCCCACTATATATCACTCCATGACATACGTGGGGACTTTGGCCCACTGTATATCACTTCATGCATGTGGATTTTGTAGTTTCTCGATATCACCAGTTCGTCATCAACACGGGACCTAGGGCATCAACAGACGGAAACACTACAGAGGGACTCCATTCCCAATGCAAGTTACCCGTCCGGACTTGATTTATTAACTATTATCATAATTCCAACAAGTAAGCCAACCTCATCTTTTTCATTCTTTTACCTTTTGAAAACCTAACTAATTAAGCAGGGTTAAGTGTTACTATGCATCTTCCAGTTAACAGGTAACAAGGAATATGGAAGAAAGACAGGTAATGCAATTGGTAATTTTTCACTCAACTCCTATTACTTAATGCAACATTTCATAGACTAAAGTGATAAAACTTTTATAAAAACAAGGATATGGTTTAAATGCATCCGAGGTTTGCCTTGGTTGCAGCGGTGGTCAGTTCTTATCGGGATCACAGGTATTACTCTTGACACCAGCTCCAGGAATGGATGACACCAACATCATAGATCCACGTCTCCATCTTGAATGGTACTTTCCAAAATGTACCACGATCCAACTCACTCTCTAAACTACACATAGTAGAATGATGTATGCTTTAACATGATGGAATGTATGACATGATGCACGGCAATGCATTGGTGAAAACATAACAAGATTAATTAACTAACTAATTATAAACCATTTTAAAAGCATTACACAAGACAAATATAAAACTCCACATATTCTAAAATTACATAGTCATATTAGGTGTTAACATGACATAGCAGCATCATACCAAGGTAAAGAAACCACATTTTCTATTTATACATTTTTATTATAATTATAAACTATTTAATAAGCAACAAACAAGATAAATCAAAAGATTAAGCATACTGCATCCAATGACCACAATATTTTTACTACAGCACACATATGACATAAGAAACATGTCATAAAAATTTCAAATGAAACGGAGCTACACAACATGATATATGAATTTCCTTCTTTTCTATTATAAAATAAAGGCATAAAACATAGCTAATTATTTTGCTACAAAATATGGCATGTTTCATATTTTTAATAAAAACTAGACATTACAAGAATATAACAAAATTTGGTTCACCAAAAACGGAGTTACCAAACTCCAGATATGAATTTCTAAAGTTTAATAAAACTACTACAAACAGGTCCTCGAGGTACTATTCACCTGAGTCATGGACTTCACAGTTAGACCCCTGCTTTTTGTTGAATTCTTGGATGAGGTCCCTGGTCGCGAATCAAGCAGAGGAGGTCGCTGGAGACGGCGATTTCCGGCCGATTGATGCACGTCGGCGGCGAGGGAGAGGTGGAGGAGCATCACCATACCCGGCCGCACCCGAGGATGGTCAAAGCTCGACCGGAGATGGCCCGTGGTGGCACGACCACGCAAGCCCGCGGCTCGGCGATGGAGCAGCACGACGGCGATGCTCTCTGACGGCGATTGGGCTTGGAGAGCGCACGCGCAAGCAATAGGAGACCGAGGCAAAGCGGCTGGTGATGCTAGTTGGGAGTGGAGTGGCGCGGAGCAGCGGGAACGCGAGCGGCGGCCGGAGCTCAGCGTGGCGGCCATGGCGGTAGCGCCCGATTGAGCCTCACCTTGCGATAATCTTTGGTGCTGAGGGTTCATAAAGGTGGAGTAGAGTGAGGCGATCACAATGGTGGCGACAGGGAATAAAAATGGTGGCGGCTGTGCTGCAGCGGCTCTGCTCGCCGGCCATGTCATGGCGGCCATGGCTGCTGGGCAGCAATGCAAGAGAGAGAGAGAGCGAGGGCAAGAATGAGCGAATGGAGGAGGCTAGCAGCTGCTAGAACTTGGCCACGCGAGCATCCGCGCGGGACACGTCGTGAGAGCACGACCAAATTGTCCACGGCGGTGACGCGGCGGCAAAGCAGAGGAGCAGCTCGCGCGGGGTACTGTTCCGCGAAACTACAGAATTACCACTGACTGAACTTTGCAAATTGCTCTCAAAAATATATAGAAACTTAAAAATATTCAAAAATAAAGTTTACATAACTTTTCAAGAACTACACTTTTCATTTAATAAACATTTTCAAATTATGCCTAAATTTTAAAATATGAATTCAAATTCAAAAGGGAAGCAAATCCCTAGAAACAAATATTTAAAATTACTTTCGATTTTTCAATAAAACTTGAAAATATTCAAAATTGTAAAATGTTCAACTTTTCAAACCAAACATTTTTTATATATAAATTTTTCCCAAATTATGCAAAATTTTTGAATTATACTTTTAAAATCAAAAGGGGATAAATGCTAGAAAACTATATTTTCAAATTCATTTGAAATTCTTTTTGGAAACTTGAAAAACTTTAAATACCATTATTATAGCTCTTGTCAAGATCTGAAAACCATATTTTAAGAGCATCTCAAAATTCCTTATAGATTTTAAAATATAGAAAAAAGGATTAAATAAGGTTTTGAAAATAGTTTTTGAAGTAGCAATCAACTCATCATTTCATGTATAAAACAAAGCACCACATAAAAGACATTATTAAAACATGAATGCATTTATGCCATGATGCTTAATGATTATGCTTGATAATGCACTTGATCACGTTTTAGTTGTCATTAACATCTAGGATGTTACAGTTGCCTTCTTCTTGTTCTTCTTGGCCATGGGACATGAGTGGTGAGGATCTTGAGCTGTGGAACTTGATTCCTCACTTGGCCGCCACCGGTCTTGAGCAATATTCTTGACTTGCACTCCTTGCTCTAGATCGGTGCTCTTGAGGTCTTGTGAGGCTTCTTCGTTGCACACAATGGGCATGTTTTCTAATGACTTGAGCTCATGTGCATCATCACATTTGGACTTTCCATATAACTCGATGAGTCTCGTCCAAATGACATGAGCACTCTCTGATGGTGTTTCTTCATTGTAAATTGCCTCAGCTTGAACCTCTGGACTCAATGTACTCAAGATGACATTAATTGCTTGCGCGTTGAGTTGCACACATCTCTTTTCCTCTTCGGGCATATTTTTATAGTTGCTCCAATCAACTTTAGGAATAGAGATGCTTGCATCCACAATTCGCTCAATAAGAGGACTAACAGTCCTAAAAATATTGAGTACATAATTAGACCAAGATAGAAAATTTGAACCATCATTTTGGAGAATCATGAGCTTTGATTCATTAGGCATCGACATCCTTTCTCACGGCGGTGAAGCTTTTAGTGAGATACCGGCTCTGATACCACTTAAAAGGACCTAGGATATCGCTTAGAGGGGGGTGAATAGGCGATTATCGATTACAAACTCAAATGCGGAAGTTAAATACCTACTGGAAGTAGGACCGGAAGTAGCACCGGTACTACCGGTAGTACAAAAACCAATATTACCGATGCAAACTTCTGGTACTACCGGTAGCCTACGAAACTATGAAATCAAAATGAAAATCAGAGTAAAATGAGCTGTAAATTCAGATCCAATTGTTACCACCTCTTTGTTGATGTTGCTGATAAAGATGGTGAACTTCTTGGAGCTTTTCATCGGACCAAATCGTAGATCAAGTCCTCCAACCTAAGAACTTGGGGATAGGGATAAAGAACATGAAGAACATGAAGAATAAGGGTAGTCGATGCTACCACCACAGCAAGACACACGATTTAATCTGAGGTTCAGCAATCCCTACCAAGGAGTTCCTACGTCCCCGTTGTTGAGGTCACCACAAAGGTTTCCTCCCTCAAGCAACCACGAAGGTAAACTTGAGATATTCACTAAGAATCAAAGGTAATAAAAACACTTCGGGGCGCCCTCACAAATGAGGCAACACGGGCAGCCACGAAGAACGCCTAGCCGGCTAGGGTTGCAAGAACCCAAGAGTAACAAACACAAATCAAGCCGGCAAGACGAGGAATCCAAGTGCTCAAGTCATAGATCGAAGTTCCCACTCTCTAATCTCACGTCCCTAGCTCGAATCCTTGAGGGGTTGAAGTTTGGGAGCAAAGGGGGAGAGAGAGCAGGCGAGCTGGTGCTTGGGAGCTTTCTTTCTCAGATGAAGAATGAGTGAAATGGCGAGAGCTACCAAAAAGAGAGAGAGGTGAAGGGTATATATATGGTCTATCCAGAACAACTACCAGTAGTATTGATGGAACCATCGGTACCTCACCAAATATGACCGTTGTCGTGTCAGAACGTGCACAGGATGACATACTGGTACTACCGAATGTAGGACCGGTACTATCGGTAGTACATTTCCTGCGCAACTGGGCACCTTCGACTTGGCCTATATATATATATATATATATATATATAGCCGGTACTACCGGTAGTACACAACAATGCCAACTCGTAGACTTCGACTTTGGAAAAATATGCCCGATACTTTCGGAGTATAATTTTAATAAAATGCGGTACTACCGGAGAGCACCGGTACTACCGGTTGTGAAACCGGTACTACTGGTAGTACAAAGTTTCTTTAACTTTGCACATCTCGACTTTCTGAGAAAATAGCACGGATACTTCCGGTTTAAAACTCTAATATTTTTGGTACTACCGGTAGGTCAGGCTGGCTGAAGCAAACGACTTTTCTAAGTGATGTGAGTGCAACGGTGACTCACCAAACACTCTAAATGTAGACTTGAGCACTTTTAGACCTCGAATTACCAACCTAATTTGTATCCTTCTTGATAGTACGGCGTTTTTTATAACTCAAGCAAAGATAAAATTTGAGGGCTCTCTTGAGTAGAAACGTCGTTCATCCGAAGAAACTTTGGGGTGCTAGGATCACCAAATATCATCGTTCAAATCTTTCTACTTTAAGGAGAGATAACATTCCAACTTTGATTTTTCTTCTTGAGCAATGTCAGCTTGAGTACGTGACTTAATTCTATTCATCAAACATAGATAAATCCAAATATACCAAGTCACTTTTCATTCAATGTAGCAAGCTTCAAATATGAGACCATTCCATATGCAATCCCTTATGTCTCATTATCTAACTCAATGTGCTTGCTTCCACAATAGCTAGGCCTTTATATGAATTCTATTTGCATTGTTATCTTGTGCTTATACAACAATGACACATCATTTTGGCTTTATACACTTTAATCAAGTACTTGTGAGATAATCAATTTCCTATCCAGCACTTAGCAGAATCATTAGACCTTTTAATTATGTTGTCAATCAATTCATCAAAAACCACTAAAGAGCTAGATGCACTTTCACCGCCTCAAGAAGCTAAGTATTGCTCTTAGAGCACGGACCTTTACTCCGGCCTATGATTATTTTTCTCTAGTTTCCTTTCTTGACGCTTGCCCCTCCTTGGAGACACTGGTCTTGGATGTAAGTTTCTGTTCATATTTCTGTGATTTTAATATATTTATCACAGTGGAAACACTACTATAATTATTGTTTTTTACTTTCTCATCTTAGGTCACACTACTGGAAACTGGGTCTTTGCCGTGTGTAATTACACACGGCAAAGACTGGACTACACACGGCAAAATATTTTGCCGTGTGCAACACACGGCAAAGGGCACACGGCAAAAATCGGCACGGCAAAGTTTCTTTGC
Organism: Bothriochloa decipiens; assembly: GCA_023333625.1. Taxonomy (NCBI): domain Eukaryota; kingdom Viridiplantae; phylum Streptophyta; class Magnoliopsida; order Poales; family Poaceae; genus Bothriochloa; species Bothriochloa decipiens. The sequence goes on from CM041636.1 coordinate 54,123,221, forward strand.
CGTGTGTTGCACACGGCAAAATATATAGAAACTTTGCCGTGTGCAAGGTATGGCACACGGCAAATTTTTTCGTCCGTCAGGGCCCCGTCCGTTAACTAATATTTTGCCGTGTGCCTACCGAGGCACACGGCAAAGTTTCGCAATATTTTGCCGTGTGCCAGCCGAACACACGGCAAAGTTTCGCAATATTTTGCCGTGTGCCAGCCAAAACACACGGCAAAGTTTAGGTATATTTTGCCGTGTGCCAGACAAAACACACGGCAAAGTTTAGGTATATTTTGCCGTGTGCCAGTCTAAGCACACGGCAAAGACTATATATATATATATATTATATATATATATATATATAAAATCAACACATCAATAATGACATCTATATCAGCAACATGCATAATATATCAAAAACACAAGCATATTTCAGAAACCCATCAATAATCCACCAAAGATCAACATCACAAGTTCATTATTACAATTCCACCAAAGTTCAACATCACAAGTTCATTACTACAAGTTCAACATCAAACAGCACTACAGCCCTACTACGGCGACGGAGACAACTGTGGCCTCGGTGCTGGACCGGACTGCGGTGAAGGGTTGACGCCATCAGCCGCCGGTGACACCGTAGCGAGATAGTTTGAACCCGCCGAAGGAGGCTGCACAAAAGAGGAGATTGCATGTGTTAGACTCAAAATTGAAAATTTCAGCAGCACCTCCCCTGCACCGGGAGGTTTCCAACCTGCAAGAAACAACGGCACGAAGGCCGACAATCCCAACGGCACGAAGGCCGACAATCACAACGGCACGAAGGCCGACAATCACAACGGCATGAAAGCCGAAAATCCCAACGGCACAAAGGCATCAAACTTCATACTTACAGGAGTGAAGAGTCCAACCGGAGTGATAGCTTGGCCACCCGATGCCATGTTTTGGATCATCTGTAACATTTCCGCCATCTTCTTCTGCGTGTCCTCTAGCCGAGCCTCCAGGTTCGCGGTCGTCTCCTTTTGCTGTGACAGCGCCGCCTGCAGTGTTTGAATCACATGTTTCAGTATTGCAAATATGATCAATGTGTTTAATGTTCAAGGTACGACGAGGGAAACCAGAATTACCTCAAGTTCGTCCACCTTTGTCATCGTTGGAGTAGGCCGTGCACGTATGGGAAGGCTCGTGGCCGTGCTCCGTGACCTCACTTCAGAGAGAGAGGGTGCAGACCTCGCGGAGTCAGCGGCGTTTGCAATCCACAACCGCCCGTGCTTCCTGCCTTCACCCAAACTCACAATCACCTCTGTCTCAAGGGGCTCAGTGCTCAGATTGTGATCTGGGCCACGGATCGTCCTAACCGCCTCCGTGTAGTCTCTGACCTTGGCGTGGACGCTCGGGTCAGAGTAAGCCTCGACAGGTGCATCCGGGTTGAAGACAACACCGGATTTCACCCGGCCCATGTGCGACACAGCCCATGCCCCAAAATCAGACACCGGCACGCCAGGGTGTTCTTTCTCCTGCAAGAAAGACAGCAAGATGATTAGAAATCAAGAAAAATTGAGCGTTATCATAGATAAATGATTCTCGTACAAGAGCCTGCTTGAATGTGGTGAGGTTGCGGCTTCCTTGGTGGTGAGTTGGACCGGGCCTCATTTGCCGCTTCCGCTTGCCTTTCCTGCGCTTTTCCTTAAACTCCGGGGATAGGAACCAATCCACAAGCTTTGACCATGCCCCTCTATGCGACTTGCACCACTCGGGCGGCACCTACATCATCAAGTGTTTGACATGTAAGATGATCAATTCTAGATCTATTAAATCTCAAAAGAAATCAATACTATTAACCTACCTGAAGGTACTGTGCCTTGGTCAGCTCTAAATCTCTTCCATTTCCCTTGATGAGGGGCTCTTTCAGGATGGACCTGTAGTACAAGACATGGGACTGGAGTTTAGCCTCATAAATCATGTCGTTGAATTGCTTGTTACAGGCTTTTTGTGCCGTCAGCTCCGCCTCGATCTCTGTGCCTTCTTCGATCTTGAAGTACTTCTGCATACAAACACAATGTATCCGTTCATTATTTCAATAAAAGACTTACCCAATGGAGGATATGTATTTAACCTTCATTGTGAGGCACTTACCTGAAAATCCGCCCAAACCCGGGCCTGCTTGTTGGCCTCCTCGTCATCAACACCGAGCTTGTACATCTTCCACGACCGGACCGCATCCCACGTGCCATCTTTCAATTGCACAAGGCCGGGGTAGTGTTTCTTGAGCAAACATCCCATGATGTTAGCGGGCACACGTGGGGGGTCAAGAGCACCCGACACTAGCAGCCAGCCACTGCACAAGTGATTAAGACAAAATATCAGTTTCTGTTTTGATTTTCAACATTTCATATGAACTACTAGTGATAACATGTATAGTTACTTACTTTCCTCCCACAGGACGAACCACTGGGCGTAGGTCTGGATGCGGAGCACTATGAAGGGCTGTGGCACCTCGCAGGTAGGGTGTTGACCGACCAGAACTATCCCCCGTCTGCTGAGTCTCCTCGTCCCCCAACGGAGTGTCTGTCGCCTCGTCCCCCAACGGAGTGTCTGTGGTCTCGTCCCCCATTGGAGTGTCTGTGGTCGTGCCCGTGGCCGCCACGTGGTCCTGCAAGGTAGGGGTCGGGACCTCCAGCTGGTCGAGAGCAGGGGGGCAAGGCGGGTCCCTCCTGTCGCGACTGGGAGGGCGACCACGCCCCCTCCCCGTCCTCGGTCGACCCGGGCGTGCTCGCGGCACTGCCCCTGAAGACGTCTCCACACCTCCACCCGGGCGTAGACTCTGGTACACCGACAAAATCCCCTGCCTCGGTGTACGGTTGCTCGCCATCTTTGGTCAGTCACCTGCAATTTACAAAGAATGAAAAAAAGCGTTAGTACATACATTAAAAATAGTTCAAAATGAATAATCATAATAAAATATAATAAAAAACATAGTATTACATGCTTTAGGAATAATCTTCATCATTATTAGGGTCATATGTCTCGTCATCACTGTCAAAATTGTCTAAATAGGCGATACTATCCGAAGGTTCTGTGTATTCCTCATTGTCTCTGCCTAAATGGAATCGCTCAAGCATTTGAATGTCCTTCGGATTCAGCACTACATCTCCAGGGTCATCGTCATCAACCGTATCATTGTCTACTTCCATGGGGATCACATCGGGTAATACTATCTCAAAGCTCCCTTGTAGCCCACTTTCTTGATAGAACTCTCCATCATATGTGTTTGTGTCAAAGGTGTAATCGTCATCGTTTGGAATGGGTAGTTTACTGTGCGGAGACACATGGTGCACAATAGACCAACCCTTAAGATGGTCTTTGTCTTGGCACGCGTATGGCGTATGATACACCTGCACAACCTGTTGAGCCACAACATAGACATCTTTTCCTTTATAGACTGAATCATGCCTAATCTCAACTATGCCAAGTTTAGGGGTCCGTCTTGTTTGTCTAGGATCAAACCAGTGGCACTTGAATATGACAGGGCGCAGAGGTATCTTTTCATCCGCGTGTTCTTTCCTAAATAGGACGCACCCCTTTGGACACGCATGTATCTTTTCATACGGCATCTTCAGTCCAAGAAGGACCTTCTCTGACTCATACAAGTTCTGTGGCATAATGTGTTTCGTCGGTAGCATGCCGCTCCACACGGCCACCATCTTGTCAAAGCCTTCTCGACTTAGGTTTAACTCGGCCTTCAACCCCATTATGCGACCAATGGCATCCAACTGAGAAATAGAAGTATGATCGTGAAGGGGTTTCTGTGCCGAGTCCAACATCCGGTAGAAGGCTTCTGCGGCAGCCTCAGTCTCCGCCTTATCACGTCCTTCAGCGAAATGAGCTTGTTGAGTGTCACACACCATGTCTGCTACCCTAGCATCATCATTGAAAGCCTCGAGCCGTGGTCTCACCACCTCCTCCCTGATACGGTTGGCTTCACCATGGTGGTACCACCGGTGGTAGCCCGGAGTAAATCCATGCTTCACAATATGTTGACCCATGGTTAACTTATCTTTCCTTCTTCTGTTGGCACAATGGTGGCAAGGACACAAAACTAGAGTATGGCCTTCAGCACTGGGGCCAAATGCATGCTCTAAGAATTCATTGACTTTCACAATATGTTGATCTCCCATGTGATCATAGATGGGAGATGTCTGCGTTTTAGAAGCCCGACGTCGCAACTTCCTCGAAATCTTCTCAATTTTTTTCCGTAGACTACAAATGCGATGACACGACACCTGGCCAAGTTTCGTGAATTTCGGCCTTCGTTTCGATTTTATATAATTCTAAATCACTTTTCCCGCACGTATCTCGACATGTTACGTCAACTAGATGGTCGAGATTTCATGCGAGCTCTTGGATACGGCCAAAGCATACAGCAACAATCATGAATATCATTTTTTGAAACACCGAGTTCCATTATTCTATGTACCTGCAGTTCATATTAGAAATATTAAAAAAAGTCAATGAAAAGAAATAAATTAATGAAATATACCAAAAAAATTCAAAAATGGACCAAATTTTAAAATGGAGTCATACATACTGTCACAAAGCTACATAAAAAAATTTGGGGCTAAACTCTTAAAAAAACAAAAATATTTTGCCGTGTGCAGTTGGGGGCACACGGCAAAATAATCTTTGCCGTGTGCCTTCAACCCCGGCACACGGCAAAATATAATATTTTGCCGTGTGCAATAGCTTCACACACGGCAAAGTTTATATTTTGCCGTGTGCCTTACCATAGCACACGGCAAAATTTATTTTTAAATTATTTAAAAAAAACTTTGCCGTGTGTCGTGCTATTGCACACGGCAAAATATTATATTTTGCCGTGTGTATTATCCTGGCACACGGCAAAGTTTGACGGCGGACGGCGGCCGTAACGGCCCGGCCAACTTTGCCGTGTGCCATGACGTTGCACACGGCAAAATATCATATTTTGCCGTGTGCAGTATTTTGCCGTGTGCAATACACACGGCAAAGCCACCTTTGCCGTGTGCAATATTTTGCCGTGTGTCACACACGGCAAAATATAACTTTGCCGTGTGTCACACACGGCAAAATATAACTTTGCCGTGTGCCATGATAAATTGCACACGGCAAAATCGCAGGCACACGGCAAAGACCAGTTTTCCAGTAGTGTCATCCAGGAGGAAATGAAGCATGTCTCTGTATTCACAGATCCCTCAGATCTGAGGAAGATGCAAGGACACCAGCATGACAAGATGAAGAGAGTGAAGATCCTAGGATTCACGTCTGCAAAGAGTCTTGTTGAGCTTACCTGCCATTTTCTTGAGAGCATAACGTCACTTGAACACCTTACGCTGGAGTCCTATCAGGGCTTGACTAGGTGTTTTGTGCCTGCTAACAACAGTCGCAAGTGCTTCCCAGTGCCCATTGATGTTCTCAGGGAAGCTCAACGAGGACTCTTGGCTATCAGGACATACATTGAGCCTAAAGTCCCTTCCATGGTAAAGCTACGTGTCGTCGAGCCTTGCCGCCGATGCCATGCTGTTGTTGAACTTTAGATGCGTAACTCATCAATACTCTAGTCTTTGGAAGTGACTTTGTTTCTTCAAGCTGTCAGAGGTGTCCATTTTGTAGCACTAGTCTTGAGCAGCTGTGCTGTGTTTTCCTGTTAACTGTGTCGTTTAAGTCGTTGGTTGGGATGTGCTGAAACTATGTTGCTATAACTCAATATAAATAGCAGGGAACATCATATTGATAACTTTGGCTATGTTCTTCTAAAAATGTTGAGAGATGCAGGGCACCGGTTTTTCTTTGTGTCTAGTGAAGTATGAACTGTATACCATTGGATGCTTTCTCTGTGCCCTTTGTTGAGCCTGGTACAGGTCAGGTCAGCCACCGCTGCCTTGCGTGGCGGTGCTGTGGCTCGGCTTGCTCAAAGGAATAAGGGAGGAGCTTTGGGAGATATCTGGCATGTATAGTTGGGCGTGTTTCTCATTCTAAATGAGACAATGTAAATAAATTGTTCTAATATTGGTGGGGTGGTTTTAGATCAAATGAATGAATTAAACCGATTAGTTCTCAGTTTTCACACAGTAACCGTTTGAAAAGAAGAGTTAACACATAAAAGAAAAAGATTCCATTGTAAATTGATGCACCTTCTTGTCCTCGGTGAGGTGTACGCGGAATTGAGCTGCCGGATTGGTTCAGAGCTCGTATTTCTTGGTTCCAAAATGATTTTTGCTATGGTTTTGGAACTTTTTATATTCTTTGGCCGGCATAGTTTGTTCCTACGGTTGGAAACTTTGCTTTGCTCGCGTGTTTTGAACCTGGCAACGAGTGTGCCTTCTAATGCCGAAGCAAAGCTCACATGGCAGTATTTTTCGGCAGAGTTTGCTGGGTTAGGCTAATGGGCTGAATGCTATATATACTCATGGGCCGTGGGCCTTGCCGCGAAACGGAATATGGGCGTTGTATTGTTATGTGAAGGCCTCGGGCCTCCGTGTCTCCCGCAGCAGCCATGGCGACCTTCACCACCACTCCACTCGTCGTCTCCTTCTCCCGCTCCCCCTATCCACACCGCCACCCCCGCCATTTCCCCGGCAACCCCAACCCCAAGCCGCCCGCACCCATCACCTCCTGCTCCCTCTCCCTCCGCGCCGCCCTACCGCGGCGGCGCGGGCGCGCACGCGACGTGTCGGCGACGGCGTACGGCGATGGCGACATGGACGACGACTTCGGCGACTTCGACCCGGACGACGCGGACGGGGTCGGCGACGACGACGACGTGGACAACGAGCAGGACTACGACGTCGACTACGACCGCCTCCTCGCCCCCGCCGTCAAGCCGCTGCCGCTGGGGCCCGCGGCGGCGGAGGAGGGCGACATCGCCATGGTCGCCGCCGACAGCTTCGTCTCCACGCGGGACTCCGCGTCTGACACCGTGGTTGACTACGCCGTGGATGAGGACGAGTTCCACAAGATTAGGCTGCTCCACTGTGACTTCCTTATCCGCAAGGTGCCCGACCCTGATGACGACGTCTTCGACTTCAGGGAGGTATAGGTAGCCGTAACACCATAATAAGCCATCCTCTTCATTAGTCAGTACTACTGCTGAGCTTCCTAGTGCAATTTGTGACAATTGCTTGCGGCATTTCAATCTCACCAAACCTGCTGTCCATAGCTATGCTCCTGGTCAAGTGCGGCATTTCATCGAACACGTGTCTGTCAATGCTATCCAAATTGCAAATCACATGTACATGTCTTCTGAATCAACTGTGTGATGCACATTTACTGACTATGTCATTTTTGTGCAACAGATGTATGTCACGCCACCGGACACCGATATCTACTCCATTCCAAGGGTCCTTTCCCAGATGCCGCAGAAGGTGGGAACACGAGTTTGGTTGTTTTGTATGTCATTTCAGATGAATGTGAATGTGCACTGATGTGTGATTCTTGTTTCTCTTGTCGGGATTATTAGTACGTGAGGTGCACGAAGAAAAACTTTGGCCGTTACCATGTGAGTGAGCCACCAGTTGAGCACCTGCGTGATCCCCTGTACAAGACAGAGAGGGAGATCATGAAGGTATGCTGAGAATCTTTTCTGCTCTCTTGACTTTTTCCCCTGCCACCTCTATTTTGCTTCTTTCTGCCAAATGAAGATGGAATGTTCTTTGCAAGTTACTATCCATATAGCACTTAAGCTACTACTCATGTGAAGTTGATTTGGTCAAGCATCTTATAAAGCATTCGGCAGAGATTCAAGTTCCTCATGAAGCAGTTTATTTTCATAGTTCTTATATTGTTTGTTTTCCTAGTGGCCCACAGATCCAAAACAAGAATATTTGAACAGCGAATTACCTACGTTTCTGCTTTACTTCGACAAAAGGCTGATATCTTACAACAAAATGTACTATCTGGGTGTCTCATAGCACCCTATTACATCGGAGAAACAAGACATATTACAGGCTGAGTTAGGGGATAGCACTATAGCGGCATTGTATTGGGTGGCCCAGCTTGCACTATACTGATTTTACTTCTGGATTTCTTGTATCTTTGTTTCTAAAGACCCTAGATCCCAGTCGGCTGAACTAGAAATATCTACCTATATTTCTGTATTATCCTGCTTTGCTTACCCTTTATCAGTGAGCTTCTGTTAGGTAAGTCTTGACTCGATACTATCCCCAATGTGAAGCGTGGCTGCTAGTGCATAACATGTTAAACCTTTATTCTTATATGATTTGTGTGCATTATTGTTTGGCACTGGTATGGCCTTATGATTTTCATATTCAGAATATGTTTTTGTTGTGTTTCATATTGCAGGTTTTCTTAACCAAACACTACAGAAACAGGCGCTCAGATGATCCAGATTTTTTCCTTGATTTTGAGGAGATTTATGTTATTGACTCGAAAACAAGGTCAATCACAAGAGCTAAAGTTGTGGTAAGAGATTCAAATTCTAGTTTTTTAATCTATACGAACATTACTTGTTTGAAAAAATTTCAATTCATGAGCTTTGGCATCCAAAAATTTGGAGTATTTCTTCATTGATGTAATCATCTTTGAGAAAAATCTACATGTGAGCAAGTACAAAAATAAAAGAAAATGTCTACTTTTGTTTTCCTAGACCACTGATACCACCTATGTGTGACAGGTTAGTGTTCCTGAAGGAAAGAAAAGAGATAGGCGTAACGACTTGCTGCTGATACGCGATGGAGGGGAGTCTTTTAGAATTATTGACAAGGTAATATGTTTGCTTCTGATTATTAGCCATATGTTTTGTTGAAGTGGACTCCACTAGTAATTTTGACTGATGAAATAAATGGTCACTGTATCAGACTAAAAGGGACGACGCAACCACTGTCATCCAAAGAGAGGAGTGGGCAAAATCGAGACAAGACGTGGAAAAACATTTCAGAAAGCTCAGAGACTTCGACTACTCGAATTGGTTCTAGAAAATGATATGCTCTGATTTCTCTGTACCTAGTTTTGATTCTAGTAGAGCTAGCAACTGGTTTGTTCCACTGGAAGATACAATTTTGGAATTAGATAGGTTCAGTGTAACACTAGTTATAGAAAGTAGAATATATGCCATCTAAGTAGCATGCGAGCTCAAAAGTTGTGAATCTGTTGAATGTGCTACATTTTTTTTAAATGATTGCACTACTTGAGTAGCGAACGAATCTGTGGCACTATTGAGCTTGTTTCCAGAACCGTGGATTTGCAGTCTTTTGTGTCATTTCTTTTGAGAGGGTCTTTTTTCACAGTTATGAGCTCAGTTGATGACAGGGACGCATTTTTAAAGCTTGTCAATCTTGCTGCAAAACAAAATGTGAAAAGAGAGAAGCCAAGTTTCGAGCAGCGTAGCACATGTTGGATTTATTGGGCTAGGCCCATTATATATAATTCAATAAATCAATAAACTCTATGGTTTATGACTGTGGAAATTATTAATTGTACCGGATTAGAATTCCAAAGATCGTTGACTTGATTTATATTGTGGAAATTATTCCACTTAATTTGAGAAGTCAAGAAAAGGATCAAGGCGTGCCACGCGCGTGTCGCCGCTGCCGCCGGCTCGGCCGGGCACGGGCCGTGGGTGGGTGGGTGGCTGGCTGGCTGGCCTGACGTGTTAAATTTTTAGCACTCACTCACCGTGATTACGGGAGTTACAACTTTAAGTTGATTCCTCCGTATACCAAAAGCCGCAAGACCTCTCACCTCCTCCTTCCTCCTCCTGCGTGCAAGGCATAAAGAACAGCCTGTCCTCTCGGTACACACACACGAGAAAAACACCAGTCCACTTCTCCAATAGCAACGAAGGTCGTCTCCATCTCCTCCATCCGCGCGCACGGAGAAGGGAGAGGGCAGGTGCCTCCGAAGCCCTTGCCGTTCGAGACCTTGCACGTGGGATCGGGAGTTAGGTTTTTGGGGAACGTCTACGCGACCCCGAATCGCCGCCGCCGCTCGCCGGCGACATCTTCTTCCTGGACGAGGAGAGAATGTCTTCTTCGTCGCCTACGACATGATGCTGGAAACCGGACAAGGATCGGGATCATCGGAGCGTATGGGAGGGTATGAACTGTTCATCTTCCTACTATTATACGTTTTCCAGATCGTGCCTGTTTCAGTAGTTCATCCATGTCGTTTCATATGCTGCTCTGAGTTTGTTTCATCGGTTCTGTCATATCGTTTCATGAGATGTCTGCTGTCTGTCCCTGTTAGATATGTGTTCTGCTTTTGTGTTTTTGTTTCACAGTCATGCTGTTTTGTATGCCTCTGCTTATATGTTTCAGTAGTTCTGTTAAACTGTTTCACATACTGTGCAGTTTCTGTTTCATGTTTATACGTTCAAAATATATATATGCTTTATATGTTTCTTATTCATATGTTCATCGTTATTATGAACATGTGTTATGTTATTTTTATTTTATCAATAATCTTATTTATGTCATCGTCATAATGTTAATTTATAAAATTAAAATGACATAAAAAATGACTTATTGTCTAACAGCACATGAATTTTGTTACAAGAGGGAAAAATGGCTTAGAACTTTTTTTTTGGAAAACGTCTTAGAATATTTGTTGCAAAACGTGATAAGAGAGAGAGAAAAAAAAAGAGAGAAGCGGCTCAGAAGGAAAAAAAAAAGCGTTGTCGCAAATGGCTTAAAGAATTTTTTGCTCAAAAATGTAAAAAAGGGACAAAATTAGGGGTGTTGCGAGATTCGAAGTCGCGACCTCTTGCACCCACAGCGAGAATCATACCACTAGACCAAACACCCGTTTTGTTTTCTTTCTTACAATTCAGATCTATATAAAATCTTAATCTGTTAATGAACCATGGCAAAATTCTTTCTTTACAAAAGCTCCATATAAAGAGGGAAGTATACGAAATTAAAGCAAGGATGACAATGTGTCGGGGTATAGTGTGGCTACCGGGTGGAAAGGAGCAAATACCATGGAAATATTGGCACACTCTCCCTCAACACCAATATGTTGCACTCGAGCATATGCGGGTTTCAACACCAGTCGAGTGTGTTAATCTCACAAGTAATTTACGGTTACAGTTGACGAGCAAAGAAGTTTGTCATCTGTACATCACACTCACACATCTTTTCATCTACCACAGTGGTATGTAACAAGTTTTTGAATTGGATTAAAAACATAATACTTAGGTGCTAAACTTGCTGTTGACAACTATATAGACATAGATATATATACTTAGTTATATGAGATATTTCTTTATGTTTGGAGCCCTGATAAGCACCCTGCCTCTCCCATGAATCGATCATGCATTTGCTGCATATATTTATCTGCACTGCAGTATTTCCAGTGCTAAAATAATATGAGCGACGGGGGCATATATGGACGACGTCGTCTCGCTCTATGGGATCGAGTTGGGAGCCCGTGAGAGGCAGTTTGGATGCACGTACAGCTCACGCCCCTCCACGAGAGCTTGTTGTATGCATATATCCATCGTGCATTGTACGCGCTACCTAGCCAAAAAACACTCAAGCACACACAAAGCAATCATCGATGAGACACGTATGTCTGGCGTGCGTGAGATGGCATTCATTCTCATTCTCAATCAGGACGCGTTTTTGTTTGCGTCACCATGCAAGCTTTATCCATCGTGTCATGTACCTACAATACAACACATCCATATGCAGCTTTATTTCTATCTATGTACTCCATCATTCTCTCTGCTCTAGCTTAGTCGTCATGCCATTGGCGCTTTATATCCATGCATCTTCTTTATGCTACTGAAAGATACCCGTTGTTCAATTAAATTGAAAGCTCAATATATAGCTTAGCGATAGCATTGGATGATTGTGAATGAAATGAAACCGTGTTGACGCATACAGACAAATTAAAGAAAGAAAACGACTACTGTAAATGGTGTGTATGTCGTTTGTATATGTGCTACTTTCGATCTAACAATGGTATTGTCCACATCAACTTTGACGCTGCCAAACTAAAGAGGGAAATAAAAAGATCAAGAGGTTCGAAACTTACACGAATTTAACAATCATCAAGACAAAATAGCTTCCGTCCAACCAAGTTTCAGTAACTCTCTCAGTTGAGTCTCGGACCATCCTCTACTACTTGTGGAAACACAATAAACTAAACAAGATGTGATAAAATAGAAACTAAACCAAATGTGGAAACAGAATTATCACTCTAACCACTACAGAAATAACTTAAACTAAGCTAATAGATTGATGACAGAATCATGAGATCTACAGTATGTATTTAGAATGAAACATTACTATTTTTTTGAACCCAAGAATGAAACATAACTATTGCATAATTAAGGATGACAAGATACGGAGATCGAGAAATTCTGCACCCAGCAATTAACAAAGTACTTATTCAATTAAATACTAGAACAGAACAAATCGAACTAAGGACAAAAAGAATAAACTAGAGTACAACCTGTGTCTTGGGATACTCCAGCATGGTCATGTGCACCCCAATGATGCATGGATATATATATGATCAGTACTCAATACACAGTACAGTGACGTCGTCGTCTACTGATCTTCAAAGAGGCAGAGAGAATACACATGTGTCTTCTACTTAATCCTTGTATATATATAAAACCTTGAGCGAGCTGCTGCTTCCTGAAATCCTCACTGCAGACACATACTCTTCTGGGAATGTGTGTGAACTGTGAAGACCCAACTTGGGTGAAGACTGAAGAGAAGAGTGTAGCAGGAGCGTGGGGAGAGAGATGTCAGGAAAGGAGAAGAAAGCAGCCTTAGAAGAGAAACTCCAGCTTCTGCGGTCCGTCACAAAGTCAAATGCGGTAAATTAACAATCATACTTTCCTTCCACTATAAACACATTTCTGGATTCTATCATTTAGTTACATTAAAGTAGAGAAGAAAAACATATATAGGAATAATCTTTCAGTAGTCTCTGCTGGTTGGGAACTAAATCAAATGTGCGTGTTAGTACATTTGCAAGGTTTCTTTAGTTTTTATACACTTTAAATTCATTCTCACAATAAATTGAACTTTTCTAAAAGAATGTTCACCTATAAAAACTACTGACAACATATAGTCGAATAAATTAGCTGTCGAAACAAATACGAGGCTTTGTTGAGTCGTCAGACAAATGTCTAATAAACCTTAAGAAAAGCAAACAGAGGCAGCAGGAGTAGTTAAGTTGCTAATAGTCACCACAGAAATACATGCATATATATATATATATGTTTGTTGTGAAATCCATTGGGTGGTCCAGTGTTCCGTAATCTCAAAAAAAAAAAAAAAGTCGACCATTTCCGACACATGTCCGGGCCATATTCATAGATCGACTTAACTGATCCGTGCTTCTCTATATATTTTCTCAAATAAAAAAGATAAAAAACCCAGCCTATATATTGCTCATTTCTGTAAGAGCAATGCAGGGAAACAAGACGTCGATCCTGGTAGACGCGTCAAATTACATCAAGGAGCTCAAGGACAAGGTTGAAGAAGCAGCTGCAGCATCATGGTCACAAGCTCACACTGACAGTAGTAGCGCCATGCCAGCAACGGTAAGTATCGTAATCACATTGTTAGAACTTGCAACGACGTCAGAATCCCCAGATGAACAGATGGTTGCCATTATGTTTGCAGAGGCAATTTTGTAAGCAACACAGCATGCCTACATCTACATGTATCATACATGTACGTAGATGTAGACATGATGTATGTATGCATGATAAAACAACTGATCAACCTCGATCCATTTCCATGCATCATCCATGTCATGTTTGCACAGGTGAGCGTCTCGTCAGTGGAGCTGGATAGCAGCAGCAGGAGACGCTTCCGGATCAACGTGTCGACGGAGAGGAGCCGACCTGGGCTGCTGGTGTCGGTTCTGGAGGCCCTGGAGGACCTTGGCCTCGACGTCCTGGACGCTGACGTCTCCTGCGCCGACGACACCGCCTTCCGCTTCCAAGCGCTCGGCGGATCAGGCCAGCATAGCAAGCAGCAGGGGGGAAGCGTGGACGAGCAAATGGTTCAGCAAGCGGTGTTGCATGCCATCAGAAAATGCATGGACGATGACGATGAGTAATAAGACAGAAAACTGCAGAACCTGAAATTTGCCTGCTTTAATTTGGGGCTTCAAGCGCAAGCTTCATTGCCCAAGGAATTCGTGAAGTTAAAAAAAGTTTAATTTTTGTTGTTCCTTATGATTCCACAGTGAAACATTACTTCAGGTCTTGGTAATTTGTAATAGTATATATTTCCTACCCAGATTAAGTATGGAACGAAGGGATAAGCAAACAACTGTGAATTAAAATATAGTATATAAAGATACTTTATTAGAAAGGAGGAATTCCTAGAAAGAAAAAGACATTAGCTTCAAGTATTGGAATGGGCTCGGTGGATGGGCTGACGGGCCAACGGGCTTAGCAGGCCGATGGATGGGTTTGGTGGTCCTTATCGACACGCTCCCCATTTTTTTTTTTTGTATTTTATTAACGCAGGCGGGCAATCACCTGTCTTTGTAGAGTTTGGTTTATGCAGGCATGGGAATGGTGGCGTACCATTTTGCACACCTCCGAAAATGCTTTTTGACCGCCTCAGATAAAATTGTTGTAGTAGTGATCACCCTTCTCACGTCTATAACATCTTGCTAGGCGTCATCCTAAAAACAAAGTGCATTTCACAATTTCCAAATACTCCGTAAGATCGCTGAAGAACAAACATTCTTAGTAAAAAAACGCTTTGGCCACAAATCTAGAATTTAGCTACTGATTTGAAATCAGAACCAAAGTCGCAATGTAAGGTTTTTGCCGCTGCATTCCATGTAATATATGCCATATAACACTCAAAGAATAAATGTGTACTGATAGATTCATTATCATTGAAAAGAGGCGAGTCATATTTCAACTAGTCTATTTTAGTTAAATTGTCTATAGTGAGAAATTAAAAATTAACTGTTACTAAGGATTCATGGGAAAATTACTACTCCTAGAGGCACACAGATTTTCCAAATGGCCGGTTTGTAGATCGACAAGATCCCTAAGAGACCGTCGTGTGTGAAGACTGTGCAAAGTAAATGCCTTTAGACTCGTACTCCGAGTCATCTGAGAACAAGGTAGAGTCAGCAATGGCTTGAAGCTCAAGCTAATGTTCATCATATTTGGTGAGAAATTTCTAAAAGTAATTTTCAAGTTTTTGTCCATCGCAAATGTTAGCAGTGACTTGATTATTCTCATTTCAGAGGATATAAAGAGACGAAAACTAAACTGCTAAAGTTTGAGTTCTCATAGCAATGGTGTTTCCAAAATCTAATCTTACTAGCTACCTTCGCCTAACTACTTAAAACCTATCTTGGTCAATTTACCCGCCCAAAGCACTTCTATCAAAAATGGGAAGCCCCGATCTCAGGAGCAAATTCAAAACATTAGGGTTATTGGTCTGATCTAAACTGTTTGAATTAACTGGTTTTTACATATCGCAGAACCGACACAACTGCAAATACACATCTTTCATGTCATCTGTTGAACCATATTCATGCATCATCCGAAACCCAAATTGCAACACAAGAAGGTTGCGTTCATTATCAAAGCCAAGTCTTTCAACGATTTTGTTACTACCCCCTCCGTCCTAGAAAACATGCAATTCTCGCTTTTTGAGGAATCTTCGTTTTCAAACTATCGATAATTATATATTAAAATATATAAATATTTAGAAAAATTGGTTCTATAGCATCGAAAGGTTGCGACCTCCGTAAAATACCATCGAAAGATTACGGCCCTGTAAAATAGCAC
>CM041636.1:54142222-54153758 GCA_023333625.1 Bothriochloa decipiens
CCGCCTGCGTCGTCTGCCGCCGCCTGCGCCGTCCGCCGCGGGCCGCTGGAGGCCGCGCCGCCTGCGTCGTCTGCCGCCGCCTGCGCCGTCCGCCGCGGGCCGCTGGAGGCCGCGCCGCCTGCGTCGTCTGCCGCCGCCTGCGCCGTCCGCCGCGGGCCGCTGGAGGCCGCGCCGCCTGCGTCGTCTGCCGCCGCTTGCGCCGTCCGCCGCGGGCCGCTGGAGGCCGCGGGCCGCTGGAGGCCGCGCCGCCTGCGTCGTCTGCCGCCGCCTGCGCCGTCCGCCGCGGGCCGCTAGAGGCCGCCGCCTCCTCCTTTTTGACTGCGTGGTGCGCAGGGCGTGGAACAATGCATCGATCTGAGATCCTCGACGGGTAAGAATGAAACCCTAGCTTTTGTGTTTCTGGGTTACGAAGTGTGAGCCCTTGTTTGTATGATATCCGGTTCATTTGTGTGCGATTTCACCTAGCATGAGAATGGTCACCTGTGAGAAAGGACATTTGGCAGCAGTGTTAATTTTTTTTTGCACTGCTACTATTTCAGGATCGATCCAAACAATGCATGTCGAGTAGTGATTGATGTTTCTTCCTACTCAACTGTTGAGGATGGTCAATCTGTGTACAAAAAGGGCAGATGCTTGGACTGGTGGGTTGATGCAGAAGAGTACTCCATCATCGATATGGAGAAAGATGTGTTCATGCACTTTAGTTGGGCTAGTTACCAGGAGGCAAACTTTTGGTTTTTGGGTCAGAACAATCTAACAATGCGACTTGGTACGGACCAAGAGCTTCTAACTTTGTTGCGAGCCTCAAAAATGGTGGAGTTCATCATGACTGTAGATAGATGTGAGCATGCTGATATGGCTTTGATTGAGAATGAAAGAGAAGTGACAGATGAAGCGAATGACCTGCAACTTCAGGTCACAGAAAAGTTCAAGGAGATGCATGTGAGTGCAGAATTGGATGGTCTAGAATGGGCCATGGAACCTCAACTTGGTGTTACAGCTGCTGGACCTTCTAGAGCAGAGGAGGAGGAAGATGACCAATACATGGAGCCGCGTGCTGACCATGAGGGTGATGATCCAGTTGGAGTTGATGAAGAGTGGAGGTATTTCATGAAGGTACCTGAAGTAGGAAGCAATGAGAAAGTGCAACAAGAAAATAAGAAAATAGACAGCAACAAGAATGCAACTGAAGCTATAGATCCTGATGTTGTGCCAAGTGATGAAGTCACCATGATGCGAGATGCTCCATATGTCGTACTCACTACATATGATAAAGACAACCCTGATATAAAGGAAGGTTCGACATTTACTGACAAAATTGCCTTTGTACTGATGATTAAGCAATATGCCATAAAAAGGGAGTTTCAAACATTTGTAGAGCATAGTGATAAAGCAAGATACAGGGCAAGATGTGCAGATTCAGAGTGTGGATGGAAAGTTCATGCAAAGAAACTTCTTGGTTGCCCCACTTTCATGGTATACTAATTGTTGTACATCATGTATTATTTTTAGGATGTACAGCATGTATTATTTTTAGGATGTACAACATGTATTAATATCTTCTGTTATTTCCAGGTTATGTCAATTGGTCCCAGACATACTTGTGCTAGCACTAGCCAAGTGAGGGGAAAGGAGGCCAGCAAAGCTTGGGTTGCTGACAGGGCCAAGGAGGTACTTAAGGCCACCCCAGACTTAGGAGCAAAGAAATTGCAAGTTCAGCTTGAAACTCAATTTTCAATCAAAATGTCATACAATAAGGTATGGGAAGGAAGACAACTTGCACTGAAAGGCCTACATGGCACATGGGAGGAAAGTTTTAATATGTTGTGGAGATTCAAAGCTGAGTTAGAGGCTACATGTCCTAGAAGCATAGTAGAGATTGATTGCAAGAAGGATAAGAAAAATGGTCGAGTCTATTTCTATAGAATGTTTGTGGCCATCAAAGCATGTGTGAATGGATTTCTTGCTGGTTGCAGGCCATACCTTGGGGTTGATTTTACTCACCTCACAGGTAAATATAATGGACAGCTAGCTGCAGCAACAGCAATTGATGGGCACAATTGGATGTACCCGGTGGCATATGGAATTTTTTACAAAGAGACAAAAGCTGATTGGACATGGTTCTTGAGGCAATTGAAGAGAGCAATTGGAACTCCACATGGACTCACAATCCACACAGATGCTTGCAAAGGCTTAGAGACAACAGTGCATAATGTCTTCCAAGGTGATGCTGAGCATAGAGAGTGTTTTAGGCATCTCATGCATAATTTTAGGAAGCACTTTGATGGAGATGTGCTAAAGTACATGTGGCCTTGTGCTTGGGCATATATTGCTAGGAGGCATCAATGGCTTTGGGACAGAATTGCAGACAATTGTCCTGCAGCAATTCCTTACTTGCAAGCAGAGCACAAACAACTTTGGTCTCGAGCTAAGTTCTCAGGGGAGTGCAAGGTTGATTATGTGAACAACAATATTTCAGAAAGCTTCAACAACTGGATTAAAGAGACCAAAGGGTTTCCTGTGGATGTCCTCATGGACACAATTAGGGCCATGATCATGGAAAAGATAGCTATGAGGCAGTGTATAGCTAACAAACTTGAAGGAGCAATTCTACCTAGTGTTATAAATGAGCTGAAGATGAAGAGTAGAAACTTGAAGTACACAATTAAGGGGAGTGGTGGTCTTAAGGCCGAGGTATCTGGATTGACGAAGGACAACTATCCTTGGAGGCATGCTGTGGACCTTGAAAGCAAAACATGTTCATGTGGGCAGTGGCATATTTCTGGAAAACCTTGCACACATGTTATAGCCTTTATAGGTTCCTTGAGACAAGTAAAACTTGATGACTATGTGCATGACTACTACTCAGTTAGTCGTTTTAAGGCTACTTATCAGTTTGAGGTGAACCCAATGGTTGAAAAGTCACAGTGGCCTATTGTGGATCTTGGGTATCAAATGTTGCCTCCAAATCTGGAACGGTCCGCGGGTGGGCCAAGAGTGAAAAGGATAAAGAGTAAGGGTGAGCCAGGAAAAAGGGGTCCTTACCAATGCAAAAGATGTTTTCAATTTGGGCATATTGAGAAGAGTTGTCGTGAGCCCCCTACTGAACTTGGTGTTGAATTACCACAACCATTACCTACTAAATCTAGGTAAATTAATTTTATGCTCCTATCACTCAGTACAATATCAATTATTTCTGAGTATAATTATTGATTATCTTGCTGTTATGTAGGAAAAGAAAAGAAAAATCAAGTACTTCAAACCCCACCAAAGCTCCTAAAAAATCTAAGAAGGCATCTGCAACATCCTCTACTTCCTTAGTTTCACAGACACTGGTTAGTCCAGGGCCAACAACAAGGTTGATGGCAGCTTCTACTTCTAGTCCTCTCAGTCCAGGGCCAACAACAAGGAGTAGGGCAGCAGCAGAAACATCACCGGGAGGTATTGCGAGGCGACTTATCATAGGCTAGGCCTTGGATTTGTAAGAGCAAAGCGTATGTGTGGTGCCACTGTTATTTTGCAACTAGTGTTGGTGTTATTAGACCTTTGTGTGCTGGCAGACTTACTGAAAGTGTTGGGTCCATGTTCTAAACTATGAATGTGTTTCCATGAATGTAATGTGCTGCAATGACAGTTCTAATATGTTGGAATGGTACAACTAGCTGTAGTTTAACTTGTACTTGTGCTGTTCAATGTGGAGATGGACCCATTAATATGGTCATTATTTATGGTGTCTAATATGTGCTGCTATCAACCTATTAATGTGTTGGGGTCATCCATTCACGTTATGCTGATTTAGGGGTATTTTGGTCTCATTTAACGTTTCAGAGTGTAAAAACTGACGGAGTGCTATTTTCAGTTCACAGAGACAACATTCAGTGGTATTTTATGGGGCCGAAATCTTTCAGTGGTATTTTACGAAGATCGTAACCTTTCGATGCTATAGAACCAATTTTCCCTAAATAGTTATGCTAAATAACTAGTATCATCGGAAAGATCTTTAAGTCTAATTTTTAATAAATTATTTTAAGACATAATTGCTAATATTTTTTTTATAAACTTGGTCAAAATTAGCGCAACTTGACTGTCATATTTTTCATAATTGCATGTTTAATGGGACGAAGGAGTACAACAAACAAACAAACGAGAGAGGGAAGACAAGAGCGTACAAAGGGAGGGACGCTGTACCATCCGTTTGATTTTCAAGGGGCAGTCTCGAGTTCGTTATTAGCGCCTGCCTTCCATGTTCCATCTCTTCCTAGTCAGTCCCAGGCTGGCAGTTATACATGACCAAACGGGCCAAGTCCAATGGACCAGCAAAGGCCCAGCCCAAAAACGTACAATAAGGCCCAGCATGCCACCTTTGTTTTTACAAGAAAACTCAAATTCCATTACTAGCAGCATGTAGCTGCAAAGCTGGAGATGTTCTTCCAAATTACATTTTTGAGAGCCTCTTGCAGAGGGCAGTGGGCACTATGGGCTCTATTTTTACATGAGAACTGAAAATCAGAAAGGAGATTGGGTGGGATTTTGAAAGCCTGAATAGCTAAAGCATGTGCTGTTACATTGTCAGCCCTATCAATTTTGAGAACTCTCCATGAATCTGTTGCGCTCAAGTTGTTAAGGAACTCTTGTAACGACGATCTTGTCTGCCAATGTGGTGGATCAGCTTGTCTTGGGCCATTGAAGTAGATTGCTAGAATTTGATTATCAGTGAAGAGGGAGATTTGAGTAATTCCCAGCAATTTGATGATCTTTGCTGCTAAGGACATGGCAGAAGCTTCAGCCATTAAGACTGAATGGATCTGCTGCGTTTTTGCCTTGATGTAGCACCTGAGTTGAAGAATTGGGTGAAAGAGGATGACCCCTAGCGCAGCTGACCTTTCTGTGCTGCCAGTTGTGTCAGGTAGCAGTGAAGCATCAGTGTAGCACCTTGCACCTGCAATTGAATAAGATAAACTAGAGGCGGAATTATTTTGATAATGGGAGCAGTTGGCCCTTTCTGTAAGACCTTCATTCTCCTTTTGTCCTGCAATTTCTAAATCTGAAATTTTCATATCTGCCTCCACCGCGTGGTGTACCTGCAAAACAGTTGCAGTTTTTTCTTTGGAAGCGAAGATCATTTCTCGCTTTCCATAAATACCACATAATTGTTGTGATTCTTCTGAATTGTTCATCATTGATCGGACCTGTCATGATGTTTGCAAGTATTTCCTGTACTCCATCCTGTTCATCTGGTAGCATTGAAGTCCTAATCGGAATTTTCGAGGAAAACCAAGTAGCCCTAGCAAATGGGCAGAGAAAGAAAAGGTGGGCATCATTTTCTAATTTATTGCATCTATCACAGAGCTTACTAATTCTAGATGAAAGATTACCAGCTCTAGCACCAGTTGCAATAGCTCTCCTGATAACTCTCCATAAAAAAACTTTTAGGTTAGGAGATAGTAGTTTATTTTTCCAAGCTCTTACCATGATGTTCAAGGCTTGATCCGTAATGCCTCGCAGTCCTTGTGAGCTCTCTGTGTCTGTACCTGAGAGTTCAAGAATTTAAAAGCTTCTTTTGTGGTGCAGACTCCCTTTGCCGCTGGTTTCCAAGTGACTAAGTCAGGAGATGTCGAATGTATAATCTGAGTCTTAACAATTTCAGAAGTAGCATGAGTATCAAAGATTTGAGAAATAAAATCTAGATCCCAACTGTGTGAGTTGTTGCCCCAGAGATCAGAGATAGAGCTTGGTAGGGATGGGACAGTAATTGGGAATTTAATGTGATCATGGATTTGTTTCCAGATTGTGCACCATGGAGTTGACCAGATGCTTGAGTCTCCATTTTGAATCTGTACTATACAATTTTCTATGAGGATATTTTTAACTTGAAGAACCGATGACCAAAATGCTGATTTAGTTCTAGTGTTTCCTGCACGCCAAAAAGAGGTATCTGCATGATATTTGGATTTTAAAATAGCTGAGAGTAGAGGATTTTTACCTGTAGCAACATTTCCAGGCTGCATGTACAATAAGACTTTTATTTACCGTGAAAAGATCTCTGATGCCTAGTCCTCCTCCTTTCTTTGGTCTGCAAATGTCCTTCCAAGACCTAAAGTAAAAAGCAGCGCTAGTTTCTTCCTCTTTGACACCTGTCCACCAGAATCTGCTGATAATAGATGTTATTTTATCTACAAATTTCTTAGAGAAGAGGATAGTGGACATGTAGTATATGGGAATGGAGGCTAAAACTGAGTTAATATAAATGAGCCTTTCTGCATGATTCAATTTGTTAGCCTTGATAGTAGTAAGCTTGGCTTTGAATTTGTTAATAATAAAATCATAAGCTTTAGCGCTGTCATTATGGTTGAAAATTAAAGGGTGGACTAAATAGATGGAGTTAGGGGCCATATCATTTACAGGAAAAATAGCCTTGACCACCTGCTTAGTGTGCTGGTCTACACCCTTGCTGAAAGTAATAGAAGATTTCAAAAAATTAGGTGTTTGACCTGATACCCTGCAGAAGGAACTAATAATATTGTTGATGTTATTTGCTTCCTGTGCAATAGCTTGACCACATATAATCAAATCATCAGCAAAGAGAAGAGCATGAATGGGAGGACAATTTGGTCCCAGGGTGATACCTTTGATGTTGAAATTGGAAGAGTTATGCTGCAAACAAACAGATAGTTCATTTATGGCAATGATGAACAAGTATGGAGATAAAGGGCAGCCCTGTCTAATACCTCTTTGGGGACAGAAAACTGGGGTTGGATCACCATTTATGAGAACAGAAAGATTAGTTGTAGAAATGCAATTGTACACTAACTTTATGAAATGGTCATGAAAACCTAGACGTTTGAGAGCATTGACAATGAAATTCCATTCTATTCTATCAAAAGCTTTAGCAAGATCTAATTTGAGAAAAAAAGCTTTCTGATTCCAATTTTTGAGATTAAAACTATGGATGATTTCTTGAGCAATGATAATGTTTGAAGCAATATGTCTGCCTTGAACAAAAGCTGCTTGAGACGGGTGAATTAAGTGAGGCAGATGGTGTTTGATTCTATTAGCAAGAGACTTAGCAATGATTTTATAAATGACATTACAGAGACTAATCGGCCTAAAGTCTTTAGGAGTTACAGGAGCATTGATTTTAGGAATCAAGGTAATATGAGTGTAATTAATATCTTGCTGAAAATGACCAGTTTGGTAGAAATTTGAAACCAGATCTAAGACATCCTTACCTATCCATTCCCATGCTGCTTTGTAGAAACCTGCATTTAAACCATCTGGTCCAGGGGCTGCGTTGCTTCTCATGTTCTTGACTATATTGTGAAGCTCCTGTAGATCTGGAGTAGACCTAGTGAATTCATCTAATTGAATTGTACCTGTGATTTCATATTTTCTATTCCAATCATGTATGGCATTTCCTACATGGTTAGTAGATTCAGACCTGAAAATCATCACAAAGTAATCATTGGCAATTTTAGCAAGTTGATCATGGGTGGTGGAGAAAGAGCCATCAGGATTCTGGAGATGAGTGATAGTATTTCTTCTAGCTCTCTTGATGATGGGACTGATGAAAGAAGCTGGTGTTTCTGTCCCCTTTGATGGCCCAGTTCTTTTTATAGCGTTGCTTGTGATAGGCCTCTTCTTTTGCTAAAGACAATTGGTGCTGGTACTCAAGCTCTTTCTGGAGGGTGATGTTCTGGAGATGAGGGGGGCACATTTGGAGTTTAAGCATTTGATCTTCTATTTTCTGAAGCTGGTCAGAAGTTTTGGGTTTAGTTTTGCGCCATCTCTGAAGATCCTGGGCAAGGTATCTAGTTTTGAGATGAAAAGGCCGAGATGAAGATTTCATCCAACTTTGCATCGCAACCTTTTGAAAATCTCTCTCCAGAAGCCACCAATTTTCAAATTTAAAGTTGCCACCTTTCTTGCGACGATTAGAGTTAAGCACAGCAAGAATAGGAGCATGATCTCCTTTCAGCATGGGTAAATTATAAACCATAGTGTTTGGAAACATAGAGCACCATTCAGAGTTAGCAAGGAATCTATATAGTCTCTCATAAGTAGGGATGCTATTAAATCTTTTATTCGACCAAGTGTAAGCAGGACCATTAAAACCAAGATCAAAGAAGCCACAATCCTTAACTAAACAACAGAACTCAGAAATTCTACGTTCATTAGCAGGTCTAGGACCTACTTTTTCTCTAACATGCATAATATTATTAAGATCCCCCATACAAATGAAAGGCAAGTTGGGGTATGATTCAACAAAATTACGAACTTGGCCCCAGATGACAGCAGTTTGAAGGTGATGGGGGTCACCATACATACACACAAGACCGAATTTCTTTTGAATAATCTTATTCATACATATGACAAAGAAGAAGTTTTGACTAGATTCTAAGACATCTAAATCAATATCACAACTTTTTAGAAGCCAGAGACCTCCAGACTGACCCTGAGCAGGAACTATATGCACATCATTAACATTGAGACGATTAATTATGTCAGCCTTAGTGAATTTGGAATTTCGAGTTTCAGACACAAAAATTACCTGAGCATTGGTGGAGTTAATCAATCGCGCTAGATGGACCATCTTCTGGCTTCCGAGGCTCCCTCCCGAGCCCTGACAGTTCCAACCGAGCAGGCTCATGGCGCTTTTGGTATCTTGACGGCTCAAGCCAGAGCCCCTAAGGTTAGAGGTAGATTGAGAGCCAAAATCATCCACATGGGGAGGTGGGTCAGCGGGGTCAGGAGGAGATGGGGGATGGCTACCCACATAGGTGAAATTAGTACTCATGATAGGGAAGAGGGGGATCTTAGGCAAGTAGAGTGAGAGTGCAACGATAGCGTAAAGCATGAGGATGAGCACTGGTCAAGGACAGAGATGTCGTGGTGGAGCAAAGGAGCTACGGCCAGCAAGAGAGATAGCAGGATTTGAAGGGGGGTGGGAAGCGACGGTCAGCAGCACGGCGCACAGCTGGATCGAGGAGAAGGAATTGACACAAACTCAACAACAGAGAAGTGGGAGAGAAAAGGACTCAGCGTAGAGAGAACAGAGAAGAGGGGGGAGAACAGGCAAATCACGAAAGAGAGATAAGATGAGGACGAACAGCTAGGAAGATATACGAACACGAACAAAGCTCACGGACAAGAAGGAAAAGCTAGAAACGCTGACGAAGAAGCACTAGACGGTCTGTGCTGCTATCGAGCAGCCACTAACCGAGCACACGGTAGGGACGTGGAGACGGGATTGAACAGATTCGAGGAGGAATCAGAAAAGGGAGAGACAAGAGATGCTCCTGTAGACAGCTAGAAATTTCCAATCGATTCAAGAGCAGGAAGCAATCTCAGGCAAAACTGATTGGAAGGATCAATAGATCGGGTGATCAATCACTGATTTGGAAAAAATAGGGAGAGGATATGGAATCTGAGAGGAGATCGGGAGGGGAGGTTAGAAGTAGTCTACAGTAGTAGTAGAGGAGCCGGCATCCGCCCAGCATGCCACTGCTGGAACACCGACACGGGCTTAGTGTCGTCAGCCTTGTTCAGAATATAACGTTTACTGAACTGATGAATGAACAAGCTGCTATCACCTTTTATAATAAAAGTACGTAAGTACAAGCGTGTGTGATGGATAGCGTTGCTTTGTTCTGACGGTTCGGAATGTTTAGTTAATACACAACTAAGAAGAAGCATCTTTTGTTGTAATGTGTACAAGTATGAGCGCCAATGCCAAGCAGAGTGGCTCTATTCCAATTCTAACACACGTGGCGTGGCAGAGCAATTTTGTCATGCCGTGCAGGTAGGTACGACACGGTTAAAACAGAGTTAATTAGGTCTACAAATTATTTTTCACCAATTTTCTTTTCCAGATGGGTTAATTTTAAAGTAGTACGTATTAGTTATAATAAAAGTAAAACGGTGGTGAATAAAAAACAAAACAGTACATTTTGGACCGATAATCAAAGAAATCCTCTACCTACCGACCAGCTCTAGTGGATGCATGTCAACATACAGCGCGGGTCCTCTCTCGCTTACCACAGTGCTAGTTAGCTTGTTGGTTGTCAGAACCAGGCAGCTAGCATACAGGGGTACATTACATTATTCAGACATGCAGAACCAGAAGCTATATATATATATATATAATATATATATATATATATCTTGTACATATATACTGATGATGATTAGATTCAGTGCTAGTGAGACGGCGACGGCGGGAGAGGATTTTGCCGGAGCTGTTACCGGCGCTGGCGGCGCCCGGCTCATCAGTAGGGTGGTGTAGTAGCAGCTCAACATCGCCATGACACGACACGGCTCTAGCTAGCTACAAGGACGACATACCCTACGGTTTGCTCTCTGCTTGTGCACTGCGCGCTTATTCCGCGTGGCTGACTCGCTGGCGACGCTATATCATCCTACACTACAGGCATGCAAGCCTTATTATATGGAGGCTGGCCCGGGGGAGTTGGCCAGGTATTGGGGTACCTTTATTTGCTTCTCCTGCCGGTACGGAATAAGCACAGACAAGGGATAAGGTTTTTTTATTGCTTGACCAATCTTATTATAACTCCGTAATATATACAGTCCCTAATATATATAGTCTTAACTGAACTTCTATGCTAAGCAACTAAGAGATTCTGTGGATTCTCCTCTTTGTATTTTATTCAATTATTCAATCCTGGTTTCCTAATTCGACTTGATGATGTGATAATCCTTCGTCTGGGCCTTGTCTAGCCTAATTTATCCGTTTTGGGAGTTAGTCTGCGTTGCACATAGGACACATCAACTTTGCCACTAATAATGTTCCTTTTCAGCCGTAGCAAGGTCTTCGGTAGTCTTGTGTTGCCTTGTGGTTATTGAGTTTGCTACAAAGAAGGACAAAAGAAGCCCAAGTAAGCTTAAAAACTCTCAAGCAACCATAAATCATAGGAGCAAAGATTCGGCTTTACCATTTTCAAGTGTTTTTAGTCCTTATTTCTCCCTACAAGTTGACGACGTTGAACAGGTAAATCAGGTCACCAACCGTCTTCTTTTCGGTCCTTAATTCTTCTCCTTACAAGAAGTTAAGTTGGGCTTAGCCTTGCAAATTCAGATACACTCCTACTGAATTGTCATCACCACCGGTTCCAAATCCCTCATCACTGTTGGTCTTACGCAGGAACTAGGCTTATGCGCAGAATAGCAAAATAAGGTAAAGCTCTATAATTGCTTTTGTCCATGCATAACTAGTTAAGAACAGAGGAAGGAAAATAAATTGAATAAAGTAAATGACCTACTAGGGCTATTAGTGGGACCAGAACCTAAAAACACTATTGTTGGACACACCAAAAAAAAAAGATCGAGTTGCTATATTTGATTCGCAAGAAATATAGCCAACTTTTCTTACCACGTCCAGGACCCATGGATCATCATCTAAGGGCCAGATCCATTATTTGCTGATAATAGATTTCAATATGTTTTATCACAGATCACAACAGTCAATTTTTTTTTATGAAAGACGAGGACAAATAGTTGTGTTTGCTGGCACTTATCACAA
>CM041636.1:54185323-54209004 GCA_023333625.1 Bothriochloa decipiens
TGCCGCCTCTTCAATTCACCTTCACCGCTCATCCAATTCCAAATTCTCCATGTCCATAGTTTCACCGCACGCCACTCTCCTCTCCCGTCCAGCCGCGCCTCGCAATTTAGCAAGGTGAGCTTCCACGCCGCGCGACCGCCATGGCCGCGAGCTCGGTCCCGCGTGGCCAGAGCACCTCCATCTTCCTCCTGTCTTCCTCTCTAGTGTTTCGAGGTCGCCCGATCATGTAGAATCTAGGACCGAAGCCCTTGTGGCCTCTACCGAGCCTAGCATCACCGGAAACGGCGAGCCAGACGCTACCGAGCATCACCGTCATGCATCGTCGTCGTCGATTTAGTCCACTACAGCCTGCCTTTCCTGCATCGTTGGATTCGTGTCATCGTGGGGAGTCAGGTAGGGTCGGTCTTGTCGCCGGAGACCACGCCGTCGGCGAGTTCCGTGGCCGATCGAGCGCCCCAGCGTCGTGCTCTGTTCGGGCGCCACCCAGGGACTTCATTTTGTAAATATGAAAAACTCAGGGGGCCTAGTTACAAAGTTCATGACTCAGTTAAATAGTTTCAAAAAATGGTTTGGGCTGGTTTATAAATTTAGTAAAGTACGACGGCCTTTCTACAAATCTGTCCGGCCACATCGGGCTGCCGCGTCGCTGGGCCGGCCTGCTTCGCGCTGGGCCGCTCGCGCGCGCTGCTGCCGCCGCTGTTGGGCCATTGCCGCACTGGGCTGGCCTACATCGCCGCTAGGCCGCTCGCCCGTGCTTGGCCCGCGTGCACGTGCACGCCGCAGGCCGAGCTGGGCTGAGCCAGCCAAATCGGCCCACATGCCTGTTTTCCTTTTTGAAAATAATTTCCAAATTGGTTTTGAATTCAAACTTTGAAAATTTATAATTTGAGCTAGAAAGGTCCAAAAATGGTGAAACTAGTTTTGTTAGTTTTGTTTTATTGTGATCTACATGATGAAGTCATAAAAATTTTAGTTTGACAAACTTTAATATATAGCTTTTATTTATCACAAGAAAAGCCTTTGAACTTGCAAAATTAATAACCAGAGTTGTGTTTATCCAAAATTTATGAAACCAAGTTTATTAATCTTGTTTTTGTATTCTCTAGCTAATAGGAAGGTTAATTCTGTTGTTGACCATTTTATTTATCTAGTATTCTTCTTAGTACATGAAATGATACGTTTTAATTGTATTTCTTCATATCATATGATTTGCCATACATGATATTTTATGTGCCTAATTTAATTAAAGTAAGATCTTAGATGCAGGTGTTAGGTCTTTAACTGAGGATGAATTTTTATATGTTAAGTTATATAGTTTTGGTAAGTGAGTTTACTTACTGTAAGAAAAGTAAAGTGTTTTTGTTATAATGATTCGAATAGAGTTAGAAAACTCGGTAAACGAGTGTCCAGTGATATGGTCCGATCAACTTGTCATCATAAGCATCATGTCATCATCACCATCATCACTTATGCATTCATGATTCTCATCCTGTGCATATGCATGCAATAGGTGCGCCAGCAGGAGTGACCCTATTGGAGTTCGAGGGAACGTGCCCGCAGGAGCCGGAGAATCCTCAGGAGCAAGAGGCTCATCTAGCCGGTCCCGAAGCCAACCAGGACGTGATTCTCGAGTGTCCGCAGCACAAACCTGCAACATTCATGAAAGGCAAGCCCCGGAGCATTTTAACTTCCTAACTTTTTATAATATATTAATTATGCTATGCTTGTATTAAGTTCTAGGATTTGAATTAGAACCCTTGCTGAATTTATATCCTTTCTTGTCCAGTTATTATCCTTGAAATCCTAATGATATGATACCGTAGTATTTGCTTAGCCATGCTTAAATGGTAGAAGTCGAGTGATTATTAATCACTTGTGAGAATTAGGATGATGGTTCATGGTTGGCTATATGTGCTATCGTGTAAATAACCATGTGGATGTAAATCAACGGTAAAGGGGAACGTGGAAGTTACCAGGTCTGCAGGCCTTGTTAAGTGAAGCAGACCGTCATGCCGATTAATCACCTCCAAGGCATGGAGCCCTTCTTTGTCATGTTGAACAGTGCCTAGCACTTAGCTGGTTCGATCGGAGATTATCTGCCGCGAAGCCTAGTAGCTCAACTCAGGCCGGGAATCGAAGAGTATCAAGTGCTCACTATGGAGGTAGTAAGTATGGGTGGGAAGTCATGTCCGTAAGTCCAGTGGCAGGTGTTATAATTCTTGGCCCTCCTGGCATGGTGGCGACCCTGGTAGTGAGGTGTTGCTTGGATCCGCGATTCCTGAGTTGTACCAACTGTGTTCTACCCTTAGCGGGGCTTACCAGGAGAGTGTTAGGAATAATTCTCTAGCTGGGTAGTAATCGATTCGAATCGCCATCATCTCCTGGATAGTGAGAAGCTTGACAGGAACATCTCCATACTTGAAAATATTAAATTGCTTGGATGGTTGATGATGCTTTATAAGATAGTTGTTCATGAACCTGATATGGTTATGTAATTCTCTTCTCTTTTGCTTGTTTAGCACAGGGGCAAACATAGATGACAGGTTAATGAATATTAACTTGATGCTAATAATAATATAGTTACTCTCCTCACTTAAGGCTTTCTATGCAAAATGAGTAAGCCAACTCCACCTATAATAGACTTGCATAATCCTTGGAGTTTTTATTTCTAATTTACGACGGGTAAGTCTTGTTGAGTACAATTGAGTACTCAGGGTTTTATTCCCTCTTGTTGCAGATGACATATTCTCCTAGCCGGGAATGAAGACTAGACCATTGGGCATGGTTTCTACTAGATTCCTTATCTTATATTGCTTTTGTAGGATGTGAACCTGAACTAGCAATGTAATCCTTAAACTACGGATTTGGTTTTAAACTATGCTACTTCTGCTGTAATAACTAAAATGTACTCCGATGTTATGTAATCTAGGTTAGATTATCTATGAAATGTTGTAACAGATGATGTGGTTATGCTGAATCACTACGATCTTGGTTTATTGCGAGTTGGTTTGAAATCCTTAGTGATTTCGTTGGATTACCGTGTTTATATAAGTGAAAGTATGCGAGTGTCAACGTGTTAGCAGGGACATCCGTACTTGATCTTATATAAATTGGGTGGTTCCGTAACAGGTGTCATTCCATAAGATGGAATCAGTTGGATGAAATCAATAAAAGTGTTGATGCAAAATTCTATCTGCAAACACACCGGGCTAATACCCAAAATCGATATCCGAAGCGTGCCAGTCGATTTGACCTGTTAATCGACAAGGATGATAAATTTGAATAAAATCTAAACGAGACAACAGCGATACGCCCGGACGTCAAAGCTCAGAAAGTATTCGATAACTGTTGAACAGATCAGACGAGACGACAGCGATACGCCCGGACGTCAAAGCCTGAATCATGCTCGGTAGACGTGGAACCTGCAAGGTCGCCGGAGATCAAGTTGATGCAGCCCGTCGATTCTTGAAAGAACTCGTTGAAAAAGAGAAGGTACTTGGCGAAGTCGCCGAAAAGTAAAGTACTGGTAAAGGTAAATAAAAAATAGATTTATTTATTGATGCTTGGATACCCATTACAATGCCCTTCGGCATATATTTATACTCTGCCAATCAAAAGAATCCTAATTTAATACATAAAGCTCAACTATAGAAGAAATAAACTAATTTCTTATACGAACTCTATTTCTTGAAAAAGAAATAAAACTTGTATAGGAGTTGGACTTAAACTACAATACGAAAAATTATAAGCTTCGTGTCGCCGATCCTCTGTCCGCTCCCGTTATGATGAAGTCATCTCCTTATCAGCACATCCCTGGCATCGGCAACAACCTTCTAGCCTTGCTGCCTATCTTTATCGGCAACAGCTCTTTAGCTTCATCGGCAATATACGAGATCAGCATGTCCTTCATCGGCAACCATCCATTGGCAGCTCAGAAGCAATGCTGAAGAAAAACCAGCCTCTTGCCGATTTAGTTCAGTCTCCGACCCTTATTGACACGTGCCAAAAAACGGTGTCAACACATGCCCCCCAATTTTGAAGTATAAAATACCTTATGCACCAAAATTTCCTCCAGGTCATGATTACCCTTATTCCTTCAAGCGTCCATCCAAATACTAGGATAATATTTCTTCAGATATTTACCGTTCAACGCTCTTGGAAATACTTCTCCTTCGAGAGTTTCTAGGATATAGGCATTACCAGGAACAGACTGATTGACGCGATAAGGACCCTCCTAGTTAGGAGACCATTTACCGAACTTTGTACTCTTAGTCCCCATCAGTAAAATCAATTTCTAGACTAGATCACCATCAGCAAATTCCTTCGTCTTCACTTTTTATCATACCACCTAGCAACTCTCTTTTTGTTCTCTTCGATGCTAACTAAAGCTTTTAGCCGATGATTCGCTAGATCTTCCAACTCATCTTTCATGAGTGTACTGTAATCATCGTCCAACAACTGATCTTGATGAAATATCCGCCTCGAACCAGTCTTGATTTCCCAAGGCAAAACTGCATCATGTCCGTATACCAACTGATAAGGCGATACTTTAGTAGCACCATGGCATGCCATCCGATATGACCACAAAGCTTCGTTCAACACTGTGTGCCACTTTCTGGGATTTTTCTTAATCCTGTGCTTAATGAGCTTAATAATCCCTTTGTTAGAGGCTTCGGCCTGACCATTGGCTTGAGCATAATAAGGTGAGGAATTTAAGACCTTAATCCCCATCTCATCAGCAAATTTATCGTAACTCCCCTGAGGTGAACATAGTTCCCTGATCGGTCGTAATAGTTTGAGGAATACCGAACCGATACACAATATGCTCTTTTACAAAATCAACCATGTTTGCCGATGCCGCACTCTTCAAAGGAATTGCTTCGACCCACTTTGTAAAGTAATCGGTAGCGACAAGTATGAATTTATGCCCCTTGCTTGATGGTGGATATACTTGACCGATGAGATCAATAGCCCACCCTCGAAATGGCCACGGTTTAATGATAGGATTCATTACCAATGCAGGCGCTCTTTGAACGTTGCCGAATTTCTGACACTCTTGACACCCTCTGAAATATTTGAAACAATCTTCGAGTATCGTCGGCCAGTAATATCCATTTCGCCTGATCATTCACTTCATTTTGAAAGTCGATTGATGCGCCCCACATACTCCTTCATGGATTTTGCCCATTAAAATCTTTGATTCTTCTTCGCTAAGACATTTGAGCAAAACTCCATCCATTGTCCAATAATATAATTCATCATCAAGGAGCACATACTTAGTAGCTTGAAATCTTACACGTCTCTCGATCTTCCTAGATGGATCTTTCAAATAATCGGCAATCTCCTTCCTCTAGTCATCGGCATCAGTTGCCGATGGCAATACTTCATGGATTGGCTGATACCCCAAAGCATGTTGTGCTAACCGATTAGCTTCTTCATTATGTAATCTGGAGATATGTTCAAGGCAAAAATCTTTGAACTCCTTCAATAACTGTCGACATCTCTCGTAATATGAGATTAAAACTTCACTTCGACATTCATATACCCTAGCTAATTGATTAATGATCAGCATCGAATCACCGAAGATTTCAACAGCATCAGCACTGACTTCTCTGAGTAACTCTAAACCTTTCAACACAGCCTGATACTCAGCCTGATTATTTGTCGATGTGGTAGCAATCGGCAATGAGAACTCATATTTCTTCCCTTGAGGTGGTATTAGCACAATGCTGATACCTGCTCCTTCGCCACATGTAGAACCATCGAAGAAGAGTGTCCACGGAGCAATCTCCAAAGAATTCACCGCGTCGTAGTGCTGAGTAACAAAATCAGCCATGACCTGCCCTTTGACTGCTTTAGCTGATTCATACCGCAGATCGAACTCTGATAACGCTAAAATCCACTTGCCGATTCTTCCACTTAGAATTGGCATTGATAGCATATATTTGACCACGTTATCTTTGCATATAACCATGCATTCGGTCGTTAACAGATAATGCCTTAATTTAACATAGAAGAAATATAAGCATAAGCATAACTTTTCAATGGCTGAATACGTGGTCTCAGCATCCACCAATCTTCTGCTCAGGTGATAAATTACACGTTCTTTCCCTTCATATTCTTGGATTAGAGCTGACCCAATGACTTCATCATCACTCGACAAATACAACCTGAAGGGCTCCCCGTGTTGGGGTGGAACTAGCACTGCTGGATTCACCAAATATTTTTTAATTTCTTCTAAAGCCAACTGCTGTTCTTCTCCCCATATGAATTTTTGATTGGCTTTCAGCTTCAATAATGGACTGAAGCTTTGATTTTTCCTGATAAATTAGATATGAATCTTTGAATAAAATTGATTTTGCCGATCAGAGATTGTAGCTCAGACTTATCGGTAGGAGCAATCACTTTGTTGATGGCATCAATGGACTTCCTGCTAATTTCAATA
Source organism: Bothriochloa decipiens (assembly GCA_023333625.1). Lineage (NCBI taxonomy): Eukaryota > Viridiplantae > Streptophyta > Magnoliopsida > Poales > Poaceae > Bothriochloa > Bothriochloa decipiens. The sequence continues at coordinate 54,191,769 of CM041636.1, forward strand.
CCCCTTTGATGCACCATGAAGCCTAAGAATTGTCCTGCCGATACACCAAATGCATACTTGTTAGGATTCATCTTTAACCCATGTTTTCTTGTGCACTCCAATACTTTCCGCAAGTCAGCCAAATGATTCTCGAAATCTTCAGACTTAACCACCACATCATCTATATAAATTTCAACCAATGTGCCGATGTATTCATAAAAAATGTAATTCATTGCTCTCTGATAAGTAGCACCGGCATTCTTTAAACCAAAAGTCATGACTATCCATTCAAATAACCCCACATGACCTGGACATCTGAAGGCAGTCTTGGAGATATCTTCTTCGGCCATAAAGATTTGATTATATCCGGCGTTCCCATCCATGAAGCTAATAATTCGATGTCCAGCAGCGGCATCAATTAATAAATCAGCAACGGGCATCGGATAACCATCCATCGATGTAGCTTTGTTAAGATTCCTGAAATCAATACAGACGCGAAGTTTTCCATTCTTCTTGTAGACAGGAACCACATTAGAAATCCATTCAGCATATCGGCATTGTCGGATGAATTTGGCTTCAATCAACCTTGTTATTTCGGCCTTAATATCAGGCAGTACTTTAGGGTTGCATCGGCGTGCTGGCTGCTGATGTGGCCGATATCCCTGCTTGATAGGTAGCCGATGTTCAACGATAGATCGATCTAACCCAGGCATCTCTGTATAATCCTAAGCAAAACAATCCTTATATTCTTTCAATAAAGCAATCAACTGTTCTCTGTTTTGGAGATTTAACTTAGCGCTAACAAAACTTGGCCTTGATCTATCACCATTACCGATATCTACTTCAACCAAATCATCCGCCGATGTAAACCCATGGCCCAGTTTTCCATCATCGGCAAACCTATCCATTTACAACTCATCTTTAGAACCAACTGCTTGGATCGGTGGCAGCTCATAATCGGCAATCCTAAGGAACTCCAAATCCCATGCTTCTCCCGATATGCACTTGGTCCGCTCGTAAGTCTTTGATTCTGCTGATGCAATTATATAAGATGAATCACCAGGAACCACCTCAACTTTATCTTCAACCCACTGCATGAGACATTGGTGCATCGTAGAAGGAATGCAACAATTAGCATGAATCCAATCTCTTCCTAACAGCAGATTATAAGCACCTTTGCCGCTGATAATAAAGAAAGTAGTCGGCAATGTTTTGCTGTCGATGGTTAGCTCAGTGCACAGCGCTCCTTTGACTGGTGATATGTTCCCTTCAAAGTCCTTGAGCTTCATGTCCGTCTTAGCTAGATCTTGATCTCCTTTTCCAAGCCTCCGAAACACAGTATATGGCATGATGTTAATCGCAGCCCCTCCATCTATGAGTATCTTTGATATTGGCTGTCCATCAACTCTGCCCTTGACGAATAAAGCCTTAAGATGTTGTCTTTCATCATTGGTAGGCTTCTTGAAGACGGCCATCATCGGATCCAAGGTTAGCTGAGCCACTTGTTCTGAAAGAACCAATTCTTCCTCCTCATCGGCAAGTGCCCGAAATTCCATCGGCAACATTAAAACCATATTGATATTTGCCGATGGACTTCTGTCTTCACGCTTTGGCTGCCACACTTGATACTTTGCCCCACGGGGGTTTTCTTCTTTGCGCTCCCGTTGTAGTGTTCTCTTCTGCGTTTTCGTCAATCCTTTAGGGCACCACTGAGGAAGCTTCGTCTTCCAGATGGGCTGATATAGTTTTGCATTTGAACCTGGGCAGTCTATATCGGGATCCCTACAGAGTACTGCCTCATCAGGGACTCTTGCATTGGCCATCTCCTCGAGCTCCTCTCAGTTCATCGGCAAACAGTCGTCGTGCCTGCCCAGCCTTTCATGTACACTGGTTCTGCCCCCAGCCGATCATGTACCGATGCCCTCTCTCTGATCGGCATACCGATGTATCTGCTCCGATTACCATAGCACGGTCTTCTTTCTGCCCGATCGGCTCGATCATAACCATTGCACTCGGGGCAGTTATTAATAGTAGGCAATTTAATGCCTTCTTCCCAACAGTAGATGAAGAAGGGGCATCTCCAATGATCTTCGTGCCGATGCCACACTTCCCGACGCAACTTCTCTTGCCGATGTCGATAGCGGTCACCTACAATTCTGTATGGAGCAGGTCTAGGAGATCTTCTGGAACTACTATTTTCTTCAATTATCTCTTTCCACCTCAAGTCATTGGTAGTTGCTTGATTTCTAGGATCTACCGATGCTCTCCTTTTAGCATTTACCGATGTCAACACTTTGGTTTTATTTGCGGCATCCACCATGTTTGCAGGGAAAGGATGTTGATCAATCTTCATCGGCCTCTGAGCTTTAGAGTTATCAAACTTGATCCTCCCAGATTCAATTGCCGATTGCAACTGCTGTCTAAAAACCTTGCAGTCATTTGTACTATGCAAAGTCGCATTATGAAATTTGCAGTACCTCATCTTCTCCAGCTCATCTGCTGATGGAATCACATGGTTGGGTGACAGCTTGATTTGGCCTTCTTGAAGTAGCAGATCAAATATTTTATCGGCCTTCGTGATGTCAAACATGAATTTTCTGGCTCTTTCTGACCAAAGGAACAAGACATAGGCTTCTTACCCTTTACCCACTCAGCCAGGCCGATAGTTGGTTCTTCATCTGAATCTAACTCCTCTGCATCTTCTACAAAGGACACCTTTTTATTCCAGCTCCTCCTATGTTCTGGAGCTTGAGCACTTTGATCAGAGATCCTCTGCACAATATGGCTTAAGCTTTCAAACTCCTGAGAATCGTATTTGTCCCTGAGATGCGGCAACAAACCCTGGAAAGCCAAACCAACTAACTGGCGGTCATCCAACACTAGGCTGTAGCACATGTTCTTCATGTTTCCTACCCTTTGCACAAAACTCTCTACCGATTCGTCGCTTCGCTGTCTCAATTTCATCAAATCGGTAAGCTTCTTCTCATGGACACCAGCAAAGAAGTATTTATGGAATTGTCTCTCTAGGTTAGCCCAAGTAAGAATGGAGTTTGGTGGTAATGAGATGAACCACGCGAATGCCGATCCAGACAAAGAGGACGAGAATAAACGGATCCTCAGCTCATCTCTGTTTGCTGCTTCCCCGCACTGGATGATGAATCGGTTGATGTGCTCCATTGTTGACGTATCATCTTGCCCAGAAAACTTAGTGAAATCTGGCACCTTGTACCAATTTGGGAAAGGAATTAAATCATAAGATGAAGGGTATGGAGTCCAATAAGAGTAAGTATAATCTTGGGCTGAATCCCAAATTGCTCTTTCATTACTTCTGCAATCTTATCAGTCAAGAGTGCATCCTGATCTTGCCGATGCACTGGTTGAATCTCTACTAGAGGCGTTGGCATATGCTTCTACATACCCCTATGGCACTTGGCTTGGAGGAATCGGTATATTCACGACACCAATCTGTGGAGTAAAGTTCATCGGCTATTTTGCCGATGTTTGATCCTAGAAAGTTGCCTGTGGACTATATTGCTGAGTCCCCATTGCCTGGTAGCTTGGCTGAATAGTAGATTGCTGAGCTGGTGCTTGCCCTGACCAATTGAGATTATAATTCATCGGCACCTGACTTGCCGATGGCTGACAGCTTGCAGACAATTGATGCTCTTGTATAGATGGATGATAGCCAGCATAATTGCCCTGAATTGCAGATAACCCAGATTGAGATACGAATGGTACCATGGGCTGTTCTGCAGTGGAAGCTCTCTGTTGAACTGGTGGAGGATTAGCCAATGGATTCGCATAAGATATCTGTTGTGGAGGCGCGTAGAATCCCATTGACAATGGTTGTATAGCAGAGGGTGTAGTAGAATAGTGTGACACTTGAGCCATCGGCCGAATTGGAGTAGCCGATGTCATTGGACCCTTCCCTGCTACATCATACACTTGAGGCAGTCCAGAGTTGACAGTAGATGGACCTGGAGGCATCCCGTATCCCCACCAATTGGCAGCAATTTGACTGTGTTGACCTGAAGGACCTGATATTGCCGATGCCGATAGATCTGTGCTCAACTGAGTACTAGGCCTCTCCTGAGATGTTAGATATGATCCTATCGGCGTGACTTTAATAACAGATGGTCCTGATATAACTGGAGGAGTAGGCGCTTCCATACTCTCAATGGCTGGAGTTGCCAATGGAGTACTGGTAGATACCGATCCTGACTGATGATATGCCAGCCCGACATACCCTGGTGCTTGTCCGTCTCTTAACTTTTGCACAACAGTATTGTAGACAGTATTGGACAGCACGGTGGAGTGGTTGATCAAAGCTTGATTTAATACAGAATTAACCATCTCCTGTAATTTACCAGGGTTGGAGTCAAAGATTACCTGCCGAGGCAACGGCAGATCTTGCTTCTAGATGACTTCTCCGCCCCTATTCATGCTGAAAGACTTCAAGCAGAGCTGCCTATAATCCTCCATAGCTTTTTCCATGGCTAGCTTCTGATCCTCCTTGAGATCTGATTCTGATATCTCGATGATGTTCTCTGGGTTGATATCAGCAGGATTCTTCATGATAGATCTGTTGACTTGGTCCCACCGGGCGTGCCAAAAGATGTGTTGATGCAAAATTCTATCTGCAAACACACCGGGCTAATACCCAAAATCGATATCCGAAGCGTGCCAGTCGATTTGACCTGTTAATCGACAAGGATGATAAATTTGAATAAATTCTGAATGAGACGACAGCGATACGCCCGGACGTCAAAGCTCAGAAAGTATTCGATAACTGTTGAACAGATCAGACGAGACGACAGCGATACGCCCGGAAGTCAAAGCCTGAATCGTGCTCGGTAGACGCGGAACCTGCAAGGTCGCCGAAGATCAAGTTGATGCAGCCCGTCGATTCTTGAAAGAACTCGTTGATAAAGAAAAGGTACTTGGCGAAGTCGCCGAAAAGTAAAGTACTGGTAAAGGTAAATAAAAAGTAGATTTGTTTATTGATGCTTGGATACCCATTACAATGCCCTTCGGCATATATTTATACTCTGCTAATCAAAAGAATCCTAATTTAATACGTAAAGCTCAACTATAGAAGAAATAAACTAATTTCTTATACGAACTCTATTTCTTGAAAAAGAAATAAAACTTGTATAGGAGTTGGACTTAAACTACAATACGAAAAATTATAAGCTTCGTGTCGCCGATCCTCTGTCCGCTCCCGTTATGATGAAGTCATCTCCTTATCGGCACATCCCTGGCATCGGCAATAACCTTCTAGCCTTGCTGCCTATCTTTATCGGCAACAGCTCTTTAGCTTCATCGGCAATGTACGAGATCAGCATGTCCTTCATCGGCTACCATCCATCGGCAGCTCAGAAGCAATGCTGAAGAAAAACCAGCCTCTTTCCGATTTAGTTCAGTCTCCAACCCTTATTGACACGTGCCAAAAAACGGTGTCAACAAAAAGAAATAGGAGATGGAATCAGTTGCTTTCTATCTTCCATGCAGGTTGTTTTGTTAATCAACCATGGTTTGATATTTCAAGTCTGTGTCATGCCATGCTATATATATCCTCCTATAGACCTAACATACATGTCTTTGAGCAAACGTTTCATCCTGTTATATTAGTAACGTTTTGGTCTATTATTCTAATATGGTGACATCATGACTAATCTCGATCTCAGCGTATGCTTCAGTGGTACTGAGCTTTGAACTGGTTTGACATACAAGAAAAACATGGACGATGGAATTTTTTGAGCGAGTAAAGTATTTGGGAAAATAAATTGATCTTCGTGATCTTGGTTTAGCTTGATAAATATATCTATATAATGATTATAAAAATTTAATGTTTGATCAATTTCTATTGAATATATTAAATGCTAACTAATTTGTAATGGTTTTCGGACGAGCCACCACATAAGCTTCCCATGTTGTGGATAGAATGGGATGGGACAAGACATCAGACCGCCCGTTCAAGAAATGGCAAGAGTCAAGTGACCGCTAACTTGACATAATATTGGGTTAGTTGCTTCCTTGCTTCTCCTTTTTAAGTTCTGCATTATTGGTTATAATAACCACGAGGATGATGTAGAGCTCGACATTGCTTATATAATTTGTAATTATATGCTATTTGATTTGGCTTATTAGTTATTTGGGGTGATTTCATTGAATCTTTGCAACTAGATGGTTGCCTCGTATATGAATATTGTGATTTGGAAAAAACAAGCTTTACTATTGACTATATGAAGTTTACTACAATATATCATACCAAATAACTCTTTAAATTCAATAATTTGCAAATTTAAATTACTAAATGCATATATTGCCATTCCATCCTAGACTTTGGGCATGGACCTTAAACTTCTTTCCACTAATTTCTTATTCTTTTTTGATAATCTATCTATTAAAAGAAATATGTTTTGGAGAGACGCGCGTGTTCTACGTGCTTCTCATTCTTTCCACTAACTTCAATGCAGCCCCTTTCGTCAGCGTGACATGCAGTGCCTACACATTATAGCCGGACGTTGACTACAATTTCTATTCAGCGTGCCATCAGTGCCTACACATGATAGATGGACGGCTTGGCCTGTTTCTTTTACTCCTCTTCTTATAATCAAATCGCACAAACCATGTCCCAACAAACTGTATATCTATAATCTCTATATAGTTCATATCCACTATGTGTCAAAGTTACGCTCTCACGCAGCCACGTCATCAAAGACTGATATTATGAATTTTTCTTCTACCACGTTCATGATCCATTGAACCATTAGCGGCACTGAGAAAACCAAACGTTGAAACCCACTAACCCTTTTTCTACCCACGATAATTTATACCACGAAAAGTATATCACAAATCTTTTACCTCCACTTTACCCTATATAATTGGACGTGTCCATGAGAGGTTAGGAGATCTATGTGGCGGCGTTGCCGAATGACGATAGTAGGCGGCGTCTGAACGACAAGGTCGGTATGGCTCGAGTTCCTCGCTTCCTCTGGATAGTGACGCTTCTTGCATAGCAGCTCGGCAACTCTCATGTTTTTATTTCATCAATTGTTTTTTGATGAGAGATTTCGTCAATTGTGACGCCGCTCTAGCAGCTTTGGAGCAAAGAACACGGTGGCCATGACTTTCATTCATGCACCTCTCCAGGTTCACCTACGTACGATACCCATTGCCTCCCTATATGGCAGCATGCGATGACTAGGATTGGGGAACAACAATTATCATCAATTATGAAAGGCACCACTTATTCACTTGCCTGATTGTGTTCGTCTTCCCTCTTTGACAAATCTAGCATCATTACCATAGATTTCAACTTTAAATTATGCCATTCCTTCTTAACATTTCATCACACCTTTTTTGTGTTTATACTAAAAGTGTGGAAGCGTTCTTTCTACAAACAAATTTCAACTTAATTTTTTTCACAAAGTTCCGCTGCAACGTACGGGGAATTCAACTAGTATAACACAAGGTCACGTACACGTTCAACCCTAGTGCGAGGAGGTTTGGTGATACGATTTCGCCTATCTATTTAAGGTCTTCATCTTGGCCAGCAGCGCCCGGGTGATCTCGACGCACAGCCCGGCGTTCCTGACGGCGAAGCCCTCGTACTCGGGCGAGAACACCACCATCTCGGCGTGCTCCACCACCGTGTCCATGGCGCGCTCTCTGAGCGCCGCGCTGGAGCTCAGCTCCGCGACCTCCAGCGTCCGCAGCGCGTTGGAGACGTCCACGGCCGCCGCCAGCCGCGCCTCGCAGGCCCGCCGCAGGAACGGCACATCGTACTTGTCGGCCGCCACCAGGAGCGCGTGCAGCTGCCGCTCCTCCGGCACCGCCGGGAGGCCGCCGCCGTTATCGTCGTCGTCCTTATCCAGCGTGCCGGTGTAGAGGAAGGCGAGAAAGAGGGAGAGCTCGACGTGGGTCAGCTCCGGGAGGGAGATGGCGTCGCCGGCGGGGGCCTTGCACCGCTCGTCGGCGGCCAGCATGTTGTGGAACACCTCCGACCTCGCTGCCTGCATGCATGCGTGTGCACCAGATCAGACGTGAGAATAATTATCTCATGGGCTGGCTGGGCTTCATTTGCAGAGAATGAAATGAAGGCCCACTTGTTCGCAACTAGTAGGGCAATGTATTGCTGCCTAAAAATTAAAGCCCACTCACTTACCAGGACGGCTTTGTGGGCTGGCATTGGGGGCCCAGAGACCGGTTTCATGACGATGTCGGTGTGGACTCCCTCTTTCCACGCCATCGCCAGGCCCTCCGCGAGGAAGGCAGCTCTGGTGGGCCTCCTCCTCCCGGCCTCTCATCTGCTTCACCTGCTCCCACGCGTCCCTCGTCCCCTACATTGGTTGTTGGTTGGTTCAGAAAACGAACTGAATTCAGTTTGGAAAAAAAAAATATATCATCTCTGATTTCGGTGTCATCTTGTTTTGCCTAATACATACTAGAAATCATTTCATTAGTTACATGTTACATGTGGGTAGTCTTGGTATTATTCAGGCTTTCATATTGGATTCTTTACAAATGCGAAATGGCAGGGGTCAGAGAAAGAGTTGAAGGCTCCTACTGAGAAGTAAGGCACCGAAATTGAACATACTGAGAATGAGCAAGAATCAAGGGAAAAAATCCACTGTGCAGTGCTGAGGTTTTTGGCTGCAAAACCTCTGAACTTTATGTTCTAATAACATGCTAAAACGCGGTTGCTGAAAGCCTGAAACTAATAACTTAATGAAGACCCGTTAACATCCAGGTGTCACTTTTTTCAGAGAACCTTTCTATTGAAGGCTTGAAGCATGCATGCAGCATACGTTGTTCTGACATATTTCAGCTGATTAGAAACCAAACAATCCCACGTTGCTATCAAACCAAACTTGAATGAACAACTAGCACACCTTATGCTATCACAACAAGCAAATCAGTGTTGGTTCAGAAGATTCAGGTGTGTAACTATAGCAGTATCAAAAATCAATCAGGAATTCAGGATATACAACATAATTAACATGTTCAATCAGAAAAACAGAGAACAGATCATTGAGTGAGGAATACCTTGGTTGCATTGTCAGGCTTCATCATGGACACTCTGGACTTGAGAACAGAGCCATGGCCACCACCGTCTTCTTGCTGCTGCCCATCATCCTTGTTCAGAAACCCGATGATGGCCTTGGCGCCCTCATGGCAGGGAGCACAGATAGCGTTCCTCGGAAGCCTGTACAAGCCCGCCATGGGGCTGCAGATGCAGCAGTCCATGCCTCCTCTCCTCGCCTTGCTTGTCTCGGATGCTCTGCAATGATGCTAACAGCAAGCTGGCTTGCGTTGGCTGAGGGTTATATAAACGAATGGCAACTGCTGGAAGCTCGAAGCAGGATGGTGTGCTGCGATATCTTTTTCTAGAACTTTTTTTTTATACCTCAACTCTTTATTTACATCTGAACTCACACACTAACTCACAACACCACACCCACACACATCACACATTTAGTGCGTAAGCTAGACCTATATCTATATATGAAGAGGCTGCACATGGCTGAGAGATAGCCGAAGTCTTCAGACTTCGTCTGTAACGGACACGTGACACATCCACATGTGAGGCTCCAGATCCATAGAAAACCTGCAAATAACTCACGCACTAACTCACAACACCACACCCACACACACCACACACTTAGTGCGTAAACTAGACCTATATCTATATACGAGAGATAGCCGAAGTCTAAATATACGAGAGATAGCCGAAGTCTTCAGACTTCGTCTGTAACGGGCATGTCACCCTAACCATTGTGACACATCCACGTGTGAGACTCCGGATTCACAGAAAACCTGCAAACTTATTTTTTGGAATAAATCATAATGAGAGACGGAGTCGATTCTGGAATCGAACTCTCGCCGGTAGCCGGCGCACCCGCAAGACTTACCACCTGAGCTAAGGCTCGGTCCTCATCTTTTTCTAGAACTGGTACGCGGTGGTTGCTGACTGAAACAATCAGTGGAATTAAAATTCTCCTGGCTCTCATAAATGTGTTGTATGTAGCCCATGAATGTAGTCGGTGTGTGGTGGACACCCTTTCTGTGTGTGCCAACTAGTACATTGACTAAACTGACCTCGCTCGTTCGGGTATCTCTTCTCTTTTTTTTTTTAGTTCAGATGGAATGATTATATGTGGATCGACAAAAGATTACTACTGGTACAACAACTAATCGTCATGCAAAATGTACGAGCAGACATTGTCTTTCTGGATTATTTCACACTTAGTGCAAGCTTAGGTACAATTGTCCATTGTTGGCCAAGCTAAGCCAACTACTGCATGTGTACCTAAAACAGGCTGTTCATGGAGAGGGCTGTAGAAACGTAGAGGGTACGTTGTTGTACCAAAGACGACCTTTTAAGACATACTTAGTGCAGATGAAATTCTTGGTTGACTCCGAATTAAGTATTCACAAAAGACTGAATATATACTCTCAGCCACACGCACTTTTTGGCTCTGTAACTTTTACCTATTTCTCTGTTGAAATGTGAAATCCAAATTGTCAAATGAAAATGTTGTGGCATACAAAAAAACTTTAAGCTGCTGGAAGGACAGTACGGTCTTTTCCTCTCATCAAGATGCCTATAGTCAAGTAGACATGCCAGAATTAAATTGAGACAAAATGATGTGGATATATGATTGCATGATTATAAAAATGAATGAAAGAGAAGCTAAGGATCATCATGGACCAGCAGTAGGTTGCTTGAGAGGGACTTTGCAACCTAAAAGAATAGACTTTCGTTGGGTGAAACGAAAGATAGATGTTGGAGGCTTGGAGGGTGGCACGGCTTAGCCTAAATAACGCTTTCATAACAAGGCTGGCTGTGTGTTAACCACTATCCTCCCACTCACCTGACATGTGGGCCCTCGCTCGGTCTCTTTCAAGTCATGCTGCCCATGTAAAGGGAGAAGAATAGTATATATATGGTATATGAAACTGCAACGTACTGGTGTCATAGTAGGGTGAAAAGGGATGAGATTGTTTTTTCTCTCAAAAGTGGTATGTAAGGGGATGAAAACAAATGAACACGAACTTTAGTTTTTTTATATAGAAGAAGGGGGAAAAACGAAAACTAGCGTGCTTATTATAATAGTTAGTGTAATAATCACTGTCCGAGTAGGGAAAACATAAAGGGAGTAATGATCACGCAAGTAACGAAGCTGTAAAGGCAATTGGAGTGAGGACATCCACTGATGATGCATCTAATAATTCAAATAATGACGATGAGGATTTGTTGGGTTGGTTGCTGCATAATATATGCATGGCAATAGAATCTCTATCTTCATTCTCTAGTTCTCAACCTAATACTAAAGAGCTTTTTTTAGAGAAAGGATACCTTGTATCCGGCTAATATAAAGAGCTAGCGGAACATTTCTTTCAATCCGCTTTTTTTTCCCTTCTCAACCTTTAATTCCTTCGGCCTGCCTTTTTATTCCCCAAACTGCCCTCTATATCCCGGATGTAACATAGATTCATGTATGTCGTTGGCTAGTTAGCTACAAACATATATATATATATATATATGCATAGACAATGTAATAAGTGTCGTCTAATATATATTTTTTTCCATTCGCTCTTCCTTGATAGAGATGTGATTGTCTGCACCATATATAGGTGCATGGAAGCATCTCATTGCGGATGGCTCCCTTTGACCAACTCTCCTTTGTATATCGTGCTCATATCCTTACGGCTGCATATATATATATATATATATACACACTTATTTGTCGCAGTAGTAATGGAATAACGGTGTGCAATGCATACACATGATGAGTGCATGTGATTTCTTCCATTTTTTTTTTTTTTTGTGGGGAATGAGTGCATGTGATTTTGTGGTAATTAATAAACTGTTCTCGTGGACCACGTCATGGCCGGCCCAGTAATGAGTTGAGCGAATCAGCAGCAGGGTGCAGACACCGGGCTCACACACACATGGGCTTTGTCCTCGGTTTATGGGCCATGTGAAAATGGAAGTCTGGTACTTGCCGCTCTGGGCCACATCCACGGCGCTGGGCCGCCGCTGGCCTTCATCCAAATCTGACACGTGTGCGCCTCTCAAACAGACAATGGGACACGTGTGAAGAGTGGACCTGGCCGTCCTGTCGGAATGGGAAAAAAGAAGAAGAAATGTTTTCTAGAAAAGAACAATAGAAGGAGGTGGGCAGTAATCACACACGCACACAGTACAAACAGCTGCATCACATTCAGCATAATGTGTTTTTTTGAGAAGAATACAAGAAGATAATTGTCGTCATCATCGTGACCATTCAATCAATAAGATGAAATGGCACAAGCTAAGTAGTACTAGTACAGGAGAAGAAGAATCGAAGGCAACAAGCAGCAGCCGGATAGAAAGCCATGGAAATCCAAGAGCGCTGCCGCTGTATCGTCGTCTCCGGTATAGCAAACAAAGAAAGAGAAAACCATGGGCAACTCCGATGGATGCCGCCGGCCAGCCGGACGGAATGATATGGATGGATAATGTAAAGTAAACGAAACCACGGGCCCGTCTTAGCTGGATGGATTAGGATGAGGATTAGGACCAGGGCAAGCAGGCGCCACGTCACCCATCATCGCTAACCACCAGCCAATCTGGTTCTTGCTTGTTTCCTTTTCCTCTCTCTCTTCTCGCTGAGATCGATGCAGCAGGTGAAGGTGAAGGTGACAGCTACTGCGGCTCCGGTGGTGCTCCTACCAGCTCCAGCGCTCGTTCTCGTTACCGTCGGCGTCGGTGGCCGGCGGCAGCTGCGAGTAGAAGCCGAAGTCCAGGTCCTCCTGCTGCTGCCTCCTGTCGCTGCTCTTGCCGTAGTAGTGGTGCGCGAGCGCGGCTCCCCCGAGGACGGCGAGAGTGAGCGCCTGCGCGTGCATCCTGGCGTGGATGAGCCACATGCCCGTCGCCCGCGCCGGCGTGCGGCGCCGGCTGTACGCCACCGACGCGCCCACCGCCGTCGCCCACACGGCTCCTGCACACCACAGCACAGAAGAACAACAGAGTCTCAGTGAATGAACGATGAGGAATCTAAGGTATTACTAGCTTTCAGCCTTTGATTTTGACTGCGCGATCTGATCTGAAATTCTCAACTGAACTGAGACGGGGATCGGAAAACACAGAGAAATATAAGTGACTGGACGGACGACGAGGACTCCTCACCGATGGTTGATAGCTTGTGCTCCTCCACCCACGACTGCAGCGACGAGCTCATCCTCTCCATCTCGCTCTCTCTTCCTCCCTAGCTCGATCGACGACGGTCTTCTACTACTGATGGCCACGGGACGGCTGGATCGATGGGACTTCGGGGAAAGGATCAACCAAAGCGACGAGACTGGGCTTCTGTGCTTGGATTTTGGATTTGGTCGACTGACTGATTGCTGGGATGGATGGGGTTTGCTGGAGGCAGGTGACCTACTTATAGCTGACGAGAGTGGAGAGTGTGTGTGTTCAAGAACCCTGCCTGGCCATGGAAAAGGGGGGGAAACGGGAGGAGACGACGACGAAACCAGAGGCTGCCCCGCCCGCCTTCTGTTTCTGTTTCTGCCTCTCCTCTCCTTCCTTCCCCTGGTTTTCCGAGCTTCTTGTGGGCACGTCGTATCGGGCCCAAGGTTTTTCATTCAGTCAGTCACCACCTTATCTCCTTCCTGCCTGCCTGCCTGCCAATAAAATGTTCTTGTTTCTGGGCGCGAGGCACTGACAAGTGGGCCGTGAGCGCTACGGTGGGCACCGTGTCAGTGACACAGACGTAGTAGTTCCCACGGTGTCACCTACTGACCCTGATCCTGAGACTGATTAACAAGCAACAAGCTGCAGTTAGATTTTTCCCCCTCTCCCGTCACGACAACCTCCCGATCCAGAATTTCAGATTCAACCGGCGCTGGGATTTCTGATTCCAGTATAATTATTAATCTAGGAGTGTACTTATTACGACAGGTTTCCACACAAAATAAACACACACGACGGTAGTGTTATAATTCATTAATTAATTATGGCAGAAGTTGGTTATTTCAGATAATTAACATTTCCTAACAAAATTAACTAGGTAACTTAGGTGTGAATTTTGGGGTGGTTTCGATCATATTTTGCGGTCGCAGGGATGTATGATTGTCTACGGAACAGAATAAGTACAATGATGCATGACTTAGTGGTGACGAAGATTATAGTCTTCTTTTTAAAAAATAGAATACCTAATATCATTGTATTAGGAAGAATAGCTAATAAATGTGGGGTGCAGGAACACGAACGGCCTATAAGAATACGGACAACGAGGTTCAAATGTCACGAGGAGTTAAATAACTAATGGTTCCTGCCTCTTAGATATGGCGACTGCCACACCTTGCCACTGAAAAGCTCTGCCCCTGCATGTCCTTGAGGGTGTACTACACCCCGGTTGCTAAGCATCCCAAGCCATTGGAATACGAAGACCAATTTCTAAAACATATTTTTACTCATTTCAAAACAAAACAAAAACTTGATACTTAGCACTTCCATAATGCGTGAAAATATATACTCACACGAAATAGTTAATATGCACTCAAAACTTTAAATAAAATTAAGGCGAACATAAATATATTATTAGACCGGTTAGCCAGATATTTTTTCTTGGTCAGGGTATGAGAGACAAACAAGTGACACGGACATGACAATGACGTGGCGTGTGGAAAAATGCTTCGGGAACCTAGGCCATGTTTACGTCATCTAAAAATCACGAGATGAATCTTTTGAACCTAGTTGGTCCACGATCGGACAATATTTATCAAATAAGACGAAAGTGGTACTATTTATCGGGTTCATTTTTTCCCATAATCTAAACAAGGCCCTAGATTAGGACGAGCCTAGTGAAACTATTGACAGATTCCTATGGGCAGTTTCCAACCTCAGGAAAAAAATTAAAACATACATATCATTTTCTTTTTGTTTTTGGGTCTTTCGAGAGTTTTAGCGTCCGTGTCACGTGACGCGTTCTTCGTGCTTCCCCAAACACGGGACGGGACGCCTACCTTGGACGGAGAAATGAGTGTCTACGTAAACATCGTCGTTGCATCTTGCAAAAAGAGGTGGTGCTCGGCGAGTGTTTCCGCCAGAGCAACGACGTGGTTTGCTGCTGCTGTTTTTTTTTTAAAAAAAAAACACGAAAACCTTGTATGCTGCGGATGGAAATTGCTGCAGCGACACCGGCTGGCATACTAGCTTAACAGGGATGAAAGCCCAAAAAGCCCGCAAGTGCATTGGGCTAGAGGCCCATCACTTGAATGCGCAAAATGAAGCCCAACTCACTGACACACAACGCTTTGCACTTATTGCTACGATTAATTAAGCCCACTGATCAGGGAGGGAGGAAAGGAAAACGACACCGCTGGCTCCACCTGCACCTTGGGACTGGGCTGCGACTCTGCTTCCGCTCACACTAGTATTGCGACATCCAGTTCATGCGAAATGAGACTTGGCATATATAGCAGGCGATGTATGATTAAACATCACATCATATCAGGGTACAAGACTATTAAAGCAGCTAAACGTACATGCTGCTGGTAAGCACATTATTATAGCACATGCAGAACTGAAACAGAGAGCGAAACCATGCATCTATATCCATATACACACTGAGATGATCGATCGATCACGGACCTGTCTCGGTCTTTGTCGATGGCGTTATGGGTATCATTTTGCGTTCGTGCTTAGGCTTGGGGATCGAAATCTCGAGCCAGCCCCGTATTCCACAGTATCGCCTGCATTTTGTTGCTGTCGTAGCCGGGAGGCATCAGCAAGCGCACGTCCAGCTCCTTCTTGCTGTACCTGATCACCAGGAGGGTCTGGTCCTCTGTCGTCGCAACCTCCAGGTCCTTCTCGTCCGTGGACTCTCCCACGTTGAGGCTCAGGACGATGCGGTTCTTGTCTTCCCCGAGACTCCAGTCGCTGCCGTCAGATGCGCGAGGGTGCACCAGGGCTTTTCAAGTTTCAAAATCAAATTACTTTTCAACTTAGTCTCTCTGGTACTACACTAGCTACAGGCCTAGAGCTTACCACTGGGTTCGATGTTGTACTTGTCATTCTGCGCATGGCACGCGAAGAGAGCAGCCCGCCGAGATTGGGACTCCTTGAGTGAGGCCCAACGCAGTGCAGCTACTGACGCGGAGCTGCAGTGCGGCGGCGGGAGAGGACTTCCCCGGCGCCGGCGTCGGCGCCTGGCTCAGGAGGGTGGTGCAGGAGCTCAACATCGCCATCTAAGTGCACTTGTGTTCTTGTGCACTGCGGCTTGCTGCTGTGGCGATGCATCGATCGTGTACGCATGCTTGCTTTATATAGAGGACGTGCGGGGGACAAGTGCTGTGTAGGTTTTGCTTCTCCAGCTAGTTCAGAATATATTTTCAGTGAACTGAACAAGCTGCTGCTAACTTTTGTAAGAGTATAAGCATATACATGTGATGGCTATATTAGCTTTGCTTTGTCTGCCGGTTCAGAATATATATATCTAGTGAACTGAAGAAGCAGCTTTTGTTGTAAGCACTAAGCAGAGTATGCATGAGCAGTAATGCCAACTTGCCAAGATTGGACCGAGCGTGCTGCTGCTGTCCCAGTGCCTGAGATTTTGGTGCCCCTAAGGAAATTGGTTTGTACCTCATTGCTTATTTGGCGTCGGCCATTTGGAAAATCTAGAAGACATAGCCCCTATGAAAATCCTGCCACTATGTTCTGTGTTATAGCCTATTTGGATATACCTTTACCCAAGGGCTAAAGATTGGATTGTTTGATACCTGGGCTATAAGACGGCTTAAACGTTGGGTTTAGGATAGGGATGTATTGGGCTACCTTTTCTTCTGAGCTCACAATAGCTTACTGCATTGCTCTTGCCCCTCGCCTCTGCCTGGTGGTGCTCTGTTTTCCTCTGCTTCTGCTCATCATCATCGTGACTTCACTAGAAAGGCGTGCGGCTTCGCCGCGCATGGCCATCGCGAAGTTTTAATTCCGCTGTCTATATTTTTTGAATCCCATTAAAATCGACTGTAAACTCCTTAATTCTATTTATTAGTTGAGCATGAAATAATTATTTTTTTAAAAGATTTTATTTCTTAAAGAGGTTATAAATATCATGAAGTATTCATGAAATAAATTTATAATGTTTGGATTAATATTTTAATGTGTAGGAATCATGGAAGCTTCATTTGTTAACTAAAAGAGACTATTCTATATACAACAACAACAACCAAGCCTGTCAGTCCCAAGCAAGTTGGGGTA
>CM041636.1:54214004-54254672 GCA_023333625.1 Bothriochloa decipiens
ACCGGCTATATTGAGACGACTCAAGAAAGTCTTCCAGTCAACATAGGTGAAGTTAAAAGAGACTATTCTATATATTTTTAATTTTATTTATTTTTCAAGTTTCATATTTTGTATACATAGATTGCATCATGGAGAGTCTTCTAAAAAAATTTCATGATTTTAGGAGCTTTGATTATTTTTATATGAAATAAACAAAATCAGCGTATTATAGAATTTCATCAAGCTGGTGGCAGGCCGGCCCATACATTTGGTTGGACGGTGAGTCACATTTCAAAAAATCTTGAGGGTGCTTTTTAAAGATTTTCTGTGAGAGGATGAAGGATGATAGGTCGTATTTCGATAAATTCTAAGGATGTTTTTGCAAAATGGCCGGTGGACGCCCGATCTGGGCCGTCCGTCCGCTCGATCGGATGGCCGAGAATTGCTGTCGATGTGGCCACGCTGGTTGCCCTCCTTTTGGTGCGTCTATCGTATATAGAGACTAATGTTTTGCGCGCACCCATGCGCGGAGCAATGGCCACAACAATATTTGGAGCCATGATGTATACAAACATGTGTTCAAGCATGAGTTGAGTACCCCAATATCAAATGTTCAGACATGAACTAAATATAATACAGAAACAACAGACATACCAGATGTTCAGACATGAAGTAAATACTACGCGATTAGGTACATGTCTAGGTCTACACAACCATAGCATAAGATAGCATAGCACATGCTGATTTTTTGGTTAGTCAATAGACGTTCAAGTCCACATCGTAGCATACACAAACATCATATAGAGGCAACACATATTTAGGTTCTACGACATGTGTCCAGGTCTCACGTACATAGCGGGTTGTATATGGCAAAATTCAGTATAGCACACGCTTAGTTACAATAGCGAAGGAAAGCGATGTCAGGCCCCGAGCTTCGAGGGGCTGTCATGGCTTCAGTTGAGATGCAAGCTCCTATGTGATTTGAAGCTGTAGGGTAGCGAGAAATCTGCAAAGCTCATATATAAAACAAATCAGCGTGTTAGATGTTAGTGTGACAAAGTTGAAGCTGCTGATATAACCCAAAGAATGTGGATCAAATCAAATAACCCAAAGAATGTGAGATTATGTCATGGACCCTATCCAATCAAAAAAAAATCATGGACCCTATAATTGTGTATCTGTTGGTTTGATTTCTATAGATAAAAGTTGCAAATTGAAAGGAACAATAGGGCAGGTCCAAGGGAAATACAGCAGAGCCAATTTCAGTCTAAGATTTGCTAAAACCAAATATATTTGTGATTTTAGATCCCTATGGAAATATTTGAAATGGTTATTTGAAAATATATGGCATGGAAATTTTGTGGCAATTCTTGTTATCTTCGTAGGGAAAGATGAAAGCACAATCCTAACTGAAGATCATGTAGAGAATGATTGTCCTTTTGTATTTACCTTCCATTGCTCGATGCAAACCAGTTTGAGACATGCAGCCATCTCCCCAGTATGAGATCTGCAACCATTTAACCGTTCATGAGTTCCTTGATGAGTTCATCATCATGAGGATTCTGGTAGGACCAATATCTTTTTTTATTTACCTTTAATGCACATAGACTACAGAGCAGTACAATCTATTTATCAAAAGCAGGGTTCAACTTATGAGAGGTACAGATTTAAAAGGCCTAATGTGGTTATAGCCGATGTGAAAATAATCAACAGTATATGAACATTATAGAAAATGTGAAAATAAGCAGAAGTGTATGAATATTAATAGACACTCAAGTTTTGGAAGCCCATCAAAGATACTGACTCGTCCTTTTCAGAATAAGCAAACAGCACCTGTTAAATCATTTAAGGAAACACAACGTACCAGCATGGTTGCCGATCTCATTATGTAGAATGAGTTGTAGATGATGAGTAACATTTTTTTTATCTGTCGTCATAACCTGGAAAAAATAATTATTCTCTACTCAGCGGTCCTGTGCATGATTTGTTTATATCCTACAAAGAAGTGGACATAAGTGGATTCAGTTTATATATCACAACGAAAATAAGAACCGATTACAGATTGCATAGAGAAGAGTGAACCTGCACATTTTTAGAGAATTGTTTGGTTCACTTACAAAATGATAGATAACAAAATCAAATAGATAAATTGTTGGAAAAAATCTGCAACGCCCTAATAAATTTGTAATAGTAACGTATGTGCCTACGATCAGATTCTTTTAGTTCTCATATATATCTTCAGAATACCATAAAAATGAGTGGATACTAAATAGGGAACTTCACTACCTTTTAGTTGGTTTGTACATGCTGTTGTAAGGCCGTCATGGTCTCGTTAGGACAACAAAGAACTCCTGCGGATGGTAAAACTCAAACATATAACCATGAAGAAGAAATTTATAACCATGTACTATAGGAGAAAAAAGGCTGCAAGATCAGATTCTACTATTACTCTAATATTAGTGTATATTTGTATATGTATGCAAAGATCGATGACAACAGAACTGTAAAAACACAAGAATCATTCTATCCAATCTCGTAGGTAGTCCAGATAGTAAAATCAAAGAAAAAGGTATCATTCTATCAGTTTGAGGTTGATCATGCTGTAATAATGGGCCTCAAAAGAACCTTGGTGATATAAGGGCTATTATGTTGATCCATCCAAAAAAAATGAGTTGTACTGTGTAACTTCATATGCCAAATAGATAATATTAAATTAAGATGTCTAATTAAAAAGTTGATTTTAAAAATTATTCAGTATCAAGTATCCAGCATAAGCACTACTGACCACTTGGATGACATCATGTGCGATAACCTGCATGCTGTTTACCTGAATAAAAATAGGAAGAAGGTGTATACATATTGATTGTCACAAGCAGATTATCAGAGCTAAGGCTAAAACTGGTGCATACCTGATTTAACTGAATTAGTTAGCGAGCATCACCCATGAACCTGTAGCAAAATAGAGAATAGTGAGGCCAGGGAGGGGTGGAGATCGAGCAAACCAGGGAGTGGAAATGTTACTATACATTTATGGCTCATGTCTTCATATAGAGGCAGTAATGACAGGGTTTTACATTGGTACAAATACAAAAGAATAAAAAAAGAACATTAATCTATTTCTCTTAGTACAATTAGGTTGATAATGATATATAAAAAAGAACATTAATCTATTTCTCTGTAGTAATGATATATAAATTTCTTATCAAGATCCTAAATGCCAATAACTGAGTAATATGCAATTATTTCAATACTTGCTAAATTTAATCAAGGATAATTAAGTCATTGAAGACAAAAAAGAAAAACTGAAAAGTAACCTCTCTATATGGTATGGCTCAGAAAAAATGACCTTGTGAATATTCTTAGATGCAATACTGCATTATGCTGGTATAGTTGGATATCACAATTGATCCTACACTGCACATTGGCATAAAGGCCAAACCTCATAATCAAATAAAGCCAACACAACGAAAGCAAAAGTCAAGTAGGAGCATGAATAAAAATGTTATACAATGTAAGGAGATATCATTACTATATCTCTATTAGTCAATTTTCTTTGTGTTAGAACACCATGTGAAAGGCTTTGCAAGTATAAGCTGAACGAATCTGCATCGTTTTAGTCATTTTCTCAAACATGTAGTTGGCAAGCAAGCATAACCAGATGGGTAGGAAACTGCTCCACCAACAATCCACTGAGCCACTGTGAAAAGCAAGGAGGGGGAACAATAGGGGTAGCGAGATGGTGGTGGAGCAGCATCGGAACAGGAAGCACGACATCATCGATGTCAACAGGATAAGATGGCAAGAGAAAACAAAAAAATTGAGAAGCAAAAATTAAAATAAAAAATTGGATGGATCAGACCAACCGGAGCGGAAGTAGGATATACTACCTGTCAAAATCGAAAGATGGCCGAGCTCGCCGGAGCTGCCGCCTCCTCCATCTGCGCGCTGCGTCCTTGGCTGGAGAAACATCTACGGTCCAGTTATGCCATGCTGCCGAGACCGAGGCCCCTCCTAGCAGGCAAAGGCGATGGTGATGACCCAGAGCAGGCAGGCTAGGGAATCGCCGGAGGGTCACCCGGCGAATTGTGGCCGGACCCAGCTACTGTCCACATCTTTCGCCGCCGGTAAACACCATAGATTCGACGTCCTCCTGACCCCCACGACCTGCACAGGCACCGCTCGGAGAAGCAGGCCACCGGTGAGCCACAACCGAGGTGCCAAGAAAACGAATGGAAAAGTGAGGACTGGCGGCTGACCTGGTGCAGCGGCAGGACGACAGGGAAGATTGGCCGCTCACCTAGTTTAATCCATCCGCGCTGGGGCCGCCATGCTACGCCGGAGCCACCCGTGCTGGAGCTAGCCGCAACGCTGTGTCAAGCGCCGCGCTCGCCTCGCGCAGTCGCGACCGGCTGGTCGAAGAGGAAGGGGCCGGCCGACGGCTGCTGCTCTCCTGCGTGCTCGTGCGCACGGGCCACCCCGGTGGTGCCCGAGCCGCGAAGCGCCGCCACGCGCCGCCGCTGCTCGCACAAGCCGTCGGGGGTCGGCGTTCGTGGCTGCCCTAGCCGGGGCTCGAGCCTCTACGCCAGGGTCCGCGCCTGCCGGGCGGCCGCACCGGGGCCCTCGCGTCGCTGCGCCTGGCCGCCCTTGCCGGAGCTCAGGCCTCCCTCGCTGAGGAGTTGCGGCGCCGTCGCCCGAACATGCGCAGTCGGTGCTCGCCCCAACGCCGCCGCGACGTGGGTGAGGCGCTCGTCCCACGCCTCAGCGCCGCCTTGGAGAGAGACGGGAGAGGAGGAGCCGTCCCGGCCCGTCACGCCTCGGGGCTCGCTGACCCCATGGCGGTGCTGCCTGGGGGCGCGC
Organism: Bothriochloa decipiens; assembly: GCA_023333625.1. Taxonomy (NCBI): domain Eukaryota; kingdom Viridiplantae; phylum Streptophyta; class Magnoliopsida; order Poales; family Poaceae; genus Bothriochloa; species Bothriochloa decipiens. The sequence goes on from CM041636.1 coordinate 54,218,841, forward strand.
TGCCGCCGCCACCACAAGGAGAAGGAGAGGGAGAGAGGAGCCAAATAGCTGATCTAGGGTTAGGACATTGGAGCCGGTTTATATATTTAGCATGGAAGAGCAGCAGCATCGTCGGATCGAGGATCCAAAGGTCAACAAAATTTTGGATGACGTGGACACGTTGTGGTGGCTTCTTGGCCACCACAAATTTACTCTTTAAATTGCTGCTTCCTTTCTCTACCGTTGCTGTTTTCATTTTTGTTCAGCAACCGCATAAGTACATCTAACTTTGAACAAGAGTATCCCCCTGCCCTATTTCTGTGTATGTGTTCCACAAGAGGTTCTTGTGGGCACTTTCCACTCTCAAAATAAAATAAAAATATATTTCATTTTTCTTCTGGTATTTGGAGAGTTTTAGCGTCCATCTCACGTGATGCGTCATGCGTGCTTCCCCAAACACGGTACACGGGAAGGAACACCTACCTTCGACGGAGAAGTGAGTGGGAACATAAACAACGTCGTCGATGAAAAGAGTGGTGCTGCTCGGCGATGCGCCGGAATGTTTTTTTTTTTTTTTTTTTTTTTTTTTTTTTTGGGAAAACCGCCGGAGAATCGCTAGCTTGCTGCTGATGGAAATCACTGCAACGACACCGGCCTGCTAAGCCTAAAAATAGGTATGAAAGCCCCAAAACCGCAAGTTTTACTAACCGACACAGCACCGTTTGCACTTATCGCCCACTGATCAGGGATGGAGAAGGACACCAACGCCACTGGGCACTGGCTGCACGTCGGGACTGCACTGCCACTTGGCGGCCTTGTGCTTTTCTCTTGTTCCGCAAAGCTCACGCTATCTAATCGTTAACAACTAGTATTTTCCGACATCCAGTTGATGCGAAATGAGGCTTGGCATAGTAGGCGATGTATGCCGATCAAAAATCACATTACATCAGGGTACAAGACTATTAAGCAGCTACACGTACATGCTGCTTGTATAAGTACATTATTGGCACATGCAGAACAGAAGAAGCAGATCGAGAAGCAACACGCACATCTATCCATGCATAATTGCATATATACTGACACCGTTCACGATGAGATTGCTATCTTATTGGGCTCGTGCTTGGGCTTTGGGATGGTGATCTTGAGCCAGCCTCTGGCCACCATCACCGCGCCCACGTTCCTCTCGTCGTAGCCAGGCGGCATGAGCAGGCGGACGTCCAGCGAGCTCGCCCGCCACTCGTCGTTGATGTCGCCCGTGTACCTGACCACCAGGAGCACATGGTCCGCTGTTGCGACCTCCAGTTTCTCCTGGGCCAAGTCTCCTACCTCCAGCTCCAGCACGAGGAGGTCCTTGGCCGTGTCCTCCGAGATCCTCCAGTTGGTGCCCGCTGATGTAGGTTTAGGCCGGTACACCAGGGCTTTCATTCCAAAACCAATTAGATTATATTAACTAGTAGCAGTATGCACTACAAATTTGTCGATCAATAAAAAAATGAAGTTGGGACACTGCTTGTCGATCAACCAATTTTTCTTAGCGTGGCACACCGCTACATTTTACAGCTTACCACTTACCAGTGGGTTCGATGTGGTACGAGTACTTATTTTGCGCATGACACGCGAAGAGAGCAGCTCGCCGGGACCGGGGTGAGGAGGAGGCCCAACGCAGAGCCTCTACTGACGAAGCCGCCGCTGGCGCCGGCTGTCCGCTGCGGAGGCGGGGCTGCAGTGATCCAGCGCCGGGAGAGGATTTCCCCGGCGTTGGCGTTGGCCTTGCCGTCGCCCGGCCGCTCATCAGGAGGGTGGTGCAGGAGCTCAACGACATCGCCATCTATCACAGCTAGCCTGCTGTGCAATCTACGAGGACAATCGACGCGCTGTATTGCTTGCACACTGCGGCTTGCTGTGGCGATGATGCATCATTGTATATAGTCATGATTGCCTTATATAGAGGCCGTATTGGCTGGGGCAAGTGTTGTGTGGCATTGCTTCGCCAGCTCGTTCAGAATATATATTTAGTGAACTGAAATGAACAAGCAGCTGCTTTTGTCAAAGTATAAGCATGTGTGCTCGATGGTTAGCTTTGCTTTGTCTGCCGGTTCAGAATATACTGCTGTGCCTCTTTTGCTTATTTGGCGTGGGCCATTCGGAAAATCTAGAAGAACGGTGATTGGGCTGCTAATTTGGCCCACAATAGCTTGCTGCCTTCCTCTTTCCCAGCGCCTCTGCCTGGTGCTCTGTTTTCGTCTGCCTGATGCTCTGTTTTCCTCTGCTTCTGCTCATCGCCATCAACATCAATTCATATTATTCATTCATGCTTCGTTGCGTCCATTCTCTCCCGTTGCTGTTTTTATTTTTGTGTGGCAAACGCATAAGTACATCTAACTTTGCACAAGAGTACCCCCCTGTCCTATTTCTGTGTATAGGATTCTTAAGTTCGTTTATTTATGATGATTGTGAAACTGAAACCAACTAGACAGCTGTATATAAATTAGGCCTAATATTGTGCAGCAACTTGGCTCATCCACTGCAACCTGCAATGTATCATCCAGTTGAGGATTCTCTGACCCCAACCCCAGGTCGACTTATAAAAAAAATAGTGCATAAGGTTTAACCATAGTCCATAGTATATCATGTCCAATAACCATTTATTCAAGGTTACAACACACTCAGGTCAGCTGACGGAAATGAAGGTTTATTCTCAAGTATACTACTGTCTGTGAATCAACAAAATTACATTGGACTGATAAAAAAAAATGTACATATAGGAGCATCAGGATACTCATCAGCTACATATATAGAAGAAAGAAAATTAAAGAGTATTTAGATTACCAGGGATAGTAAGCAAATAAAAGATCCATGGATTGGATCCATTAGACAAGACGCCTTGTCGTCAAAGCATGGCGAGTGAGTTTTTGTGATTGGACTTTAGTCTACATGGTCACTGATGAGTCGCGAAATGGAGGCGGTGATAACCGTGAGCAGTAGGAGTAGCATGAGGACGATGGTGAGGCAGGCAGCATGGGGTGGATACACAGCTCTCATCGCTATCACCATCATCAGATAGAGCCCGAGAAGTACAGTGGAGAAGAAAAAGAAGCCAGCTGCGGTAACTGACCCTTCCATATTGGAGTAGATCCCAGTGACCAGACCACCGCAAGTAGAAATGCTGTTCGATATGTTGAGTAAATGGTCCAGGTATTCATTCTCTTGCTTGCCGGTGTCTCCCTGTGCTGCATTGCCAACATCTGTGCTCAAGGAGGGCAGTAGATACTCCTTCACTGAATGCTGAAACTTTGGTTGGAGGAGGGCGACGACGATAATCAGAAACAGCACGGTGATTATGCTGAAGGCATAGCATCCGTTGAACGGGAGAATGAGAAGGCACATCGCCAATTCTTGGAGGAACGATGAGATGCAGACCAAGGCATTACCCCAGTTTGGCAGTTTAATGAGGAGTACTGCATTGATGATGATGAGCACCACGATGTCAATCACAAGCAATATCTTGATTGTGATCGATGTTGATGAAGAAGGATTCATGTAAGCGGAAAACAACATGGTGCAAGCGAATAACAGGGCGTTCAGAGTATAGTTGATCCAAGGTTTCTTTCGCTTTTCAAACTGACCAGGTGTGGTACCCTTGTCATAGACGACCTGCATTTTTTTTGGAAAAGAAAAACTAATAAGCGTATTGAGTTTAGATATGCTGAGACTGAGAGTAATCAACTACAGCACGAAACAGAGATTTTCCATCTTACGTGAACAACTTGCTTCATCAGCGATAGGCAGGCCTTCTTAATTGAGTCCATGGGTTCTTTGGTCTTGTTAGCCCGGACGCTCGGTGCCTTTCACTTCCTGTTTTTTTTTTTTTTTTTTTTTTTGAGCAATCCTTTCACTTCCTGTTTGAGGAGGCAACAAAACCCCATAAAAAATTAAACCCATGTAAGCATAAGCATAAGCATGTAAGATTTCACAACCTTTTTTTTTCTTTTAGTGAAAGGAAGTTTTATTCCTATCAATCAAAGTTCAATACAAAACCAATCACTCGCATATAAAAACAAGCAAAACAATTAACAATAATCTATTAGCAGTAAAACAGGAGTGGTAAAGCCTCTACTGCAATTTATAAGCAGTAAAAAAGGTAAGCCCTTCTAATACAAAAGAAGGGCAATCTTGAAACTAAGAGCTCAAGAAACAAAAAAGGTAAGAAAGAAAATAAACCAAGCTAAGAGACTAGCCTAGATTGTTTAGCAATAATTCAATTGAACTTTTTTTTTTTTGGCAGGCAGAAGAAGCAACACAAACTTTGTGGCGCCTCCGGCCGTTTAACTCCAGGCGCTGCTACGCTGCTTGAGGAGTTCCAAGAACTCCAGGCGCGGGGCAGCGAGCAGCGAGCAGTGGGGCCTTAAAGAACCCCAGAGGTGACCGACGGAATCCGGCGACGAGTTCTAGGAAACCAAGACGAGGGGGATTGGATTGTGTGGGTTTCGCGCACCTCTGGGGTGGCGAGGAAGAACATACTTGCCGATGTAGAAGTAGGAACGTTGCCAGGAAAAAACGCGCGCGGTCGAAAAGGGCGCGCATACGTCGCCTTCGACCATGCACGACCACGTCCGCTTCACTGCCTCCCGCCACGACGACTGCAAAGTCCCCCGACGTCGAGATCCCCCATCACCGAGAACCCCGTCACCGAGAACCACATCATCATCCCGGACCAGCTTTTCCGAGTGCGATGGCCACACGAAAACATAATACCTTTCTTATATGCTCTTTTGTGAAAAGAACGTATATGCTCTTATATGGCCACACGAAAATTATGATTAGTCGATTGACCGATGAAAAGAACGTATATGCTCTTTTGTGAATGCTCCTTTTTTTAATATCTATATACCTTTTTTTTCTCTGGTTCCTACTTCTCTTGAATAAAACTGAATTGCCTTTCTTATCATGATGATTAAGCAATTAATGTCCGTGAATGGATCTAATAATTAATCATGAGACAAAACATAATTGTTTTTTCAAATACTTTTTCTTGCTGTTACTTACTTGTTAGTCTCTAATACGCATGTGAGAAAATAACACTATTCTAAACCATCTGCTTATTGATGAGTCAAACCATAAAGCGTATGTTAATCGTACTCCATACTCGCATATATTTCTTTGTCTCGTTATATCCATTCCTTAATTATATGTCTAAATAGGTTAACAATTAAATAATAACATTATTATTATTTATATATTGATTCATAAAAAGCGCTTGGTTTATTTTTCCCTTTTATTAATTAGTTATGTTTACATTACTCAAATGATATTAATTAAGATTATATATACAAGAAAATACATTCACTCTCTTTATTAAGCTTCTTAGGCACATGTTTGCAACCAGACTATTATCTCTCTACTTGGCCAGGTAGATTTCATCAATTCTAGTTAACTTCCTGATAACACCTTTTGCCAACCAAGTCATTCGGGTCACAAGCCATCTCAAAAGAAGAAAAAAAAAAACACCCCGAAATGCTCTGATGGCCATCATTTTCCATCGAGTTTGGTCCGCCGTTTTTTTCTTGGTTCAGCCGTCATTTCCCTGCAAAGACCTCCACGTTCCTTCCCCAACCATTCTGGATTTTTCTCTCTGCTCCGCCTCCACATGTCTCCCTCCTCGCTTCACTCCCCCGCTCTTCCACCCCACCGTCCTCTGCGACGAAGCCCACCACCAGCACGGAGATGGCGACGGCCGCCACCGGAGAGGGGATTTCTTCCACCCCCTGCTGCCCATGGTCTGCAGTCCTCGTCGTCAAATCGTCGACCATCTGATCTCCATGGTTTGCGCCCGGCGCGGGACTAGCGAGGGTCAAGTGAGGAGGAGCAATCCCATCGTCGCCATTCCGCCAACATCGAGGGTTGGCAACGAACCAGTTCATGCTGCTGCAACCTGGAAGTGTAAAGGAACAGCAGGTGAGATCTAAGTTGCCTGAGTAATCGCAGTTAGTCATACTTACCGGCCACACCCACCCCATGAGCTCGATTGGGTTCGTAGGATTCTAGTCGTCTGACTAGCGGTCGACTTGTCGAGGTTAGTCGTCCGATCAGGGAGTGAGCGATCAGGCTGCACCTTGGGTTGAGCATGTTTTGGGCTGCTAATTTGTCCAATTTGTCTTCGGTCAAAAAAAAAAAATTGTCCAATTTGCTTCCGCTAAACTATTCACAATTGCCTGATGCTCTGCTCTGCTCTGCTTGATTCTCTGTTTCTGCTAGCACTAGCCGATGGCTTCATGAACTCATGCTTCGCTTCTGTATACTATATCACATACAGCTTCATACGGATACGGTTATACTACATATATAGCACATACACACTTGTAAATTGTAATACAATGGCATGAAGGCAGGGCTGGACTACCAGCTAGGTTTGATCAGTCGTCTGATCAGTCCCTTACTACAAGTACCGACTAGGTGACTTGATACCATTATCTGAAGCTCACCTGGGCCCAACACAATATCACTTGCATGTTTCAACTTTACTTCAGCTACCCTGCTTGTGTTTAAGTTCCATTTTCAATGGGACCTATGCTTGCAATAAGGTCTGCAGCTGGGTTAAAGTTTCATTTTCGTGCTCCGCATAACTTCATCCATTGTGAAGCATTTGTGCAATACAAAATATAAGAACATATGAGATGGATATGACAAAGTCTTAATACTGCATTTTTTTATAGTGCAGTTAAAACTGCTTTGTATGATTAAGATGTAGTTCTGCTCCTTAATTTTTCATCCCTGCCATTGATCTCTGATGCTTAGTGCCACAAGTTTTCACCGCTGTATATCATGTCCGATTCCGATATGCAACTCCTCCATCAGGTTATGCTGTCATGGCGTGTTGTCACAACGTGGCAAGTGACAAGACTGTGAACACAGAATACAAATCTCGTTAATCACCACAAGGGCAACAATCAAATATTTTGCTCTTACTCCTCTGTCTCGTTGAAACCGAGTAAGTAAATTTTTTATTCTCTCTTGAAATTCAGTAGGTAATTTTTACTTCTGGCAGGTTGTGCCAATGAAAAAGCCATGCAAGATATGATGATTGAATTATATAATCAAGCCCAATGAGATTGGAAATCTTATAGGTTTGTTTGATTTGAGAAAAACATGCCATTTTTATTCAGCTTCACCTTCACATGACATGGCCAAATATTATTCTGTATTCCTTTTTATTTTTGGTTGAAATCATAGCCGGCTTGTAACCTTGTCAACATCCAAAACTAAGGTTCTCAATGTATTACCACACAGATTCACATTCGTTATCTTTACAAGGCCATGAAATTACTAAAACTATGGTCAGCTGATCTATTCTCCTCAGCCTGTGTGACGTGTTCAGCAGTTTGATGAGAAATTTAAACTTTTGGATAATGCGAGGAGATATAAGAAAGGGTTGTGGCAACATTTTCTTACCATTTATTTTTCAAACAGTGAGCTAAATTTATGATTCAGTAAATCTTCTTTATTGCACACTTGTGAATAGCTCACTCTACAAATATAGGGAAATGTTGGGGAGAGCAAGAACAAAAGGAATTTTTTTTTTGCGAAATAAGAACAAAAGGAATTTGACATTAACATGTCCATAGTTTTTGCTCTTCTGGCACTGATGTGCTTCTTTAAAACTACTAAAATATGACACTTAGTAATTCTAATTCAAATACGCAATGCTGTCATTGATATTGCTCACTGGATTTGAATAATTCTCAAATACAGGAGTTGTCTCGTTTTTGTTCTTATTTGCAATATACTTGTTGCAGACTTTCTTGCCTCCTTGCGTCGCTGCCTCAGAGCAATGGGAGACCACTGAAGTGAGCACACCAACTACCTATAGCCAGGTGATGGGCACAACCTTCCTGATTATCTACTACTTAGAACTTGCTTCATATATTAAGTCTGAGTTACCCAATCTGATTAGGCAAACTATCTGCGTGTGAAGATGTATCGCTCTCACAGTTCAGCGAGCAGAAATGAAAGGAGAATTCAGATAAATTATTGTGGTTTGTATTCTCAACGATATTGCTTTCTTTAAACCAGTAAAAGTGCATTACACATTACATTAAAAAACAGAAATAGGTATCATATCACACAGGATACTTAGAAACACACAAGGATTTTTTTTTTAAAAAATACCTGCTTAGATCCACTGAAGCGCCTCTGTTATTATACCTATACGAGCCGCCATTTTTTGGTTGCACTCTCAGAGCATGGCAAGGTTCTTTCTGTGATTGGAATCTACTTTACAACTTTTGGATTGGTCACTGAGTGATGAACAAATGGGATTGAGGCGGTAATGATAGTGACCAAGAGGAGGACCATGAGCACAATGGTGAGGCAGGCAGCATGGGGTGGAGACACAGCTCGCATGGCTCTGACCATCATCAGATATGATGGATAAGTATTGTGTTGGCTGTGGGGCTGCTACAGTACGCAGCATATGTTTCTCTGTGTGTCAAGGACAATATCTTTGACTGTAGGACAGCAGTTAGCATCTGCTTTTAGGACAGCATCTAGGACATCTAGGACAGCATCTTAGTGTCAGTTTAGACTAGCATCTTAGACTAGCATCTTGGCATATGCCTGGCTGCCTAGCAGCCCTATAAATATGTATCCCCAACCCCTCAGGTTGGCATCGCATTGTGTGAGAAATAAACCTAGAAAATTGCCCCAACTTCGAGTTCTCCAAGTGTGATCCTCTCGATGAGAGTAAGGATCCTGCTCACACCTAGAACAAGGATCCAGAGACTAACAAGTGGTATCGGAGCCATACTATCCTGTAGCCTGAGTGTTTCCTGCGCAATCCCTTCTCCAGTCGAGCTCCCTGCCTCGCAGCCAACAGCAGCTGTTTTGGCAGCCTCTGCCCCTCGTGCAGCAGCGCGCCATGACCACAGGAGGGCAGTCTCAGCACTCGGCCGCTTCCAGCGCGCGGCATCGGCAGGAGGCCGACCTCGCCGCGGCAGAGGAGCACAGGCGAGCAACGGCAGCAACCGCTGTAGCAGCAGCGAGGGCGTCGAGGCTGGCCCAAGCGGAGCTGGCAGCAGCCAGAGTGAAGGTGGAGGCAGCAGCAGCTGCGGATGCAGCGTGTGTAGCCGCAGAGGAGGTTGAGGACCTGCGCGGCAGTCACAGCAGCTCCATCTCTGCTGATGATAGCGCCGACCCGGACCTTGAGCAGCTGGAGAGGCAGGCAGGGCGAGGGCGAGCGGCGCAGTGGGCAGCTACGCACGCCCACGAGCCCGGCGACGCTCCTGGAGGAGGCGCGCACGGCGACGGCGGCGCTCCGAGTGCAGGGAACCGCGACCCCAACCACGTGGCCCGCGAAGAACGGGCACTGGAGGCCATACGTCTACGGGAGGCTGCTGCGCGGTTGGATGCCGAACTGGACCGCGAGCAGGACTTCCTCGAGCGGGACGAGCGTGCTGCACGCCGAGCCAACGCTTGGCTCGAGCGCCAGGAGCAGCACGCACACGGCCGTATCAGACACGAGGGCAACCGGCACGGCGGTGGACGGGTCGAGGAAGAGCACGACCATCTTAGGCAGCGTGGCTCTCTCTCCCCGGACCGGTACCGTGGCTACCACGGGTACCAGGCTGTTGCCAGGGACGTTGGCCCCGGTGGTGGGTGGCCTACCCTCACCAAGACCAACTATGTTGAGTGGGCTGCGGTGATGAAGGTGAGACTTCAGGTGCTGCACATGTGGGAGGCAGTCCGGTACGGCGACGTCGACTACGACCAGGATCGACGGGCACTGAATGCCCTCATCGCTGCAGTCCCGTCTGAGATGCAGTTCTCGCTTACCAGCAAGCGGACTGCCAAGGAGGCTTGGGACTCCATTGCTGCAGCACGCATCGGCAGCGACCGCGCCCGCAAGTCCACATTGCAGGCACTTCGCAAGGAGTGGGAGAACCTAGCCTTCAAGCCAGGTGAGGACGTCGATGATTTTGCTCTCCGTCTCAACACTCTATTGCAGAAGTTGGTGCAGTTTGGCGACGACACCTACAGCGAGGAGAGAGCTGTCGAGAAGCTCTTTCGCTGCATCCCCGAGAAGTACAGGCAAATGGCTCGCTCAATCGAGTCCCTGCTGGACCTCTCCACGATGTCGATCGAAGAGGCGATAGGTCGCCTCAAGGTCGTCGACGGTGATGAGCCACAACCCTTCTCGGGGCCTGCCACCGTTGGTGGGAAGCTCCTTCTCACCCGGGAGCAGTGGGCTGCCGGCCAAGGTGACAAGAAGAAGGGGGAGCCTTCTTTCGCAACAGCCGGCCGTAAGCGTGGCAAGCGCGGCAAGCCACGCAAAGGCGCCCAGGCCAGAGCGAAAGGGCATGCTGAGGGCGGCGCCCGCGGAGGTGCCCAGGGCGGCATCGCCGAGAAGCCCAAGCCGGCACAAGATGACGCCTGCCATAACTGTGGCCGTGCTGGCCATTGGGCCAGGGACTGCAGACAGCCACAACGCGCCCAGGCCCACGTCGCGCAGGTAGAGGAGGAGCAACAAGCTCTGTTCATGGCACATGCGAGCACCGAGCTACCTCCAGCTGCACCGGCTGCAGCGGCTCTTCTCCACCTCGACGAGCCCAAGGCACATGCCCTCCTCAGCAGCGGGTCCGACAGCGGCAGCAAGATCGATGGGTGGTGCCTCGACACCGGCGCCACCCACCACATGACAGGCCGGCGGGAGTTCTTCTCTGAGCTCGACTCCGACGTTCGAGGCTCTGTCAAGTTCGGGGATGCCTGAAAGCATCTAGGCCCCTTAATGTGGTTTCGATGATTGATGACAATATTTACCATAACTAACGTGTGTCTTGCAGAAACATTGGTAAGTTAGGTTATGGTGATGGATACCGTGGGCAATACGGGTTTCATGCTCCCTTGACAATGGAAATCGTTTCGGTTTTCAAAGGATGGACGACAAGGTCAAGAATGGTTAGTTCCGATCATCCATGGTGTTGGGTGACGTCGGATTAGTCGTTAGGACTTTGTTTTTTCTTTGGCCGTACTATTAAGGGGGGTGCAAACGGGTAGCTTGACCTAGATAAGTCTAATGGTTTAGGTGTGATGCACACTTGTGAAACTTAGCACTAGGTAACTACAAAAAGGCCCTAAGGTACGTTGGAGTTAAAGCCATTCACAAAGATCGTCGAATTCGAAGTGGAACGGTTGTTTTAGCTGCACCGGACGCTGGACCGAAGAGGACCGGACGCGTCCGGTCTATTCATTTGCGTGTGCAGCAGAATGTTTGAACGCACCGGACGCTGGGACAGTGAGTCCGGTGGTAAGCACCAGACGCCGAAAATGATAACGGACCGAACGCCGGACCGGACGCGTCCGGTGCCACACCAGACGCTGTCCAGAAGCTATGCTTGCAGACCGAAACACCAGACGCGTCCGGTGGGTACGTAACGGCTAGCTGAGTTCGTTTGCATATTTGAAAAATTGAACGGACCGGACGCGTTCGGTGACCCCGAAAATCGTGGTTTGGAAGGTAACGGTTGGATTTGGCCCGTGGGGCTATAAATACATCTCCTACCCCTCCATACCAGTGGACTTGCCTATTTCTTTAGCTGAACAACTTCTTTAGTGTCCAAAGAGAGCAAGAGCCCTAGTGAGGTGCTAGTGATTTGAGAATCCATTGATTAGCACTCATTAGTGAATCAAGAGTAGCAAGTGTGCATCCATCGTCTCATTAGGCTTTGCTAGGTCAAGTGAGAGCTTGTGCTTATTACTCTTGGTGATCGTCATCACCTAGACGGCTTGGTGGTGATTGAGAGTTTGGTGATCATCCGGCGAAGCTTGTGGATGACCCAACTCAAGTTGTGAGCGGTACTTGGCGATTCACCGCGTCGGAGCGACGAAGAATCAGCCCTTAGAGAGCACTTGATCCTTGCGCGGATCAAGGGGGAGCGATACCCTTGCGCGGGTGCTCCAACGAGGACTAGTGGGGAGTGGCGACTCTCCGATACCTCGGGAAAACATCGCCGAGATCCTTTCTCTTTACATTCTGCATTTACTTTCTAGCATTTATATTCTTGCAATTTACATTCATAGAATTGCCATGCTAGAATAGGATTGGAACTAGGGTGCTAAATTTTAAGATAGATTTTACAAAGTACTTATAGGCACAAAGGGTGAAGTTGGGCTTATAGAGTTTAATTTCGCAAGAAAATTTAGAATTAGCCTAATTCACCCCCCCTCTTGGGCATCTTGATCCTTTCAATGCCTCCACCGTGGAGATCAAGGGCGCCGGCTCCGTCATCTTCGTCGCCAAGAACGGCGAGCACCGGCTGCTCACCGGCATCTACTACATCCCCGCGCTGAGGAACTCCATCATCAGCTTGGGACAGCTGGATGAGAATGGCTCGCGCGTGGAGATCCAGGATGGCGTGCTTCGCATTTGGGATCCCCGTCACCGACTTCTCGCCAAGGTGAACAGGGGGAGCAACCGCCTCTATGTTCTTCACGTACAGGTGGCGCAACCCTTTTGTCTTGCAGCTCGGCGAGACGATGAGGCCTGGCGGTGGCACGAGCGCTTTGGGCACCTCAATTTCGAGGCCCAGAAGCAGCTCGGCAACAAGGAGATGGTGTAGGGCATGCCATGCGTTGACCACGTGGAGCAGTTCTGCGACACCTGCGTCCTCACCAAGCAGCGATGGTTGCCTTTTCCCCGCCAAGCAAGCTTCCACGCCAAGGAGAAGCTGGAGCTCATGCACGGCGATCTTTGTGGCCCCGTGACACCGGCTACACCTGGAGGACGACGCTACTTCCTCCTCCTTGTCGACGACGTGTCCCGCTACATGTGGGTTGTCCTCCTCGACACCAAGGGGGCAGCCGTGGACGCCATCAAGCACCACCAAGCTGTTGCGAAGAAGGAATGCGGCCGCAAGCTTCGGGTGCTGCGCACGGATAACGGCGGTGCGTTCACGGCGGCTGAGTTCGCGACGTACTACGCCGATGAAGGGATCAAGCGCCACTTCACCGCGCCATACACCCCGCAGCAGAACGGCGTCGTCGAGCGCCGCAACCAAACAGTGGTCGCCACCGCCCGCGCCCTCCTCAAGCAGAGAGGGATGCCGGCGATCTACTGGGGGGAGACGGTGATGACTGCCGTCCATCTCCTCAACCGCTCGCCCACCAAGGCGCTTGATGGCAAGACGCCGTACGAGGCCTGGCACAGGCGAAAGCCGGTGGTGAGCCACCTCCGCGTCTTCGGCTGTCTGGCGTTCGCCAAGGAGCTCACTCACGTCGACAAGCTCGACGACCGGAGCACTCCAGGAGTGTTCATCGGTTACGCGGAGGGCGCCAAGGCCTACCGCATCCTCGACCCTGCGACACAGCGCGTCCGCATCTCCCGGGACGTCATGTTTGACGAAGGGCGAGGCTGGACCTGGGACAAGGTGGTGGACGACGGCTCGACTTCGACCCTCAGGGACTTCATCGTTGACTACGTCCACCTGGAGGGAGCCGGGGGAGTTAGCAGCTCATCTTCACCGAGCTCGTCCTCGGCAACTGGCTCGCCATCAGCGTCGGCGAGCCCTCCACTGCCTCCGCCACCAGCGAGTCCACCACCACCACCGGCTACGCCACGCACTCCTGCACCGGCTCCCCATTCTCCTGCACCGGCGTCGGCATCTCCAAGATCGGCACCAGCAGCTTTGGCCCGTCAGCGTTCGGTGGAATTCGCCACTCCGCTGTCCGACGATGAGGACCGCGTCGACGCCTACCACGACGACGAGCCTCTACGCTACCGCACCATGGACAACATCCTCGGCAACCAGCCTGTCCCTGGGTTGGCAGTACACGACTTCGAGGCGGAGCTGCACCTGGCACATGAGGACGGTGAGCCTCGCTCCTTCGCTGAGGCGGAGGGAGACGCGGCATGGCGTGCCACAATGCAGCAGGAGATGGACGCGGTAGAGCAAAACCGCACTAGGGAGCTCGCTGACCTCCCTCGTGGTCACCGCGCGATCACACTTAAGTGGGTGTTCAAGCTGAAGAGAGATGAAGCCGGTGCCATCGTCAAGCACAAGGCTCGCTTGGTGGCACGAGGCTTCGTGCAGCAGGAGGGGGTCGACTTCGACGACGCTTTCGCCCCCGTGGCATGGATGGAGTCCGTGTGACTCCTCATTGCGCTAGCTGCCCAGGAGGGCTGGCGTGTCCATCACATGGATGTCAAGTCGGTGTTCCTTAACGGCGACTTGAAGGAGGAGGTTTACGTACATCAGCTGCCGGGATTCGCAATTCCTGGTAAGGAGGGCAAGGTGCTTCGCCTGCGCAAGGCCCTCTACGGCTTGCGGCAGGCACCGAGGGCGTGGAATGCCAAGCTGGATTCCACGCTGAAGAGGATGGGCTTCAAGCAAAGCCTGCACGAGGCAGCCATCTACCGGCGGGGCAGTGGAGGAAAGGCCCTGCAGGTAGGAGTCTACGTCGACGATCTTGTGATCACCGGTATCAAGGAGGTGGAGATCGAGGCGTTCAAGGAGAAGATGAGGGCGACTTTCTAGATGAGCAACTTGGGCCCTCTCTCCTTCTATCTGGGGATCGAGGTCCAGCAGGACAGCTCTGGCACCTCTCTTCGTCAGACTGCCTACGCCAAGTGCATTGTGGAGCTTGGCGGTCTCACCGACTGCAACCCAGCCCACACTCCTATGGAGGAGAGGCTGAGGCTGAGCCGGGAAAGTACGGAGGAGTAGGTGGATGTGATGCAGTACCGGCGCATAGTGGGCAGCCTTCGCTACCTTGTCCACACGTGACCGGACTTGGCGTTCGTCGTCGGCTATGTCAGCCGGTTCATGCAGCGACCGACGACGGAGCACCAGCAGGCCGTAAAGAAGATCCTCCGCTACGTCGCGGGCACCTTCGACTACGGCTTGCACTACCCGAGGTGCCCCACGCGTGGCACATTTCATCGGGTACAGCGACAGCGACCACGCCGGCAACATCGACACGAGCAAGAGCACCAGTGGGACGTTGTTCTTCCTCGGCAAGTGTCCGATCAGCTGGCAGTCGGCCAAGCAGCAGGTGGTGGCTCTGTCCAGCTGCGAGGCAGAGTACATCGCAGCCACTACCGCTTCTACTCAGGCTCTGTGGCTGGCTCGGCTGCTTGGCGATCTCCTTGGTAGAGACGCAGAGGCAGTGGAGCTCAGGGTGGACAGCAAGTCCGCCTTGGCCTTGGCAAAGAATCCAGTTTTTCATGAGCGCAGCAAGCACATCCGGGTGAGGTACCATTTCATCAAGAGCTGTCTAGAGGAAGGGAGTGTCCGGGCCAACTACATCAGCACCCAAGACCAGCTCGCCGACCTCCTGACCAAGTTCCTTGGGCGAGTCAAGTTCTAGAAACTTCGCACCAGGATCGGAATGGCTCAGATACCTCACAAGGAACCACACAAGACTTAGGGAGAGAGTGATGGATAAGTATTGTGTTGGCTGTGGGGCTGCTGCAGTACGCAGCATATGTTTCTCTGTGTGTCAAGGACAGCATCTTTGACTGTAGGACAGCAGTTAGCATCTGCTTTTAGGACAACATCTAGGACAGCATTTAGGACATCTAGGGCAGCATCTTAGTGTCAGTTTAGACTAGCATCTTAGACTAGCATCTTGGCATATGCCTGGCTGCCTAGCGGCCCTATAAATATGTATCCCCAACCCCTCAGGTTGGCATCATATTGTGTGAGAAATAAACCCAGAAAATTGCCTCAACTCTGAGTTCTCCAAGTGTGATCCTCTCGATGAGAGTAAGGATCCTGCTCATACCTAAAGCAAGGATCCAGAGACTAACAAGATAGAGCCCGAGAAGTACAGTGGAGAAGAAAAAGAAGCCACCTGCGGTGACTGGCCCTACCATGTAGTTGTAGTATCCCAAGACCCCAGTGACCAGGCCACCACAAGTGACAATGCCGTTTGATATGTCGAATAAATGGTTCAGGTAATCATTCTCTTGATCGCTGATGTCTCCCTGTGTATCGCTATCATTGGTGGTGAAGGTGGGCAGCAAATACTTGTTTACTGAATGCTGAAACTTTGGTAGAAGGAACGCTGAAACTTTGGTAGAAGGAGGGCGACAATGACGATCACGAACAACACGGTGAGGATGGTCAAGGCATAGCATCCGTTGGACAGGAGAATGAGAAGGCACATTGCCTGTTCTAGGAGGAACCATGATATGCAGACCAAGGCATTGCCCCAATTTGGCAGTTTAATCAGGAGTACTGCATTTAAGATGAAGAAGGCCACAATATCAAGTGCAAACCATCTCTTCATGGTGATTGATGCTGATGAAGAAAGATTCATGTACGCAGAAAACATCATGGTGCAAGCAAACGACATGGCCTTGAGAGTATAGTTGGGCCACGTTTTCTTTCGCCTTTCGACCTGACCAGCTGGGGTATCATTGCCATAAATGAGCTGCATTTTTGTTGGTAAAAGAAAAAGTAGTTATATTAAGTTTAGATATGCTGAAGATAATCAACAACTATGTACGATTTTAGAGTACATACACATCAAAATCAGTATGGACTGTCTGCCTATTTTTCTGTCTATTTTTTTTCTGAGCCCTCCCGGTTTTTTTTTTTTTTTTGTCCGCTCAGTGCTCTGCGTCGGTGTCCGTGTTTTCGTTTTTTTGCTCTGCCTTATTTCCCGTTGTTCCCTACTGCTTTTTTTCGTTTGATTGGTTTCTGTGTTTTTTCTGTCCCGCTTGGTTTTCCGTTTTTGGTTTTTGATTTCTTTTATCCTACTTGATTTGTTGTTCCAACTTTTTCCCCACACGTTCCTCTATGTACATGGTTCTTTTTTCATGAACGTATAAAAAATAAATAATAAATATATACAACATTATGGATAACTATTGATTTTTTCTCACTACTAAATTCTTTTATCCTACTTGTTTTTTATTATAATCTAAATCGACCAATGGTGTGATCTGATTAATCGTGAACTAAATCTTTTGGAAAAAAAACCCCATGAACTATATCTTGATCAGTTTGTTCACTTGTCCACAATTTGTTATCTAATGCATCTAAATAAATATATCTTTAGAATCGTTCATGAGGATTTTCATATGGAAAATTAAGAGAGGACTCATGTCATAATCAGATATTATAATTACATATTTTTATGGATCTTCGAAGAAAGTTATGGAGCTCGATGTTTAATTGTAGCAACTCAAGTCAATATGAAAAACTAAAATTACAATATATTACATCTAAACTTTTTTATGTCTTGGAAATGGTGAAAAAACCTCTTTCAAGGTTGTATTTTAATTTGGTACATGTTTGTTAGGACATTGTCATATACCTTGAAAATTAGCGGCTTCAGGGAGTGGCAGCGCAATCCTCCTCCATGACGATTCCTTGATTTGAGCGATGTTGCTTGGCAGCTCGCTGCTTTTTATCTCCGGTTGGAACTGGGCTCAAAAAAAAAAATGAACACAAAAATCGTTAGGTTTTCCAAGCTCTTATTAAAAGATTCGGCTTTTTATCAACAGCCCTGACACCAGAGTACATGCAAATTGTGTATAAAAAAATCTGGGCTAGTAGACGAGGAGCATTCTTGGAAAAACTAAAGTGAATGAGACGCAAAAATGGAGGTTTGAAATGATTATTACGACTAGTATCTTCATCTCTTGGTCGAAATTGGCCTCTATCTGGACCATCCTCTCGCCTTCTGCTGTTCCCACCCGGCCGCCCGTGGACGAGAGGGCGACCATCTGGGTGCGGACGCTCTCGTGGTACTTGAACGGGTCCTCCCCTTCCGCCACGTCCACGATCAACGACCCGTACAGCCCTGCCGCCCTTTGCAACCCGTAGTGCCCGTGGTAGAAGTACGTCCCCGGCTGCAGCCATGAAAAGGAAATTCTTCAGTTTCAATTGATCTCTCGGCATGAACAAGCCAGTTGTATAGGTAAATGGATGAGTCATGAGTGAGTGGCCGGTCCTCAGCACCTTGTCGACGACGAAGCCGTAGGTGAAGATTCCTTCAGGGTTACGTTGACGGCACACTGGGAGATCGCCGCCGTGCCGTCCGCCCACGGCGTCCCGATCTGACCATGCATGCCAGCGTTTAGCGAAGTCAAGAGCACACAAGACAGAGCTTGTATTTTGAAACAGAAACAAATCTGAATTCTTAAGATTTCATAGAGAAAAAAAAAAACGCACTCGCAGAGTCGCAGTGTGCACTGGTGCTGGAGTGATGGTTACCTGTCTGATGCCATGCATCCCTGTGGATAACGAAACATTTGCAGATGACGACTCCCTCGGTGTGGAGCGCGTTCTTGAGCTGAATGTGGATGGTGTCGCCGGCCCGCACAGAGATCGTTGGGCCCTGGAACTGGCCATTGATGCCGATCACCACCTTCTCCTCGCAGTCGGGAGACCAGAACATGTTGCTGATCTCCCACTTGAAGTGTCGGGCCTTGGCCGCCTCCGCCGCGCAATGCTGCCACGCCATCAGGGCCAGCAGAGGAAGTCTCATGCAGGACTGTCTGCAGGCAGTCTAGGCCGCCCCCAACTAAATGCACTTGGGGAGAGGAGAGCTTTTCAGAAGCAATGGAGTAATGCAGCAGACTATATAGTGGGATGGGGATGGAAAGGCAGGCTGGGGATGGCAAGAGGAGGGAGGCGACCTGAGCAGCGCTAGGGGGTCAGTGAAGAAAGTCGTGGCAACTGGCAAGGATGTGCGTGTCTATGCTGGTCAATTTATGCTCGCCAAAAATGCTTATCTCATCACCTCAGTTACTGCTCCATTTTCTTTATTTCAGTTAGCTACAGACCTGTGTCTGTGTTGTTTATTTATGGAACAGCAGGGGCTTGCAACTTGCACCTCTACTGAAATTTATTTATTAAAAAGAGTTTAAGCTACACCACAGCCCTGTGTTAGTACATGACATTTTTTTTTTCATGACAAAAATTGTGACCAGCATTTGAAAATATAAAATTCTACTCCGTAGCAGTTAGTGTCTTATTGGAGACTTGGAGTTAGGTTGCAGACGCCAGGCAGAGTAGGCTGTTTATATGTGATAAACGCCTGCGTTAATAGGCAGTTTCCTGGTTGCTCGCAAGCAAAAGTGTTTGAGAGATAGTTTCAGCTGTCAGCTCTGCATAGTTTTTGTTTCATCTTTCTGGACGAGGAATAAAAAGTTGCTTTTGGCATATCATAGGTCTCTCCTCCTTGTGACGAGGTTGTCTACTTCTGTACCTCTACCGAAATGGTTTTATGCAAAGGCAACAAGCAAGCGTCTCGGTGTTGTCATGTTTCTCCTCTTTCAAGTTCCTTCACCAGCAAAGATGCAGAGTTTGCCAACTGACCATAGATCAGTTGGTAGAACTGTACCAGACACTAACATCAAGGATTAAATCATGATATTCGCACATTTTTTCTGGGATTTTTTCAGAATTTATCGGCGTTATATATTAAATGGTAAGTGACGTTTCAGAATAAGGCGTCGAGATTCACCGGCATTATGCGTTAAGTGGCGAGTAATGTTCCCATTGACAACGATGCGCCAATTATGACTTCGGGAATGTACATATCCGCCGGTTCAGTCCTTCGGTCTTCGGAGATGCTCATAGGGGTAAGGTTTGCGTACCTATATTCATAGGGGTGAGTGTGCGTGTGTTACGAGCGTCTGCGTTACCATGTAATTCTAAAAAAAGCAAAATTTACGCAAACACCTTTGAAAATATGTGTATGTGGCTTTTAATTACTTTTTTTATATCGTTGAATTCAAGAAGAAGAGTTTGAACAAACAAACAGCGTACAATGCACTTCACCCGCGCACCGAAGGAAGTGACGGGATTGCCCCTGGTCTGCACATGATTT
Organism: Bothriochloa decipiens; assembly: GCA_023333625.1. Classification (NCBI taxonomy): domain Eukaryota; kingdom Viridiplantae; phylum Streptophyta; class Magnoliopsida; order Poales; family Poaceae; genus Bothriochloa; species Bothriochloa decipiens. The sequence goes on from CM041636.1 coordinate 54,238,656, forward strand.
TACTTCCTGAGCCCCTGAGTTGAGCCACTTGATGTGGCGTGAAGTGAAATGCGCTGTCCTCTTTGGTCCGGGTCCGGCCGTCCTTCCCCGTTCCGCCACCAGCAACGTTTTTTTCTTTTTTTTTTACAATGCAAAGTGTAAACCATATATATCTACGGTATAATGGTGAAAACTCTTTTTTTTAAAAAAGTAATAATATACAGTTTTTTTTGAGGCATCTGGCATGGGTTGTTGACTGACTTCTTGTGTTGCACTAGGAAGGCCCACCTCCTCCTCAATCCGCAAATTCTCACCTGCAAAGCCGTCCTCCCTGTCGCCAACCATTCCGGATTTGACTCTGCTCCGCCCCCACATGTTCGGTCTCCTTCTCGCTTGCTCTGCTCTTCCTCCCCACCAGCGCCCGCGACTATGACGCCATCGAGGCGGGGATTTCTAGTCCTGCTGCCCACGATCTAGTCCTCCTCGTCAAATCGCCGATCATCAGATGCCCCCGGCGCGGGACTTGCGATGATGAAGTGAGGAGGACCAACCCCATCACCGCCGTTCCGCCAACAAGGAGGGCAAGAAACCAGTTCTTCATGCTGATGGAAGTGGAATGCAACAGCAGGTGAGATTGCTGGAGATCGAGTCGCCCAAGTAATGGCGATTAGTCGTATTTACCTGTTCCACAAACCCGATTAGCTCGATTAGGTTTCTAGGAATCTAGTCGTCTGACTAGCAGTCGACTTGTCGAGATTAGTCGTCCAATCAGGGACGGAGGCACGACGGCGATTAGGCTGCACGTTGGGTTGAGCTGCCAGTTGAAGATATTGGGCTGCTAATTTGGTCCCATCTTCCATGTGTTTCAGTTATTTATTCACAGTACGCTTTCTGCCTTGCTCTTGCTCTGCGCTGCTGCCTGATGCTCTGCTCTCTGCTTCTGGTCACACTAGTTTTTTTTTTTTTAATGAGATTTACTCGGCTTATAAGGAAGCCAATTACAGGTTCTTACAGACTGGGGAAACCATTTTGAAATAAAAACCGAAAGCACTCGAACCATGGAGAACAGTTGAGAAAGAATAAAAAAATTACTTTGTTTCAAGGAGATAGAAAGATAAGAGAAACATATTTGACTGCTGCTCTTGTGGTGATTACAGCAATTTGTATTCTGTGTTCACGGTCTTGTTGCTTGCCAAGTTGTGACAACACGCCATGGCGGCATAACCTGATCAGAGGAGTTGCTTATCAGACATGATATAATATGGTGATTGGTGAGAACTTATGGCAGCCATCAGAGATCAACGGCAGGGATGAAAACCTAAGGAGCAGAACTACATCTTAATCTTACAAATGTGGCATTAATCCTACTACTAAAAATGCAGTCGTAGACTCCAAAATATCCATATCATATATTGCAATATGTTGTGTTGCACAAATACTTAAGAATAGATGCAGTAATGCAAAGGAGCTAGCAAGAAAATGAAACTTTAACAGAGCTGCAGACCTTATTGTGTGCATAGTTCTATTGACAATGGAACTTGGTACAAGGGTGTATATCTGTGCTATATGTAGTATCACTGTATGAAGCTGTATTTAGTACACCTGAATCAAGCTGTATGTGATAAACATCCATATACAATATTGATCTTCTTTTTTTTTTTTTGAGGAATATGGAAGGGTTTGCACCCCTACATTATTTATTATAATTAAAATAGTTCAAACATGAAAGGTAAAGGAGTGGCTGCAAAAACAGTATTGACCTTCACTACTTGGTAAAGCAAGCAAGCAGTGAAGCATGAGCAGAAGCAGAGCAGAATATCAGGTAGCAGCGCAGAGTATCAGCAAGACAGTAAGCCAATTGTGAAAATTTTTGCGGAAACAAATGGGACAAATGGGCAGCTAAGAGCTAAACCATCTCAAGCAATCTCACCTACTGTTACTACCCACTCGTTGTTGGCGGAATGGCGATGATGGGGTTGCTCCTCACTTGACCCTCGCTAGTCCCGCGACTGTCGCAAACCATGGAGATCATGGTGGTCGGCGATTTGACGACGAGGACTGCAGATCATGGGCAGCAGGGGTAGCAGAAATCCCCTCTCGGCCGGTGGCTCCTGTGGTTGGCCTCGTCGCAGATAACGGTGAGGAGGAAGAGCGAAGCAGGGAGTGAAGCGAGGAGAGGGAGACGTGCGGAGGCGGCGGAGCAGAGAGAAAAATCCAGGATGGTCGGGGACGGAGGACGGAAGGGCTTTCTCGGCTTTGTAGGGAAAGGAAATGACGACCCAAGCAAAAGCGGACGGAACAAGAGGAAAACGGCGGACGACCCAAGGAAACGGAAAATGATGGCCGGCCCGAGCGGCTTGACCGCGCCATTTCACCCCACATCTCATCATCAATAGAATCATGTGTGGATCAAGGGCAAACCCGTCAATTCCTAGGAGTGAAGAAATCGTCGGAGAAGCAAAGGCAGGTATTTAGAGGGTAATTAGCAGCACCAGCCAATGAAGAAAGCTCTGAGACGAGGGCAAATGCATCGGTATTGTTTCATTACTTTAATAATGGATTTCATTAATCCGGCCTCTATATCCTCCAAGGATATACATAGTCAAAAGAAGACAAGAGTACTTAGACTCGCACTTCAACAAAAAGGAGAATACATAATAAAAAGAAGTAAAAAAAATGTAGGATCTCGGTACATCTCTACTTCCCCGCATGCTCTCATGAAACGGACAAATTGTTGAGCACAAGTCGTCGCCGCCTCTAGTGCACTATCGCTGTGGACCTCTGTTGTGCCATCTTGATCCACTTCAAAAGTGCTGACGTAAAGAGTCGCTGGTTAGCCCACCTTCATTCATCATCGTCGTGCAATCGGAACTAGCCGATTAGACAAAGAGCCGACAGGATCCGCCTTCGCTTTGCTGAACTCTTAGGCCGCCTCCACCGCTAGGACACCGTTGTCTATGAAGCCCTCGAAGCCAGCTTCGCTAGATCATCTTCTTCTAGCCGAGGACTAGTCGTCGACATGCATGGGCGTAGAACCATGTCCACCCTGCCGCTGCCTGGCCTAGATCCGCGATCGCAGGGCCACGGGGCGTGCCAGACCCGCCGCGTCCAGCCAGCACTGTTCCATGAAATGCATCCACGTATGTAAGAGCGTACGTGGAGCTTACTCCAAAATGCTTGCGTGTCACGTTTAGAAGTGTCTAAATGTGTGAAAAAATAAAATTCAGCCATCATGACATTTTGTCCTCTAGTGGATGAAATTTGTTTTTTCATATGAATTTTTACAAAATATGTTTAAATCTTAAAATTTGGTACAATACTCATTTAGTATATTACTATTGGCTGTAAAGTTTAAAAATTTTTAGACATTTCTAAATGTGACATGTAAGCATTATGGAGTAAACTCCGCGTATGCTCTTACGTACGTAATTTTCGTTCTGGCACCGTTCCTGTACAGAGGTGGTACAGCCGCCTACAGCGCTGTGGGCAGGCAGGGAAACCAGATCGCAGCCCACGGCCTCCCGCTGCACTGCGCCACGTTGACCTCTCACTGCGCGTCGTCTCTACCTATGGATGAAAACGGTACGGATATTTTCCGAACGTATTCGGTACCGAATTCGTTTAGAGGGGTTTTAATCCGTCCGTATCTGAGTTCGGATATTCGACATCCGATACCGTATCCGTATCCGAATATTGAAATCGCATATTTATAATGTCGACATCCAATCGTATCTTATCTGGCATGGTTGACATTATCCGTATTCGAATCCGAATCCGACCAAATATATGAAAACAAATGTGGTATCGGCGATATCCGTTCGTATCCGATCCGTTTTCACCGGGATCTCCGCCCCGCGCCACCGCCCGTGCCAGCAGCCCCGACCAGCTCCTATGGGAGGCACTGGATCAAGACTAGAGGTTGCCGCAATGCCGTTGTCGTGCGGCCCGCAGAGGTGGATCCGCAGCAGAGACACCGAAGGAGCTGCCTGAACGTCATCCACGTCATCGCCGAACCTCCGTACTGAGGCCCTTCACCATGCCGCTCCCGCTCCATTCAGGCCCAGATCCGGGGGCATATAGCCTCGCCGCTGCCTTCTTAGTAGACGCGAATTCTTGGTGGGCAACTCTGGCAGCGGCGAGGTGGGAACCAATTAGTTCTAGTATACCACGTACTCCCTCCTGAAATACATTTTGCTTTATCCTAAGTCAAACTATTCTAAGTTTGACTAAATTTTTAAAGAAAAGTAATAATATTTATGATGTCAAATGTACATAATTAGGTTTATTATGAGATATATTTTCATAATATACTTGTTTCATGTGAGTTGACAGGACAATGAAAATGCACTAATACAAGATGGAGGGAGTAAATTATGAAATGACTTAACAGCTACTCCCTCCGTCCTAAAATAAATGTCATTCTCGTTTCCCGAGGAGTTAATATTTTTAAAATACCGGTAATTATATATTAAAATATATAAATATTTATGCTAAGTAATTAGTATCATCGGAAACATCTTTAAGTCTGATTTTCTTAACAAACTTAGTTAAAGTTAAAAAAGTTTAACTAACACGTATCCTATAGTGTTATTCGTTTCGGGACGGAGGGAGTAATAAGTACGGTGAATTGCCTCGTAGGTTGCCCTGTAGTAATTCTAGAGTCCTTAATTTGTGTGTATAACAAAGAAGTATTTGTAAGTTATATGACAACAACGAGTCATACTGGTGTATAAGGTGTCTCATTTTTGTAAGTTTTAGCTCATGGTGAGATGCTCACTCTCTTTACCTTTTTTTCTCCACGTCAGCAAAAATTTCTATCGAGTATGAAACCGCTGACGTGTGCATAGACCGGGCAGCCAATTGGGTGTCGAGCGCGTCTGGGCTCCTCTTTGCTTTCCTTTCCTTTCCTTTGTTGCAATAGCAGATAGCAGATAGGGGAAAGTCTGCTCGCAAGTTGCATCCTGTCGCGGTGTCCGATAAATAATATACAGACCAGGGCAATGGTGTCTGCCGATTCACCTAGTGGAGTACATAAACAGAAACAGCCACCAGCTCAGCAGCCATCGTCCTGCTCGACCGGGCAGTACTCCTTGAGGAGCTCCTCAAGTTCATGGCGGAGGATGATGAGCGAGAGCGCCGACAGGACGCCACAAGGACAAGGCGGACGGCGAAGGTGTTCTTGAATGTTGAGGCTGACCAGCTGCCAGAAGCCGCTGCTTTTCCTTCCCAGGTGAGCGACATACTCCTCCTACCTGGTAATGTTCCGACTCCTCATAGTCCATCCTGGCGCCTCCATGTCCTGCTCCTTCGCCTTCGCGGGCGCCTCTTCCTCCACGACATACCCGCCGAGATAAACTTGTCGGCCTTTCCACGTCTGGCCTTCCTTCCTTCAGCTGTTGTCCCAGACGTGCGTGCACTTCATGGCCAACCAGGCCATCCTGCTCATTTTCCTTCTCAGGCGAGCACTTCATGGCCAACCAGGCCATCCTGCTCGTTTTTCATCTCAGGCGAGCGAAATACTCCGTTCACGACTTCACGACCATCCTGCTGCTTTTCCTTCTCATGCGAGCGACATACTCCTGGCCGGTCATGTAGTTCGTCTCCTCAAGCTCCTCCTGAACGCGGCCGTCGAGGTCGTACGCCTCGCCTCGCACGCGGCCTCTTCCTCCACGACACATACCCGCCGAGATAAACTCGCCGGCCTTTCCGCGTCTGGCCTTTCCTTCCTTCAGCTGTTGTCCCAGAGGTGCGTGCGCCTCATACCTTGCCGTCCGGCCAGCTATGCCTGCTGACGCCGCCCGCGGTGCTTGGCTGCCCAATGTGTCCATGGACTTGCGGTGGACAATGGGCCGCCTCTGCCCGGTGCTACCTTGTCTGGCTGCTGATGCGGGTATTGTGGGCTGAGGTCCGGGAACTCCTCCTTCCGGGTCGCCACCACCACCAGCTGCTGCGCTCTTGGACCTGCGGCGCCGGCGCGTGGCGCGTCATCTCCCGCCGCGGCATCGGCCGCTCAGCTGCTGGCTGTTGGCCTTGGGGCCCTTGAAGCGGATCGCGGCCGAGTCTAGGCGCGCGCGCCGCGCGGCGTCCTCGGCGGTGTCCAAGGTGCTGGAAGGCGTCCGGGATCTCCACCACCCACTTGCCCCACGGCCGCTGCCGCACGCCCCGGTATCGCGCCAGCAGCTCCGGTGCCGGCACCGCCTTCACCGGGTCCCGGATCTCCGCCGCCCACTTACCCCACGGCGCTGCCACGGTACCGCGGTCCCGGTCCGGTGCATGGTGCAACATCACTGAATGAATCGACACGGCAGAGAGAGCGTGTCAGTCAGTTCGTCAGAAATGCAACAGGGAGTGCCACTGCCACCGTTTCTATAGCGTGGTCCTGCATCAATGTGTCTCTGCAACTCTTGTACTCCGTAACTGATTTGCAGTGGTTCTGCAGCTCCAATGCCCCCTGTTGGGAAGCGAGCAGGCCTGAATTCTGACAAACAAACAGAGCATGAAAGCATACATGTGCTCAATTTCCTTTTTTTTTTTTTTTTACAGGCCGAACAGGAAGTGGAAATCAGCGCTGTGGACGGGAGCAAAGAGGTGGTGGGAAGCATCGAACGAGCGAGCAAAACCGATGAAATCATGGCCTGCGAATCGCCGCAGCCACTAATTCCTCAGGTAAGGTGCATGGAAGACCTCTGTTTCTGGGGAAAACCTCTGTTTCGGGGTCACTGCCTCACTGGTACTCCTGTAGTCCTGTCCCGTTCATTGGCATTGGACTTCTATCGGGACCTCTTTCATATCCCAGCCCTTTGGAATTGGAACAAAGCCCTGTGTGATTTCTATTATGGCAGGTTTGATTCTCCGGAATTGGAATTGCAATTGCAATCGTTATGTGCAGTTGTGCACAGCACCACAGCAGTAGGCTAGACTGTATGGGAGTGGGGCAAAGTGCTTTGATGTCTGTAGAGACGTATAATCTCCTTTCCATTTTTCAGTCCAGGAATTCTATACAGCTCTAGACGGGCTTCACAAATTGATTTGAATCCTATTTTAGTTCCAAAGAGAATAGAACAGGGGCTACAAGCCATTTCTTGACATCCAAAATCGGTCTTAGACAAGGAAGAAGAAGAATAAAATCATATTTTTTTTCTCTTTAAAGGGAATTTCCCCCCGGCAAACCGATTGGTGGTAATATTTGGATTGAGAAATATTAAATGCTAATGATCAACAACTAATACGAAACTATGGATGAAATAAAAAAATACAGATAGACAGTCATATTGTATTTGATGTATTATAAAAGACTAAAAACTCAAATATTCATTTTAAATTCTCAAATTTTAAAATTTAATTATTCTTTTGAATTTTTAAAATGAGAAAATTTTGGACCTCTAAATGACTCAGCTAAAAAATTGGTCCACTACAAAAGTTATTATTATATTGGGAACTACAATTTGGGTGTACACCATGCAATGAGATCGTTTGAAAAAAAAAATCAAACTAGAAAGCTTAAAATAAGTATTTAGGCCTCTAAATGGTCTCAGATAAAATCTTGTCAAGTACATTGTCATTATTAGGGCTAAAATTGAAATAGGAGCGCATAGTTCAAGCCTAAGCAATTTAGTGGCGTTACAGTGCAATATAGCGGTCCTAGTTGGCATAGCGGCAACATGACAATAGCTTAGCACGGCCTCTTTTTTCTCGAAAAACGTAGGAAATCTATGCATTATTATATTAAAAAATGAAAGAATAGGGAAGAACCCATACAACACGCCCAAGGCCAGCCGAAATAAGCCAACACACACACTCACGCTAACCCACGCCATATGACTCCGCAACAACTCTCTGATCCTTTAGCGCAGCCTCTCTCCAGCGTAGCTTAGTGTTCAGTCTCTAAGATCTTTTCACAAACTCACAATATTAAATATTAAAATCTAATAGCATTAAACAAATATTTAAAACTCTAATTAAATATTTTTTGTGCACTAAACATTTATAGATCGTGTTGGTCTCTCTATACTTTGATAGAAAGTTTCTATTCATTCAAATTGATAGGAAAAAGTTATATTTTCTTTATATAAGAGAAATAGAGAATAAGTCACCTCCACGTCAGCAAAACCACCTAACAAACCGTTTTTGAAAATCTGTCAGTTGGGGATATTGTCTGATTTTGAAAGCTAAGGTGTGTATGTTGTCTCGTATTCAAGTTCATTTTTATTTCAAATCCAACCACTAGTTTAGGGTGTGCATTAAACTTTGCTCATTGTAGTTAGTTACTCTCAGCATATCCAAACTTAAAATTACTTTTTGTTTCCCAAAAAACATGCAGGTGATCTATGGTAATGGTACCACAGATGGTCAGTTTGAAAAGCGAAAGAAACCTTGGAGCAACTATACTCTGAACACCTTGTTATTCGCTTGTACCATGTTGTTTTCCACGTACATTAATCCATCTTCATCAACATCGATCACCATCAAGATATTGCTTGTGGTTGACATTGTGCTGTTCCTTGTCATCAACGCGGTACTCCTGATTACACTGCCAAATTGGGGCAATGCCTTGGCCTGCATTTCTTGGTTGCTCCTAGAACTCGCAATGTGCCTTCTAGTTCTACCGTTCAATGGATGGTATGCCTTGGCCATCCTCACCGTGCTATTCCTGATCGTTGTTGTCGCCCTACTCCAACCAAAGTTCCAGCATTCAGTAAAGAAGTATATCCTGCCCTCCTTCACTACAGAAGCTGGCGATGCACAGGGAGACATCGGCGATCAGGAGAATGATTACCTGAACCATTTATTCGACATATCAAACGGCATTGCCACCTGTGGCGGCCTGGTCACTGGGATCTTGGGATACTTCTCTTACATGGTAGGGCCAGTCACCGCAGCTGCCTTCTTCTTCTTCTGTACTGTACTTCTCGGGCTCTATCTGATGATGGTGATAGCGACGAGAGCTGTGTCTGCAACCCATGCCGCCTGCCTCGCCATCGTGCTCAAGGCCCTCCTACTGCTTACGATTATCACCGCCTCCGTCTCATTTGTTTGCCACTCATCAGTGACCATGTAGACTCCAGTCCAATCACAGAAAGACAAGCCGGAGTCTTGTTTTATAGATGGATCTTTATTTTCTTATTGTCAATTGTAATCTAAATACTCTTTAATTTACTTGCTTCTGTGAAGATGATGAGTATCCTGTGTGATGCTCCTATTTGTGCTCCAATTTAATTTTTTCGGTTCACAGACAGCAGTATAATTTATAACTGGGAATACAAACCTTCATTTGTGTCAGCTGAACTGTGATTGCTGTAACCTCGAATAAATGGTCATTAGCATGATATTCTGTGGCTAAACCTTATGGCACTAATTATTAGAGGTCTCACTGGCAATGATGGAAGCTTAAGTAGCAGAACAACATCACGAATGCAGTTGTAATGGCACTATAGCATTGAAGGTACCCGTGTCATATATGTTGTATTGTACATTCATCTTACACTTATGGAAAAAGAAGAAGAAAATAAAACCTTATTTTAGCCATGAGCTCCATCAAAGATGGAACTTTGGCATGCCTTAATATTCCTTCCGTTCTAAATTATTAATAGCTCTGGCTTTTCTTGATAGACATACCAGTAAGTGCATAGAAGAACAGTAAAAGCCAGAACGATTCTATAAGTTGGAAGAAAGGGGGTGACTAATACCGCACACAGGAGGGCAATGAAACATTGCAAGTTGCACAGTGGATGAGATAGGTTATAGCACAATGTTAGGCTGATTTATTTATGGGCGTCTAATCGGTTCCAGTGTCATTATGCCCTTCACAATCATAAATAAACAAACTTAGGAACCCATACACAGACACAGGGCACAGACACATACATTGATCAATACAAAAGCTAAAATATTAATATATCCCTTTTTCTAAAATACACAGAAACAGGGCAGGGGATACTGTTGTGCACAGTTAGATGTACTTATGCGATGTACTAGAGAAAGGAAGCAGCGAAGTAGAGTGCCGTCAAAAGCAGAGCATAGGCAGAGGAAAACTGAGTACAAGGCAGAGGCGCGATTCTTTGCCATGCCGTGCCGTCTGAGCAAACTAAGCCAAACAGGGCCTAAACTCATTTAAGCCCAACCCACTGGCTGGTCGGCCCGTGGGCTGTGCTCTGTTGTCCCGCAAAGATTTACATCAAGTAGATCAACCGTGTGATTAATTTCAGGTACTTGTGCTCTCCCAAATCCGAGTTCTGCAATCAGCGCAGAGCGGCCGCCAACTCCTCAGCGGCTATATTTTCCGCCCTGCTTCCATCGGATACCTTCAACACTAATACTGTATTTTCATAGCGTAATTAAACATTCGTGATTTCTTCTGTTCCTCATAAATTTCCATCATTGACATTGATCACTGATAATTAGTGACATCAGGTTTAACCATTGAATATCATGTCCACTGTGAACCAACAAAAATACAGTGCACAAATCGGAGCATCACACAGCGTACTCATCATCTACATAGAAGCAAGTAAATTAAAGACTATTTAGATTACCATTGATAATAAGAAAATAAAGATCCGTGGACCGTGGATTGGATCCATGAAACAAGACACCTCGTTAGAGCATGGCGAGTGTCTTCCTGTGATTGGACCCATGGTCACTGATGAGTGGCGAACAAATGAGACGGAGGCGGTGATAATCGTAAGCAGTAGGAGGGCCTTGAGCACGATGGCGAGGCAGGCGGCATGGGTTGCAGACACAGCTCTCACCGCTATCACCATCATCAGATAGAGCCCGAGAAGTACAGTGCAGAAGAAAAAGAAGGCAGCTATGGTGACTGGTCCTTCCATGTAAGAGTAGTATTCCCAAGATCCCGGTGACCAGGCCGCCGCAGGTGGCAATGCCGTTTGATATGTCGAATAAATGGTTCAGGTAATCGTTCTCTTGATCGCCGATGTCGCGCTGTGTATCGCCATCATCGGTGGTGAAGGAGGGCAAGACGTACTTCTTGGCTGAATGCTGAAACTTTGGTTCAAGGACGTCAATAGCAACGATCAGGAACAACACGACGAGAATACTGAAGGCATACCATCCGTTGAACGGTAGAATGAGAAGGCACATCGCTAGTTCTAGGAGTAACCATGAGATGCAGGCCAAGGCATTGCCCCAATTTGGCAGTTTTATCAGCAGTGCTGCGTTGATGATGAGGAACACCACGATGTCAATCACAAGCAATATCTTGATGGTGATCGATGTTGATGAAGGAGGATTCATGTACGCAGAAAACAACATGGACAAGCGAATAATAGGGTGTTCAGAGTATAGTTTGGCCAACTTTTCTTTTGCCCTCCGAGATGATCGGTTGTGTAGTTATTGATACAGATGACCTGCATTTTTTTTTGGAAAAAAACTAATTTCATTAAGTTTAGATATCCTGAGAGTAATCAACAACTATGTACAATTTTAGAATACATCAAATCAGTATGGACTGTCTATAATCTTTATTTAGGAAAAAGCTGAAGTTACTCCCTTCATGTTGGGGATAACCCCCCTAAACTAACATTCGATTTATTTACTATTCAAATCAGTATGAACTGCAGCTACCTCGCACCTCCTGACCGCAGACCAGCAACAGCAGCACATACCTGGCGCGGCACGAACCCGCACGTCGAAACAGCAGCAGTGGCTGCGCCACCCGCTGTCCAGGCGATGGGATCGGGCCCGCCACCGCCGGACCCGGCCACCGGCGCAAGCACGCTGGCCGCCGCCGGGGAGGGCGCCCGGGCACCGCCAGGCACCAGATCCGGCCGGGGAGAGGCCGTATCCAGCCGCCAACAGCCGCTAGGTCGCCAGGCGACCCGACGCCGCCAGGTCTGGCCACCGGCGCAGGAACGCCTGCCGCCGCCGGAGAGGCGCCCAAGGCACCGAGGCACTGGATCCGGCCTGGGAGAGGCCGGATACGGCCGCCAGTTGCCGCCAGCTCGTCGCGCGACCCGCCGCTGCCAGATCCGGCCACCGGCGCAGGAACGCCGGCCGCCGCTGGGGAGGGTGCTCAGGCACCGCCAGGCACCGGATCTGGCCGGGGAGAGGCCGGATCCGGCCGCCATTCACCACCAGCTCGCCGGACGACATGTTTAGGGTAAGGGGGTGGGGGGCTTAGGGAGGAGAGACACGGACGGTGGGCGGTTTTTGGGTCCGCCGCTGGCCGCCGCCGCCACGGAGCAGCAGGCAGCGGCGACGACCGTCGGAGGTCGGGGAAGGAGTGCCTAGTGGCGGCGCCGGCAGGGGTCCGCCCGAGTCGCCCGAAGGGGGCGTTCGGGGGTTGGGCGGAGAGTCGTTCCAAACAGTATCGGAGACTCGTCAGACATACTCTCTTCTTACATAAGCCACGACTAGGGCCACAGCTCGGGCTGCCCTAATGTTTGTCAGTGAGACAAGTGTGCATGCAACGAATTAACCAAATGAAATCTCCGATTAGTCATGTTCCATGTGAGTATGGTAACACCAAAGCATTTTGTGAGTCGGCCCAAAGAAAATCCTAACTATTGGAGCCAAAATAACCCTACCCATGAGCCGAGCCAAGGAACCCAACCAACTGATCTATGATCAGTTCATAAAATCTCTCCGAACTTAAATACCAGAGAAACCTACACATCTTAACTTTCAAAATCAAACAATATATACTCCTTACCGCTTTCTCTTTTGCAGGTGGTTTCCAAGACATGGCAGCAGGGCCCACATGTCATTTAGTTTCTCTTCCTTCTATATGAATAATAAATAAAACATAACTTTTTGAAATGAAATTTGAATAGATAGAAACTTTGTAGCAAAGTTGTAGAGCTCAACAGGATCTAGAACTTTTTAGTTGATAATTTTTTTGTTTAATATAGTTGTAAAATATTCTTTTAAAGATATCAGATTGTAAAATCCAATTTTTTGAATTTAGAAAGATCTTGGATGTTGATATAGTCTATACCAAAGTTGTAAGATCTATAATAATATTGTCATTGGAAAATATGAGAAAAGGCTTAAATATTAAAACCTAAGAACTTAACATGAATATTTGAGATTTACTCTTTGATTGTACGTGAAATACAATATGGGCCGTCTTATCTATATTTTTTATTTAACCCATAGTTTCAGATTCATTATCAACATTTAACATTCCTCAACTATTGCCACCATTGTGGTATGGTATGCCTTGCGAAAACAGTCTTTTAAAACCAAAAAAAAAAAATCCTAACTTGATTGTTCTTTTTGTCTATAAATAGAAATCACAGTAATTCGGGATTGTATTCCAAGAGCTGGGATTTGAAAGAGACGTTTTTCGTTAGAATAGAAGTCCAATGCCAACGGCCAGGAGTACAGTACTGCATCTTCTGGGCACAGTGAGAGATCGATTTTCCATAGTACCTGAAGAATTAGCGATTTCGGCGATTGGCAGGCCATGATTTGGTCAATTTTTGCTTGCTCGCCCGGTGATTTCCACCTGCTGCTTGCCGCAGTTGTTCTCAGTGAGGCAGTTCTGACTGTTGACTGTTCCCCCTGAAAAAGAAAAGGACGACAAAAACTTATTTTAGCGAGGACTTCTCCTATATCCACATGACGGAGGAGGAGCGGAGCGTATAGCAACCTTGCTTCTTTCCCCGTCTCTCCTTCGGTCCTTCCGCTTCTATTGTAGTCTCCTCTCGCCATGGAGGAAACCGTCCACGCACGCCGCCCCCATAATGTTACATCTAGCAGGTGTCTGCCGGTTGAGTTTCCATCGGACGCGGCAGGTGCACACCGGCGCGACCCGAGCCAGTTTTTTCTCTTGTTCCATCCGCCGTTCTTTTCTTTCCCCGCAATTCCGCAAAGCCTCTCCTCCCGTCTCGTCCTCCGTCCCCGGTCCCCAACCATTCTGGAATTTTTCTCTCTGCTCCGCCTCCACACGTCTCCCTCCCGTCGCTTCACTCCCCGCTCTTCCTCCCCACCCGCCCCGTCCTCTGCGACGAGGCTCGCCATCAGCGCCCGCGACGGCGACGCCACCGGGCCCGGGGCTTTCTTCTACCCCTGCTGATCATGGTCTGCAGTCCTCGTCCTCAAATCGCCAAACCACTCCACTTCAAGCGAGGAGGAGCAAACCCATCTCCGCCACTCAGCCAACAACGAGGGCAACAGCAGGTAAGATTGCTGGAGATCGACTCGGCCGAGTAATCGCGATTAGTCCTACACACCGGTTCCATTTTTTTTTTAGGGAACAGGAGGGGCTGAGGAGCCCCTACTGGGATTTTATTAAAAAGCAACCAAGAAGGTTACAGAGTACATGAACTAACCCAAAAATAAAAGAACAAGAAAGATGAAAGACGACCAAGCTCCACTAGGTCTCTAGGATTCTATCATTCTAGTCGTCGTCTGAGTTAGTGGTCCATTTGTCGAGCTTAGTCGTCCGATCAGGGAGGGAGGACGGCGATTAGGCTGCACCTTGGGATTAGCGGCCAGTTGAGTATATTGGGCTGCTACTTTGTCCAATTCGCTTCCGCTAATCTATTCACAATTGGCTTTTCTCTTCCTCTGCACCGCTGCCTCATGCTCTGTTCTGCTTGATTCTCTGTTTCTGCTCGCACTAGCCGATGGCTTCATGAACTCATGCTTCGCTGCTTGCTTTCTTTACCAATTAATGATGATGAATACTGTATACTATATCACATACAGCTTCATACAGTTATACTACATATGTAGTACAATGGCATGAAGGCAGGACTGGACTACCAACTACGTTTGATCAGTCGTCTGATCAGTCCCTTACTACAAGTACCGACTAGGTGACTTGATACCATTATCTGAAGCTCACTTGGGCCCAACACAATATCACTTGCATGTTTCAACTTACGTCAGCTACCCTGCTTGTGTTAAGTTCAATTTTCAATGGAGCTATGCCTGCAATAAGTCTGCAGCTGGGTTAAAGTTTCATTTTCGTGCTCTGCATAATTTCATCCATTCTGAAGCATTTGTGAAAATACAACATAATTAAAACTGCATTTTTTAGTGCCATAAGTTTTCAAAGTCCAATAAGCAACTCCTCCATCAGGTTATGCTGCCATGGCGTGTTGTCACAACGTAGCAAGTGACAAGACTGTGAACACAAAATGCAAATCTCGGTAATCACCACAAGGGCAACAATCAAATATTTTGCTATTACCCCTCTCTTTCATTGAAACCGAGTAAGTAATTTTTTTATTCTCTCTTGAAATTTAGTAGGTAATTTTTACTTCTGGCAGGTTGTGCCAATGAAAACGTCATGCAAGATATGATGATTGAATTATATAATCAAGTCCAGTGAGATTGGTAATCTTATAGGTTTGTTTGATTTGAGAAAAACATGCCATTTATTCAGCTTCACCTTCACATGACATGGCCAAATATTATTCTGTATTCCTTTTTATTTTTGGTTGATATCATAGCCGGTTTGTAACCTTGTTAACATCCAAAGCTATGGTTCTCAATGTATTACCACACAGATTCACATTGGTTATCTTTACAAGGCCATGAAATTACTAAAACTGTGGTCAGCTGATCTATTCTTCTCAGCCTGTGTGACGTGTTCAGCAGTTTGATGTGAAATTATAATGAACTAAATTTTTGGATAATGCGAGGAGATATAAGAAAGGGTTGTGGCAACGTTTTCTTACCATTTATTTTTCAAACTGTGAGCCAAATTTATGATTCAGTAAATCTTCTTTATTGCACACTTGTGAATAGCTCACTCTACAAATATAGGGAAATGTTGGGGAGAGCAAGAACAAAAGGAATTTGACATTAACATGTCCATAGTTTTTGCTCTTCTGGCATAGATGTGCTTCTTTAAAACTACTAAAATATGACACTTAGTAATTCTAATTCAATTACACAATGCTGTCATTGATATTGCTCACTGGATTTGAATGATTCTCAAATACAGGAGTTGTCTCGTTTTTGTTCTTATTTGCAATATACTTGTTGCAGACTTTCCTGTCATGGGGATGCCCATGCGGCTGTAATCAATTAATGGGCTCGAGACCCCACCAGAGGGGAGAGCCC
>CM041636.1:54259672-54305935 GCA_023333625.1 Bothriochloa decipiens
CCTCGAAGAGGGGCGAAAATCACACGCCTCAATCGCCCAAACCAGCAACGGGAAGGTCGGAACCCTAAGAAACTCGCGCGGTGGCAGAAGAGAAGACTGGCCGCGAAGGCGTACGTACCTTCTTGCAGGTGAGCGGCGAGGCGAGGAAGTAGACGCAGTCGGTGCTGCGGCGGAGCGCCTCCTCCTCCGGCGTCAGCGGCTTCGCGGCGGCGGCGGCGGCCCCCGCGGCGCCGTCCACCTCCATGGCCCCCGTTCCGACGGTGGCGGTGGGCCGCGGGATCCTCGTCGTCCCTTGCCCCGGCCCAAGCGTCGATCGCGGCGGGCGGAGATAGGGGGCTCCTGGCGGCGGCGGGCAGGCGGGGGATAGATCTACGGCCGCCTCCGCTCCGCGGGGAGGAGGCTAGGCTAGGGTTGGCGAAGGTGACGGGCGGGAGAGAGGGGGGAGGGATGGGCTCGTCGCGTGTGGACTTGGCTGGATTGGAGCCGCCTCTGCCTCTGCGACCTCTGCCTGCGGGTCTATCACGGGAAGGGGACACGCAAGGCAACGAACCAAACCGTGGCGCCCTCTCGCTAGACCGCGCAGTGTTGCGTTGCGTGTGCCTCTGCTCCGATTCGGTTCGCGGCTCTTTCCTTTCCTGCTCATGCTCCGTAGTTTCCACACTGACCATTCAGCCTTCGATTCTAATTGTTATTTTGTGTGTATTGTTTATGTGAAATTAAACTGGTTCTATAAAATTTTGTATATATTTGTGCATTTCAAATGAGCACGTAGGCTTAGACTTGTATTTACAATAACTAGAAGGTAATCCTCGAGCGAACAAGGACGGGTCATGACCTAGCCCCCACCTCTGGCACCTGACCTGCCGCCACCGCGGCGCTGGCGCCCGCCCCCACCTCCCTGCGCTCCTCCACGCCCAGATCCACCCTCCACCAACTCCTGCTATGCTCCTGTTCCCCCGTCCGTGGCAACGACGGCACGCACGGGCCGGCGGGCCGCCGCCGTCGACGTCTTCCGCGGCGGCCGCCACAGGCACGGGCTCGCGCTCGAGCGAGCCGCCGCCTTCCCCTCGCGCCTCGTCTCCGTAAAGGCCGCGCACCTCCTCCGCTGCCTCGTCGACGGGTGCGGACGCCTGCCATGGCGCGCTGTCCGTGGGGAGGTCGGCCATGGCAGCCTCCCAGGCCTGGGTGCGGTCGGTGTCGCCGGCGGCCGCCGCAGGAGCGGGCTCGGGTGGAGGCGAGCCGCGGCCATCCTCCCCACGCGCCTCTCTCCGTTCCGGACGCGCACCTCCCCCACTCCCCCACCGACGGGCGCGGACGCCGCCCATGGTTCGACCTCGCCGTCCACGCGGAGCTCGGCCAGGGCGGCCTCCCCAGCCCAGTCACGAGCGGTGCCGCCGGAGTCCGCTCACCCCTCCATTGTTGCTTGGGTGTCGGGGAACTCGCAGCCTCCGGCCATGGGCGATGACAAGCCCGGGTTGCTTAGATCCGCGTCGGCCCTCAGCAAGGAGGCCACCAGCTCCGTGACCGGCGTCCAGCGGCCGCCTTCCTCGCCGCTGCCGGCCATGGGGGCCCGGCCCACGCTGAATGACACCGAGCAGCCGCCGCCGGGTTCCCCGTCTTCGGCCTCTTCTGCTCCGCGCCCGGCGAGAAAGATTTCGCTGCTGCGACGGCCGGCGTTGAGGACGGGGTCCTCCGCACGTCGCCAGTGAACGTAACCTCAGCACCACCCGTGCAGCCGTCATGGATGGCGTCGAGGACGAGGTCCTCCGCAATCCCCTGGTGGGCGAGCAAACCGGGGCCGACTACTCCATAGTCGTCATGGAGGATGTCCCGGAGGACGACGACGCGGACGTGGCCAGATGTGGCCTCGGCCTCGACGCCTTCCTCGTCAACCCGTCCGCCCCCGCCGCGAGCCCGTCCTCGTCCCTGTCCCCCGGTGCGGCTCCCTTTCACCCCGGGAGCTCCATGCAGGGTCGCTCCAAGCAACGGTGTTGGGTGGACGACAATGACGCGTCCGGCGACGAGCAGCCCTTGTCTTACCTGGACGCTGCCCGTTGGGCGCCGAGGCCTGCCGCGGCGCCGGCAGGCGGATGGTGTTCGTTGCCTGCTAGGGGCACCGCCTATGCCTCCGCACAATGCGGTCGCCGCTACTCCTGGCTGCTGCAAGGCGGTCATTGGGCGGTGCGAGCCTCGGCGAGGTCGGAGGAGGCGGGGGCGATAGCGTGTCCAGTTGGTGAGCGTCCTTCCTGTTGGCCCAACGAAGGGTCACACCCCTGACCGCAGGCGCCTCGGAGGTCGCGGGTGCGCGTCCGTCAAGTCGGTGAGCGGGCGGAAGCGTCTACCCGTCCACCAGCGGCTCGGATCGACGCGCTGAACGACCACCCCGGATGCCGATGGGTGGCAGTGCATGCTCCCCCAGCGCCCTACCAGCCAGCGCAGGCGCCGCGTGCCCGGCGACGCCGTGGGACGGGCGCCGGGGGCGACGTCAGGCCACGACAGTTTCTGACGTACGCCGATGGCCACTGCATCAAGTGCCTCTGGACGGGGCATCGTGTTGCCACTTGTAACCTGCCATGGCGATGCCTCCGCTGCCGGGGCCTTGGTCACATCGCACAGGAGTGCAGGAGGGCGAGGCGCGTCGACGTCGTCACCGGGCAAGATGCTCATGAGCAGCGGGACAGCGGCGACTACGCCATTGGCGGTGGTCGTGGTCGTCGATCGTGCCAGCGCCATCATTAGTGGCAGAAGAGGAAGATGGGGTCCACCAGTCGGCCGTCCATGGTCTGGCGGCCGCGAGTCGCTCGCCCCGTGGCTAGAGCACCTGCTGCGCCTTCGGCTCAGAACTCGCACCACGGATCAACGGAGCCTGTCGGTTCGTTGTCTGCTTCGATGCATGTCGCCTGGGCCATCATCCTTGATGGCCCGCTACCACCGCTAGGCAACACGCGGACCGGTCAGGGTATGGTGATTCTGGAACCCGCATCGCCGACCCCTTCGACGACCAACTCTACTCCGACCCCTCTGGAACCTACTTTGTTGGTGATCAACTGGATGGCGGGTCGCGTCGTCGGGGCCTACCTCCTTAGCCATCATGGATTCGCTCTCGGCCGCGCAGCCGGTCATGCTGGACACGGTGTCCACGGCGCCGCCCGTCGAACCTTCGGAGGTGATGACCACTCCGATCTTGGATGGCACGCCACCATTGTTGCCGCATGTGACCAACGAGGTTGTGGCTGTGGACGCCGAAATCATCAGCACCCCGGCGACCAACGTAGCGACGTCTAGCCACCACAGCGCAGACAGGGACGTGGGGGACAACAACGGAGGCAGTTCTGCTTCACTCTCCTTCACCGGGCGCCGAAGCGTTTCACGCAACGGGTGTTCATGAAGGCCGCCTCACTATTGTTGTCGCCGCCAGCCGTCAAGTCTCCCTCGTCTTGGATGCCGCGATGGAGCAGACGCATCGCGACACAGCCGTTGTCCAAGCAACCGGTGGCCATGCGAGGTGAGTATGTCCTCATGCAGAGGATGGGGCTGCTGAAAGGGAGGACTACGGAGGAGGCCACGCAGGATCTTGAGGCCATGTTCGACAGCAAGCTGCAATGTGCAGTGAGTTTGGTTAAAAGAGGGTGGAAATGGAGGAAAGATTGTTGCCTAGGGGATGGCTGGGAAACGTGAATCATATTTTCTTTAACTGCTACTTAGCTAAGATGATATGGGGTTTCTGAAAATTATTTTGGATGGGAGGATTGGCCTCATTCCATCCGGGAACTATCTGAAAACTGGTTAGCAGGCAAGGGGCCTATGTCCATCAGTTTGACTATATTTTTCTTTGCGGGCTTTGCTTGGGCGCTATGGAATAATAGAAACAAAATGGCTATTCGAAAGGAGTTTCCCAAATCGCCAACTGATATTGTACACACTGCAATCTCGTTTATGCAGAAATGGAGCTAGTTGTTACAGGAGGATGATCGTCTGCGATTCCAGGATGCCCAGAAGCAATCAAAAGCCGGATGAAGACCTTTACTTCGACCACTTTAGTGTCCACAGATATCATTGAGTTGTAATTTTCTTTTGTAATGGACTTTGAGTCTTTTTACCTTCTATGCTGGCATGTAAAACTGGAATCCCCAGCATGTATCATACGTTGGCTTTCTTAATAGCTGAGGCTTTGCCTCCTTTAGAAAAAAAAGGAGATTCGGCTATATATCCATTTTGACATCAAGTATATGCAAATTTTATATGTAAGTGAGGTCTAGATTTGTTTATTTCTTGCGCAGAACACATAGGTGCAAATAGAATTAAAAACATCTACACTGTTTAGGAGATATAATATTTTAAAAAAAGTACTTCATTTTTATTAGGAGTGACGTCAGCGGTGCTGGAAATCTCGTTCGAGGAGGCCTGCTGCGAGCGTGCTTCGGTCCAGAAAAGATCCAAAAGAATATAGATGGGAATTATTTTTTCCCTAGAAAAGGGTCAGAAAATCATTGGCGAGGTTTTGGGCATCGGTACAGTTTACAAGAGCTTCACCAGGCGAAATACCATTTTTTAAAACAGTTGTATGGGTGGTTAAACCTGATTTTCTTCCCCTTTCACGAAGAATTGAGTGGGAAAGATTTGAAAAAAAGGACCTTATCCTAGCTCTATCCTTCATCTCTTTCTCTTATCCATATATGAAGTCTAGCCGAACAGTGTCCAATGTGCAGCGGATGATCGTGGCGGCTCAGCGTGAAGCGGAGGATTGGAGTGAGGCCGGGTACTCCTCGTTAGCGGGCTTCTTAGTCTTATGGCTGTGCGATTTGTTCCATATGTAATCAATGACTCTAGGATCCAGTAGAAATAGGTCTTGCTTGAGAAAGGCGTTGGCTAATCGTCTCCGTAGATTTCAATATATTGTAGGTCTTACGACTATTCCATTCTTTTTAATTAAATATAGGTATATACGCCTGCTCGCGAAAAATAACCATATATGAAGTCGTTGGTGAAACTATTTTACCGAACACTTTTTTCCAAATAGTTCAGCTTTCACCTTTGCTCGTGAAGTTGTTTCTAAAAATACCTAAAGTGAAGCTGTGTCAAACGGTTAAGGAGGTCTTAATTTGCACGGTCATTAGCAGTGTAGCCTAGCCGGGCCACATGGCTGATAAACAACGCCCAGAACCCAACACCGACCGTGGCCACAGCCATCACCCAGACCGCGACGCCGACGGCAGGCGCCAGCGGCATCACCACGGCTACCTTGTAGGTGAACATCGCCGTAAGCAGCGTGGTGAGCGCCCAGCGCCCTGAGAACTGAGAGGGAGAGGCCGCCAGCCCGTGATGATGAGTGCCCCTGGTGACCGGGCGGATGCTTTTGTTTCAGGCAGAGCTGGAGCGCGCTGCTGGTTGGATGCTACCATCCGCAAAAATATGAGACTTGGAATTGGAAATTTATTAAAGATATCATTTACCGTGGCCACGGTGTGCAGCCAGGCAGTCCACGACAGCCAGAAATATTTTGGGCCATTCCATTTGAAGATCAACGGTGTAGCTGTCTCCTCCGTATCCAATATATACCGGCTTCACTTCAAACCCTAGCTCACTCTCGCGTCCACGCCCGCACCCACGCCTCCTCCCTCTCCCACCTCTCTCGCGGTGGCGGCTAGGGCAAACGCCCTGACCTCGCTGCGGCAGCACGGTGGCACTAGTGCGGTGGCCCCTAGGCGCGGCTGCCCGAGTGGTGGCGGCCATGGGGCGAGCACCCTGCGCGTCGGTGCGGCAGCACGGCGCCCCCATCATGCTGGCGCGGGGGCCCCAAGGCACGCGACCACGCCCCGGCGGCGGCCGCAGACGAGCGACCCGCCGGCATGGACATGACCAACCCCCTTCCCACCCTCCACAGGCAACCGCCGCTGCTGGAGAATGTGGGCGCGGGCCACGAGCGAGGTGGCGACGGGTCGTCCGCTGCGCAAGTTAAGGTGTGCTCCCCCTTTCCTCGCCAGCGCCGGGGACGGACATCGATCAAGGCTTTCCTGCTCGATCTTCCTTGCTGGAGGGGGCACACACCGGCCGAGCTGGTGGATCCGGTGCCTCCGTGGCCGGATTCGTCCCTCTTCCCATCGGATTTGTGCGGGTCACCGAGCACGAAGTCGCTGGAGGTATAGGATCTCTCTCCAAAGCTAGGTGCCGGATGGCTGCTGCTCTGGGCGACTCCTCGGCTAGAGCCACAACCTGCGTCGCTAGATTCGTCAGGTGCGTGGTTGGATTTGTCCGCTCTCCACCTCAATGTGTGCAGGAAATCTGATACGAGTTATTGGCAGGTACGAAGAGGTGGTGTGGAGGTTGATGGGCAGGAAAGCCACCGTGCGTGCGACGCGAGATATGTCACGGTAGTTGCACGCGTTGGAGAGAGAGGCCAAGAAGCGGGGTGAATCCTCGCCGGCCACACGAGGGAGCGCCGGCGGCCAGGTGGAGTGTCACTAGTTCCTATTCTCATCTCCTCTTTTCCCATTTGGTATGTGGCATCTCTCTCACTCTACCCAATCTCTGATGCAGGATTCGAGTTGTGGGGTTGTACGCAATCTGGCCGGGTTGGTGAACAACTGGCAGCTAGCGAGCCAGGGCAGCGGCGGAGTGGTAGCTATTGTCTGCTTAGAAGCCAGAAGCAAGGTACGAGCTAGGCACTGGAATAGATGGACCCGGCTGTGTGCCTAGCGGTGGTGTTGGAATATCAAGGTATTTTGATTTTCTAATTTTCTTTGGTCGTATTTGCTGGTATCAGGTGTTAGCAAATAATGCAATAAGATCGAACACGAGACACAGATTTTTACGTGGAAAACCCTTTGCGGGAAAAAACCACGGGCGCCAACCGGTGATCTTCACTATATGGAGAGAGTTTACAGAATGCAGGGAATACAATGAGTCGTCTGCTCTTCCCGTGCGGCTTACAAGATGTATTTATAGGACGGACTGACTGCAGTCAAATACGAAAACAAATCCGCTAATAAACATGACCGAACCGTGGGCCTACAGGCATCCCCACAAGACTCACGTTATAGAATTCGGATCATATTCCAACAAACTACACCTTGAGATGAATTCCATCTTGTAGCAAATGAAGTATCATCAATCAAATCACTTCAATAATAAATAATCACCGGTGCCAAAAGTTATTAGGACTTAATTTGAAATACCAACTAAGCGTGAGCATAGCTTAAACTTAGCTCCAGGAACAGGCTTTGTCAACATATCAGCGGGGTTATCACGAGTATTAATCTTGCATACCTTCACATCACCTTCAACGATGACACCTCGAATAAAATGATATCTGATATCAATGTGTTTCGTCCTTTCATGAAACATTTGATCTTTAGTGAGATAAATAGCACTCTGGCTATCACAGTGTATAGTAGTGCAAGAAGTAACCCCGCAAAGTTTAGAATATAAACCTCTCAACCAAATAGCTTATTTATAAGATCAGAAATAGCCATATATTCAGCTTCTGTAGTAGACAGAGCAACAGTGGACTGCAAACATGCTTTCCAGCTAATAGCACAACCACCAATGGTGAAAACATAACCCGTGAGAGATCTTCTCTTATCCAAATCGCCAGCAAAATCAGAATCAACATAACCAACAAGTCCATCTCTAGATTTTCTAAACTACAAACAGACATTAGAAGTACCTCGCAAATATCTGAAAATCCACTAAACAGCTCTCCAGTGCTCCTTTTCAGGATTAGCCATGAATCTACTGATAACACTCAATGCATGAGATAAATCAGGACGAGAACAAACCATGGCATACATAAGAGAACCAACTGCACTGGAATATGGAACTCTAGACATGTACTCAATATCATTATCTGACTCTGGACATAAATCTGATGATAATCTGAAATGTGCAGCTAATGGAGTACTCACTAGTTTTGCATTATACATGTTGAAACGACGAACCTTTTCAATATAACCTCGCTGACTGAGGAACAATTTACCAGATTTTCTATCTCTAGTAATTTCCATACCAAGAATTTTCTTAGCTACACCCAAGTCCTTCATCTCAAATTCTTTACTCAATTGTGCCTTTAATTTAGCTATTTCTAATTTATCTTTAGCAGCAATCAACATATCATCAACATAAAGAAGCAAATAAATAGCTAAACCATTAACAATCTTAAAATAAACACAGCTATCATAATCAGACCGCTTAAAGCCATGAGAGAGCATAAATGAGTCAAACCTTTTATACCATTGCCTAGAAGATTGTTTTAAACCATAAAGAGACTTCTTTAGTCTACAAAGAAGGTTTTCTTTTCTAGGAATAACAAAACCTTCAGGTTGGTTCATATAAATGTCTTCTTCCAACTCCCCATGTAAGAATGCAGTTTTAACATCAAGTTGCTCAAGTTCATAATCATGCATGGCAACAATACTAAGCAAAGTGCGAATAGAACTATGCTTAACAACTGGGAAAAAGATATCATTATAATCTATACCTGGAATTTGACTATAGCCTTTAGCAACCAACCTCGCTTTATACCTTGCTGGCTCACTAGGAGAAAGACCCTCCTTTCTTTTATAAATCCATTTGCAACGGACAAGATTTTTATTCTTGGGTAATTTCACTAAATCCCAAGTACCATTCTTTTCAAGTGACTCCATCTCATCTTGCATAGCGGTCATCCAATTGTTACGATCAGCAGAAGTAATAGCCTCAGAATAATCAGAAGGTTTTGAATTACCTTCAACCTCTTCTGCAACACTCATAGCATAAGCAACATTGCATTCTTCAATATACCTTTTAACAGGCTTTGGCTGCCTTTTAGGCCTATCAGTAGCAATAGAATGTTGTGTAGACTGCACAACTGGAGAAGAATGCTCAACAATAGAAGAATCATCAACAATTGGTGAAATTTCAGCAATAGGTGCGTCTTGCACAGCAAAATTATCAACATCTGGCAGATCAATTAAGTGCTCCACCTGCACACTTATTTTCTCTCCTTCAACAGGAGCATCAACAGAAGGATTGTCAACAAACATAACAGTCTCATTAAAGATAACATTCCTGCTAAGCATAACCTTTTGAGTCTGGGGATTCTATAATTTATAACCTTTAACACCATGTTGATAACCAATAAAAATGCATTTAACAGCTCTAGGCTCTAATTTACCATTATCAACGTGAGCATAAGCAGTATAACCAAAAACTCTCAATTGTGAATAATCAGCTGGAGATCCAGACCATACCTCAATTAGAGTTTTCTTATCAAGAGGAATAGAGGGTGAACGGTTAATAAGATAGCAAGCAGTGGAAGCAGCTTCAGCCCAAAAACGGCTATTCAAGCCAGCACTAGACAACATGCAACGGGCCCTGGAGATGATAGACCTGTTCATACGCTCAGCTACACCATTCTGTTGAGGCGTATAAGGAATAGTGTAGTGCCTAACAATGCCTTGAGACTTGCAATATGCATTAAACTCATTAGAACAGAATTCCATCCCATTACTAGTGCGAAGCTTTTTAACCTTCTTCTCAGTTTGATTTTCAATCATAATCTTCCACTCTTTAAATGCTAAAAATGCTTCTGATTTATGCTTTAAAAAATAAGGCCATACCTTACGAGAATAATCATCAATGATTGTCAACATATAACGAGAACCACCAAAAGAAGGCTTACGAGATGGTCCCCATAAATCAGAATGCACATAATCAAGAATACCTTTACTTTTATGAGTAAAGGTATTAAACGACACCCTCTTGTGTTTGCCAAACACACAATGCTCACAAAACTTCAACTTACTGATGCTGTGTTCATCAAGAAGTCCTCTCTTGCACAATTCATGCAAGCCTTGCTCACTCATATGTCCAAGACGCATATGCCAAAGATTAGTAGCATCAGATTTAGAAGATGAATTGGAAATTACAGCGGCATCACCTGTAATTGTAGTACCATGAAGATGGTACAAATTTGGAGACTTCAATTCACCTTTCATCACAATAAGAGAACCTTTAGACACCTTTAAAACTCCATCTCCACCAGAGTACTTGTACCCTTTGGCATCAAGAGTACTGAGAGAAATAAGATTCTTGCTCATGCTAGGAATATGCCTCACATCAGCCAAGGTTCTGACAATGCCATCATGCATCTTAATCTGAATGGATCCAATACCAACAATATCAAGTGGACTATCATCACCCAATCTAACGTAACCTCCACCTTGGAGAGAATCATAGGTGACAAACCAATCTCTATTAGAGCATATATGAAATGAAGCAGCGAAATCAAGAATCCATTCATCATTACTATTAGCACATCTAGCAAAAGCAACTAAAGAATCACCATCTGAATAATCTGCCTTAGAAGCAGCAACAGAAGCATTACCTTCATCATTGGATTTACCTTTCTCTCTATATGTGCCAGTTCTCTTCTCCTTATTCTTCAATTTCAAACAATCCTCAATAAAGTGATTGTTTTTCTTGCAATACTTACAGAATTTATCTCCTCTACCTCGAGACTGTGATCGGCCTTTGTAACGATTAGAACTTTTGCCTCTATTACCATTGTTGGATTTATTTTCTATCCTTCCACGAACAGACAATGCTTCTCCTTTGAAAGCAGAACCTTCAGAAGACACCATCAATTTCATCTTTTCCTTAGCATGCAACGCCTCACACACCTCATCAAGAGTTAGTGTATCATGGCTATATAATAAAGTATCTCTGAAGTTTGAAAAAGAACTAGGCAAAGAGCACAAAAGAATAAGTCCCAAATCCTCATCATCATATTCTACCTCCATAGCCTGTAGATCAGAAACGATGTCCTTAAAGACCGTGAGATGGTTGATAACAGAACCACCCTCTTGCAACTTATGTGTATATAACTTCATCTTCATATGCATCTTACTTGTTAAATCTTTAGACATGCAAATTGACTCTAACTTGAGCCACAAAGCAGCTGTAGTTTTCTCCTGCAGACAATCTTGCAAAATATTATTTGAAAGATGAAGCTGAATTTGAGACAAGACCTTATGATCTTTTTTCTTTTTATCATCCGTCCAAGATTTAGAATCCTTGTTACCAAATTTATCAAGAGCATCATCTACATCAGCCTATGTAAGAATTGCCCGCATCTTGACTTGCCATAGAGCGAACCTCATATCACGATCTAGTTGAGGAATATCATATTTCACTGTAGACATGGTGAAGAAATAATAGCAATAACCAGAAGAATAAAATCTGCAGAAATTTAGGTGTAACCCTAACTGAAACCTGCAGCCTGGTACACTATGTGTGTACGAATAGCAAATAATTGCCGAATAAAGCTTCTGGTAGAAATCACCATGTGCACTTAGATCTCAACAAAAATCTGATTTCCAACTCACGATCGTCAAGATCACGAACAAGCACTGATCACTGATCACCTTGCCTCAATCCACGCGATCTGACCTCACGTGAACAGCCAAAAAAAAAATTTCACTGCACGGACACAAGGGAACGGTGATAGCTTTTCACCTTGGAACAGGAGCAAGGGATGCAGTCGATCCGGACACGGCGGCGGACTGCAGCGGACAGAAATTGACTGCTGCAGATCGATTTCTCCCACAACCGAACGCAGCAGCACTTGGATCGATGCGGCAGCAGCAGTTCTCGCCTCGGCTTCAGAATATCGCGACCCCGCACAATCCAGGCTCCGCCTTGGACTCAAGGTTGGAACACGTCGAGTCGCCTGAACGGCATGGAGAAGAACTTGGCGACTGCAAATGAACGGCGGCGAACACAGGGACTATAACCCTAATTTTGAAATCAATCTCGTGTCTAGCTCCGATACCACTTGTTATCAAATAATGCAATAAGATCGAACACGAGACACAGATTTTTACGTGGAAACCCTTGCGGGAAAAAACCACGGGCGCCAACCGGCAATCTTCACTATATGGAGAGAGTTTACAGAACGCAGGGAATACAATGAGTCATCTCCTCTTCCCGTGCGGCTTACAAGATGTATTTATAGGACGGACTGACTGCAGTCAAATACGGAAATAAATCCGATAATAAATATGACCGAACCGTGGGCCCTCCAGGCGTCCCCACAACACTCACGTTATAGAATTCGGATCATATTCCAACATCAGGTATGAGCTTCATTGCCATGAGCTTCTTTGCCCTGATGCAGTGAATTCACCTGCAAATGTTGGCTGCTAGCTGTGTGCGGGCTACATGGACTGATATGGTTCTTGCTGATGATGCTTTTGGGAAAAGTTATTAGTTTGGACTGTGTTTGATTTCTTATCGGCTTAATCTGTGCCTGTTGCATCCATATTTTACACAATAGGCACCTACTATGGAAGACAGGCTCAGGGCATGCAAGGTATTCGACACATTTACTCTACCTAAGTACATGTGTGCACGGTTCTTGAAACATTAGTCTGCTCTGCTCCTTTGTGTGCACAGCCTCGTGCAATGTTCGCTTACACTTTTTTGCATGGTTGGTTTAGCACTTCGGCCAGTTGTTTTGGTAGACTTGGTTATTCCTGTGATGTCATGAAGTCGATTTGCTGTAGGATTAGCATATTTTTAATTACTTGGTGCAGGCCAGTTGGTTAAAACATCATTCAACTTTCATGCTTTTTCTTTATGTGCTTAGAAGCATACTTAATTAATTTGGAATGGACAATTACTAGAAGTTATTATCTGGTACTATTTATACTCATTCTACACTGCTGAAATCACCAACAAATTTGGCATGCACTCTTTGCACTAACATACGCTTGCTGAGAGTATTGAATCTATTATAAAGATATTTTGAGGCTTGTTTAAAGTTGTGATATAAAAATTCGTAGTATGACAGATAAAGGAATATATGGTGCAGTACTGCTGCTTAAATCAGAACTATAACTCAAACATCAAGTACCTTGCCCAGTTTCCAGTGAGGTATATCCAAATTATTTATTATTCATGTCTATGATCATTGCAGGTCATATTTGTTGAACTTTCCCTTAAATACAGGAGCTAATTCTTTGAAAAAGAAAACTTGATAGGCTGCATGCTTGGCACCTACATTTTACCTTTCTATTCCCGTTGTGTTTAGTTGAGCGTCCTTTTCTCTTTAGGGACTCATGTGACATGTGGTTAGATTCTTGTAAGCCGGTCAAAATCTTTATGGCCCCTTGTTTTCAGTGTCAGTTTTTGCTAGAAGACCACAGTCGCCTTACGAATTTTCTTTATTAATGTTTGAATTGCGGCACCCTCACCAGTTAAAGAAGCGCTGCACTATGTCAACACGTCCGTGCTGAGCGGGAAGGGCAGGCTACCGCCTGAGGCACCAAGCTCATGAATAGGGCAGCACTAATGAGTCATTAGTTAGCTGCCTCCGCTAGATGCAGCAGCTAGCAGCTGAGGCCTCTCCATAATAGGATTTGTTGCTGCCAGATGCCATTGAGTTTGATGATTCGAGTAGAAGATTGAACATGCTCCTTGTGATTGGTATGTACACACCTCTCTTCTTTTTAGCCCTCTCTATTTTTAGGTGGGACTTATTTTTGATACCCTCTCTGGTGCTCTCTCATCTGTCAGGTTATTACAGCGCCATGTCAAATGTTTCTGGATGATTAGTAATAGTGAGGTCTTCAGCATGCAAATCTATTAAATACAATATGCATTAGCTCCTGTGCTGCTCGCCGTTTCTGTCGATCGCTGTCAAAGGCAGTTTTACTTTGCGCCTATATGGGTGCTTCCCTGTACCAAATGCCCATCCATTTGGACAATGCAGAGACCAGATGGGTGCTTACAGGCAGACGGTGCTCATCTCTTTAGTATTTCAATCCTCACATTCCTGAAGGCCAACCATTTTATGACAGGTATGTAGTCCTATCCTTAAAGTTTAGAAAAATCTGTACTTTTCACATTGCGGTTCATACATGGAAACATGTTCTTTCTGTTTAAAAAATCAGGTGTCAGGGTCACCATGTTCCAATACAGTACCCTGCTCTGACTGCACCATGGTAGAGGAAACACAAGAATCTCTTCCAGTGGACTTATAACTCCAGAAACTAAATGCAATGGACCTTTGTCTGAACCATTTTCTAAAAGCATTGTGAAAGAATTTCCAAACCGGCTGGAAGCCCTTCGTAGATACTACATGTACCACATTTTGGTGTTCAGTTCTTATATTTTTTATATGTATCAACTGAATTAAATTATAAGGAATATCTATCTGACCCCCTATTTTTATATCGTTTCTTTGACAAAGCTTCCCTTTTGCTTGTGTAATGATATTGATATTATTACAACGTTATACGTTGTGGAGAAGAAATACCTCCTGACGGTTGGAACAGATGCCTCCTGTCCAATGTTTAGATTGTATCAGCCTAAACGTTGACAGGATACCTACTACCGGTAAGAACAGATGCATCATGTCCTGTTTCAATGTGCCGCGCGCATGGGCGCGCCCAAACAGGTGGCAAGAAGTCGCGTGAACGGAATTAAAAACGAATACGCTGCTTAGGAAGTCGTGTGTGGGAAGAGAATGCATGCAAGCGTGGTTCTATCTAGTCTAGAAAAGAATATAGCGATCACGGTGGAACACCCAGACCTCGACGCCGACGAGCGGCGGTATCTCAGCGGTGCCACGCGCGAAGCGAACATCGCCGTAAGCAGCGTGGTGAGCACCCAGCACCCTGAGAACTGGAGCCAGCCCGTGATGAGTGCCCCGGTGGCCGGGCGGATACTCTGTTTCAGGCAGAGCTGGTTGGATGCTACCATCCGCAAAAATATGAGATTCGGAATTGGAACAACGGCCAGTTAGACGCCGTGGAAACAGCGTGGTGCACTCGTATCTTTGTGAATTCGTCGTGAACTAAAGGAAACGCCTAACTAGAGATTAGAGATTTGGAATGAGCACGGATAGTATAGTAGTACCTTCATCTCGTCGTCAATATCGGCCTCCACCCACGCCTGATGTTCCCTCCCTCTCCAAACTACGTCCGGCTCCAAACTAGAGAATACCCAGCCTTCGCCTCGGTCATGGTTCATTCCAACCCTGTTATCTCCCCTATATACTAGTCAAAAAAAAAAAAAAAAACTCTTGGAACTTCCGCACAAGTGTTTTCCCTAGCAGAGGGGGTCTTTTGTGCAAAACGCGCCTCCTCCGCAGAACAACTCTTCCGCAAGTTTGTCGTTTTTCTTAGTCAACCACCGCAGATCAGTGACAGTGAAACAAATTTGTCACGTCCAGACAACAGTATGGCCGGTACCATTCCATTGACCGTACGTGAAGAGGAACCTAGGTGCGTCAAGATGCTGACGGCCCTAAAGGAACCATGCAAGAAGGAGTAATCTCGGGAGACGTATCTCCTACTGGGTTGACGATGGACAGGCGGGTCTCAGGTACTACAACTTATAACCGAAAGTTGAGGCAATTACAAAAACATTAGGTAGAGGAGAAACCTAGCTTGGTCATTACTCTAAACCCGTGCCTCGTCGGCGATGGTGGTGGCAAGCTCGGCGATTGCCGGTGCTTTGAGACCTTTTCCATCAAATTACTATCAATATATCATAGATAGCTAGTAGTCCGGAGCCATAATCCTGGCACCTACACCCACCTTGCGCGGTAACATGACGCATGAAGAGTAGTTCGGCCACTTTCTCGCTCTCTTGACGAAGAATTCAAATGGGATCTCTGAGTTGAGGTTAAAGGTGACAGAGACCGAAGCCTGGAAGCTGGAGGTGAACAGCCGGATGGTGGAAACATCTTCATCAACCTCGGTGTGCACATTCTTAGCATCCTTAGCATCTCATTCGAGAAGAAGGTTGCACCGATCGAGCACCCTGAGCCTAATGCATCGAAGGCCGGAGGTGTTGGGATGCCGGATCTCGCCCATCTAGGATCCACCCCGTCCAGTATCTCGGTCACGTGTCCACCATAGTGAGCATTGGCACCGAGGTACTGAGTTCGGGGTGGTAGCAATAGGGGGAATGAAACCCTAAGTACATAATATACTCCGCAAGACTTACCTGACTAGGTGGGATTAGTCTCCGATATGCAGGGGCTATTTGGCTAACTAAAATACTAAGGTACCCTAGAGCTGGGGCCCTGATAAGCCCATTCAAACCCTTGGACTCGTGGAAATATGCTTGTATTGGGAGATAGGCCCGCCTCCCTTTTTTTTTAGGAAAATAGGCCTGCCTCCTTAACAACTAAAGCCCCATTTCGTCCGTCCCCTTCTTCTCCAATCTTTTCCATCTCCTTCTAGAATTTCTCTCCATTCCGCCTCTGCGCATCGGTCGCCGTCCCGTCATTTTAGTTCCCGCTCCTCCTAGTTCTTCCTCACTGTCACTGCGACCTTCTCCCAATGTAGGTGAAGTGAAAGTTACTGCTGCTACCAGCTCCATCGCTCATTCAAATCCAATGAGCAATATCAATGGCACCATTTCGTCTTTGAATTAGAATTGAACAGTTGTTCCTGACTAATTAAGTGACAAATTTTAGTTGTGTTAAAGTAGCACGTCTATGCTAAAAGAGAAAAAAAAACTATAGACATGTTAATGTCAAATCCTTTGTCCTTGCTTCCTCAAAATATTCCCTATATATTTGTAGGGTGAGTCACAAGTGTGCAATAAAGAAGAATTACTGAATCATAAATTGAGCTCACTGTTTGAAAAAATAGATGAGAAGAAAATGTTGCCACAACACTTTCTTATATCTCCTCGTGTTATCCATAATTTAGTTCAACATAATTTCGCATCAAACTGCTGAACACGTCACACAGGCTGAGAAGAATAAATCAGCTGACCATAGTTTTAGTAATTTCCAAGCCTTGTAAAGATACCCAATGTGAATCTGTGTGGTAGTACATTCAGAACCCTCGTTTTGAATGTTGAGTCACAAATCAGCTATGATATCAACCAAAAATAAAAAGAAATACAGAATATTATTTGGTCATGTCATGTGCAGGTGAAGCTGATTAAATGGCATGTTTTTCTCAAATCAAACAAACCTATTGCTTGTGACAACTTCAATTGAACCATCACCTCTTGCATGGATTTTTTTCATCTCATTTGACTTGCTTGTGACAACTTCAATTGAACCATCATCTCTTGCATGGATTTTTTCGTTGGCACAATCTGCCAGAGTAAAAAAAAAAACTACTCAATTTCAAGAAGGAATAAAAAATTACTTTGTTTCAAGGAGATAGAAAGCTAAGAGAAACATATTTGATTGCTGCTCTTGTGGTGATTATAGAGATTGTATTCTGTGCTCACGGTCTTGTTGCTTGCCAAGGTGTGACAACACACCGTGGCGGCATAACCTGATCAGAGGAGTTGCTTATCAGACATGATATACTATGGTGAAAATTTACGGCATTAGCCATCAGAGATCAATGGCAGGGATGAAAACTTAAGGAGCAGAACTAAATCTTAATCTTGCAAATGTGGCTTTAATGCTACTACTAAAAATGCAGTATTAGACTCCGAAATATCCATATCATATATTGTTATATGTTGTGTTGCACAAATACTTGAGAATAGATGCAGTAATGCAAAGGAGCAAGAAAATGAAACTTTAACAGAGCTGCAGACCTTATTGCGCGAATAGCTCTATCGACAATGGAACTTAGTACAAGGGTGTATATCTGTGCTATATGTAGTATACCTGTATGAAGCTGTATGTAGTAAACCTGAATCAAGCTGTATGTGATATACAGCCATATACAGTATTGATCCTCATTACTTGGTAAAGCAAGCAAGCAGTGAAGCATGAGCTCATGAAGCCATCAACTAGTGTGAGCAGAAGCAGAGCAGAATATCAGGCAGCAGCAAAAGTAACAGCAAGCCAGTAAGCCAATTGTGAAAATTTTTGCGGAAACAAATGGGACAAATGGGCAGCTAAACCATCTCAAGCAATCTCACCTACTGTTACTTTCCACTCCCAGTGGCGTGAACTGGTTCCTTGCCCTCGTTGTTGGCGGAATCGCGGCGATGGGGTTGCTCCTCCTAACTGGACCCTCGCTAGTCCCGCGCCGGGCGCAAACCATGGTGATCATGTTTGTCGGCGATTTGACGACAAGGACTGCAGATCATGGGCAGCAGGGGTAGCAGAAATCCCCTCTCCGCCGGTGGCTCCTGTGGTGGGCCTCATCGCAGAGAACGGTGAGGAGGAAGAGCGCAGCGGGGAGTGAAGCGAGGAGAGGGAGACGTGCGGAGGCGGCGGAGCAGAGAGAAAAATCCAGGATGGTCGGGGACGGAGGACGGGAGGGCTTTCTCGGCTTTGTAGGGAAAGCACGACCGAAGCAAGCGGAAGGAACTAAGAGGAACGGCGGACGACCCAAGGAAACGGAAAATGAGCGGCTTGACCGCCATTTCACCCCACAACATCTCATCATCAATAGAATCATGTGCGGATCAAGGGCAAACCCGTCAATTCCCAGGAGTGACGAAATCGTCGGAGAAGCAAAGGCAGTTAATTAGCAGCACCAGCCAATGAAGAAAGCTCTGATGATCGCTGCGTCTTCTGTGACCAAGCTGCGGAAACTATGGAGCATATTCTACTTGGGTGCAGCTTCGCGAGAGGTCTGGCATTGGTGGTTATCTAAGTTGCACCTCCTGCAGGCCATTGACTTAGCTGAGGAGCCTCTCATGCACTGGTGGATACCGTCGCGGAAACGTGTACCGAAGCTCTTGCGGAAGGGCTTTGATTCCTTCTTCTTCGTAGTTGGGTGGATGATCTGAAAAGAACGGAACGCCAGGACCTTCAACGCGAACGCAACGACGCCTGCATGCCACGTCGTCTTGATCAAGCCATCAAGGAGGAGATGGAGGCCTGGGGCAGGGCAGGGTTCAGGAGCTTGGTGCCGCTTCTGGCGTGGTTGTGACTGGAGTGTAGCGTGTTTGGTTTCGTCGCAAATCAGTTCATGTGTTGTTGTTAGTTAGTTGTTTTCTGTAATGGGTTTCCGTAACGTGTGGTTACTGTCCGGTGGATTTTACTTAAGAGCATCTCCAATAATTTGCTAACGAAGTTGTCATCTTTAAAAATTTGGCACAATAAGAAAATTTGTTTTATAACAGTTTACCAAATAAAGTTGTCATCTTTATTAAGTTGCCATTGAATCCTCCGCGCGCCTCGCGCGCATCTGACTCCTCATCGCGTCGTAGATTGAAGTGGAAGGACCATCTAGTAAATAGAAACTCTTTACTTTGTTCACTTTGCAAAAGTGCTAAAGAGAAGAGTTTACAAATTTAGATTTCTTAAACACTCTATTCTGTTTAAGGAAAAACATGCTTAGACGTGTTTGTAAAAAAAAAAAAAATATTCCTAAGTTTTTAGCTCTTAAGGTGCTTACTGTCTTTACCTCTCTTTTTTCCATGTCAGCAAAAATTTCTATTGCTGCGTGAGACCGAGTATGAGACGGCTGACGTGTATGTAGACCGGGTAGGCAATTGGGTGTCGAGCGCGTGTGGCCTCCCTCTTTGCTTTCCTTTGTAGCACATAGGGGAAAGTCTGCTCGCAAGTTGCATCCCGTCAAATCCACAGCGGTGTCCGATTAATCAATATATACACCAGGGTAATACTGTCTTGCGATTCCCGCAGTGGAGTGTATAAAAAGAAGAAACAGCGTCACCAGAGCCATCGTCCGCAGAGCTCCTCAAGCTCGACCTGCTCCCGACCACGCAGAGCTCCTCAAGTTCATGGCGGAGGAGGAGGAGCGAGAGCGCCGACAGGACGCCACAAGGACAAGGCAGACGGAGAAGGTGTTCGTGAATGTTGAGGCTGACCAGCTGCCAGAAGCCGCTGCTTTTCCTTCCCAGGTGAGCGACATACTCCTACCTGGTAATGTTCCGATTCTCTCCTCTTAATGAAAAACGGGTGAATAGCCCGTTCACGAAAAGAAGTAATGTTCCGACTCCTCATAGTCCTCCTGAGCGCCTTCATGTCGTACTCCTTCGCCTTTGCGGGCGCCTCTTCCTCTACGACATACCCGCCGAGATAAACTTGTCGGCCTTTCGACGTCTGGCCTTCCTTCCTTCAGCTGTTATCCCATGGGTGAGTGCACCTCGCCGTCCACCTGACGCCGCGGTACTTGGCCGCCCAATGTGTCCATGGACTTGCGGTGGACAATGGGCCGCTTCTGCCCGGCGTCCGGCTGCTGCTGCGAGTATTGTGGGCTGAGGTCCGACTGCATGCTGCTGTTGCAGCGACTCCTCCTGGTCGCCACCACCACCAGCTGCTGCCGTGCTGCGCTCGGCCGACCTGCGGTGTGGGCTCGTGCCGCGTCATCTCCCGCCGGGGCATCGGCCGCCCGGCTGCTGGCAGTGCAGCTGGAAGGCGGCACTGGCACGGTGTCCCGCGGGGAAGTTGAGCTTGGCCTTGGCGCCCTTGAAGCGGATCGCGGCCGAGTCGTAGGCGCGCGCGGCGTCCTCGACGTGTCGAACGTGCCAAACCACACGCGTGCCGTCCCGGATCTCGGTACGGCGCCGGCGCTGCCCCACCGGGTCCCGTGGTACCGCGGTCCGGCGCAACATCACTGAATGAATCGACACGTGTCAGTCAGTTGGTCAGAAATGCAACAGGGAGTGCCACTGCCACCGTTTCTATAGCGTGGTCCTGCATCAATGTGTCTCTGCAACTCTTGTACTCCGTAACTGATTTGCAGTGGTTCTGCACCTCCAAAGCCTCCAATGCCACCTTTTGGGAAGCGGGCAGGCCTGAATTCTGAGTTTCTGACAAACAAACAGAGCATGAAAGCATACATGTGCTCAAGTTTCTGTTGTCTTTTTCTTTTACAGGCCGAACAGGAGGTGGAAATCAGCGATGAGGAGGGGAGCAATCAGGAGGCGGAAAGCATCGAGCCAGCAAGCAAAACTGATGAAATGATGGCCTGCCAATCGCCGGAGCCGCTAATTCCTCTGGTAAGATGCATGGAAAACCTCTGTTTCTGCTGGGTCACTGCCTCACTGGTACTCCTGTCTACTGGCATTGAACTTCTATCGGGACGTCTTTCATATTCCAGCCCTTTGGATTTGGGATTGGAATTGGAATACAGTCCTGTATGTACTCTACTCCTGTACTCCTGTGGTGATTTCTATTCTGTTATGGCTGGTTTTGGTTCTCCGGAAATGGAATTGCTATCGTGATGTCCACAACACCACAGCAGTAGGCAGGATGGCCTGGGTGTGGGGCAAAGTGCCGTGATGTCTGTAGAGACGTATAATCTCCTTTCCATTTTTCCGTATCTATATATAGGAATCCTATACAGATCTAGATGGGCTTCACAAATTGATTTGAATCGTATTTTAGTTCTAAAGAGACTTAAACAGGGATAACGGTAAATACCGTAAGTAGTATGATCCTCACTCTGGCCATTTTTTCACATCCAAAAGGGGACCTTGCAGACAGAAAAAAGAATAAAATCAAGAATTTTGCTTTCAAAAAACTGTTTTCCCAAGGCATACCCAGTGGTGGTAATAATTGAGGAATATTAAATGCTAATCCGAGACTATGTATTGTAAACGAGTAAAATCTCAAATATTCATTTTTAAATTCTCAAATTTTAAAATTTAATTCTGTTTTAATTTTAAAAATAAAAAACTTGGACCTCTAAATGTTTCAGATAAAAAATTGGTCAACTACACGGTTATAGATTATACTGGGAACTATAATTTTGGTGTAGACCATGCTAACATTATAGGTCGTTTGAAAAAAATAGGGATCAAAACTAGAGTTTTTTTTTTGCGAAGAAAAACTAGAGAACTTAAAATAAATATCTAGGCCTCAGTAAAAAACTTGTCAACTACAATGTTGCAGGTCTCACAAGCTTGGTATAGACTATGCCAATATCTGAAATCTTTTGATAAATTCACAATTTCAAATTGTAAAATCTAATAACTATAAACAAATATTTGAGCCTCTAAAATATATTAAATAAATTTTTTGTCAACTAAAAGATTAAAGGTCGTGTTGAGCTGATGAGCACTATACTTTGATACAAAGTTTCTATCATTCAACTAAAAGTTATGTTTTCTTTATATAAGAGAAAGAGAGAACAAATGCCATTGAGGTCACTTCAACATTAGCAATACCGCCTAAGAAACCATTTTGAAATGGTAAATTGGGTATATTGTCTGATTTTCAAAGTTAAGGTGAGTATGTTGTCTGGTATTCAAGTTTGAAGATTTTTTATTCAAATTCAACAACTAGTTTAGGTGGTGAATAAGACTTTGCTCATTGTAGTTCATTACTCTCAGCGTATCCAAACTTAAAATTACTTTTTTTTCCAAAAACGTGCAGGAAATCTATAGCAATGACAACACGGCCGGTTATCTTGAACAGCAAAAGAAAAATTGGCCCAACTATACTCTGAACACCCTGTTATTCGCTTGTACCATGTTGTTTTCCGCGTACATGGATCTCTCTTCATCAGCATCAATCACCATCAAGATATTGCTTGCGGTTGACATCGTGGTCTTCATCATCATCAACACAATACTTCTCATAAAATTGCCAAATTGGGGCAATGCCTTGGCCTGCATGTCTTGGTTCCTACTAGAACTAGCAATGTGCCTTCTTGTTCTACCGTTCAACGGATGGTATGCCTTGGCCATCCTCACCGTGCTGTTCTTGATCATTGTTGTCGCCCTCCTTCAACTAAAGTTTCAGCGTTCGGTACAGAAGTATGTCTTGCCCTCCTTCACTACAGAAGCTGGCGATGCATAGGGAGACATCGGCGATCAAGAGAAAGATTACCTGAACCATTTGTTCGACATATCGAACGGCATTGCCACCTATGGAGGCCTGGTCACCGGGATATTGGGATATTGAAGTTCAAAGTTTTTTTTAAATTCAACAATTTGTTTAGGTGGTGAATAAGACTTTGCTCATTGTAGTTCATTACTCTCAGCGTATCCAAACTTAAAATCACTTTTTTCCCACAAACATGCAGGTAATCTATAGCAATAAAAACACGGCCGGTCATCTTGAACGACAAAAGAAAAAATGGCCCAACTATACTCTGAACACCCTGTTATTCGCTTGTACCATGTTGTTTCCGCGTACATGGATCTCTCTTCATCAGCATCAATCACCATCAAGATATTGCTTGTGGTTGACATCGTGGTCTTCATCATCATCAACACAATACTTCTCATAAAATTGCCAAATTGGGGCAATGCCTTGGCCTGCAAGTCTTGGTTCCTACTAGAACTAGCAATGTGCCTTCTCGTTATACCATTCAATGGATGGTATGCCTTGGCCATCCTCACCGTGTTCTTCCTGGTCCTTATTGTTGCCCTACTTCAACCAAAGTTTCAGCATTCAGTAAAGATGTATGTCTTGCCCTCCTTCAATACAGAAGCAGGCGATGCACAGGGAGACATTAGCGATCAAAAGAATGATTACCTGAACCATTTATTCGACATATCAAATGGCATTGCCACCTATGGCGGCCTAATCATTGGGATCTTGGGATACTTCTCTTACATGGTAGGGCCAGTCACCGCAGCCGGCTTCTTCTTCTTCTTCTGTACTGTACTACTCGGGCTCTATCTGATGATGGTGATAGCGATGAGAGCCGTGACTCCACCCCATGCCGCCTGCCTTGCCATCGTGCTCAAGGCCCTCCTACTGCTCACTGTTATCACCACCTCTGTCTCATTTGTTCGCCACTCATCAGTGACTGCGAACACATGGTTTTTGCATAAACATTGTAGAGCGCCCTTGTTGTGTGATGAGCGACTGTCAACATGCCAATACTTTGGTGTGTGGTTGGTTCGGTGGTTCTTCTAATCCTATGGCACAGGGTTATGTGTCGAAATGGTGTCTCTTGGCTTCGTGATGTGCAGGTGTGGAGTCCGGAGGCGGTGGTAGTGGTCGAGAGAAGGTCAAGTAGGGCGTGCCGTGCTGACGGACTGGTTGCGGTGAAGGACGGACGCTAGGCTTGGACTGACAGACCAGACGGCCGGGTGGCCAGCCGCGGTGGCTGACACTTGGGACATCGACAAGCGCAAGTGTACACGGCGGGGGACGCGTACAGGCTACACTACTCGTGGATGGTTTGATGATTTGTCCTCAAAACCATCGGCGATGGTTTGGTGGTTTGCCTCAAAACCATCGGCGGGGGATGCGTACGCGGTACGATACTCGCTGGTGGTTTGGTGGTTTGTCCTCAAAACCATCTGCGGCGGGTTTCCCGGATTTGGGCCTCAAAACCGAGCGGAGGTCCCGATGCGGATGGATGGCACATGGCGGCATCGGGGAGATAGCTTCGGAGCGAGGCTACCGGTGAGGAGGTGCGGTGGCCGTCGGATCAGAAAAACTTGAGTTGGACCAGAATGCCCCTGGCTAGGTGGTTCTCTCTTAGAATATCTAGGACTATAAATAAGAG
This sequence comes from Bothriochloa decipiens, assembly GCA_023333625.1. Taxonomy (NCBI): domain Eukaryota; kingdom Viridiplantae; phylum Streptophyta; class Magnoliopsida; order Poales; family Poaceae; genus Bothriochloa; species Bothriochloa decipiens. The sequence goes on from CM041636.1 coordinate 54,284,029, forward strand.
GGATTGCCTCCACTCAGTCTCACCTCTCCCATTCTAGTGTTAGGGTTTCTCAGTCCCTAGTCTTTCAGAGTGTATGAGGTCCACAGCAAGACAATTGTAGTGTTTTGTTCGTGGGAAGAGCACCCCCTAGTGTGCTCGTGCCCTCTAGGCGTTTATCTTTGTGTGAATCTTGTGATGATTTTGTGCACTTGTTGTTCTTGAGTTGTTTATTCCGAGTTCCTCTCCCCCCTCTATTTTCGTGGTCAAAATTCTTCAATTTTGCACCATTTGAGGTCATTTTTTTGCCTTGGATTGAGCTATGATGTGAGTAGAGTGTTTTCACCAAAGGAAATCGATTGATTCCTCACGAGCTCATAGATCGGGGCGGTTTTATGTTCATGGTGATTTTTAGGTCGTTCTTTCTCCCAACCCTCTTTGAATTAGACCATGACCCTTTGAGGATAGCCTCTCCACTGCATGAGGTATAATCCCTCCAAATCTTGTTGCAGTTGGTTTTGATTCGAGAGAGATCAGGTCGATTCTTAGTGAGTGGCAATTTTTAGGCAATTTTCTAGGTGAGCCCGGACAGTCCGCGGTATCAGTGGCAGATAGTCCGCACGTCGTGGTTTTTAGTTGTCTGCTCGTCTTCTTGCTGACGTGGCGGATCCTTTAAGGCTGGACAGTCCGGTCCTTGTATGGCGGACAGTCCGGAGTTGTAAGTAGAGCCACTGGCTTCCGTGAGCAGTTTTTCTCAAGGACCGTGGATAGTCCGAGCCTCCTACGGCGAACGGTCCGCGACTTGAGAACTTCAGTATTGAGCTGTCGACTTACATTTTTATTCAAAATTTTATACCTGCGGACAGTCCGGCTATAAGTCATGGACAGTCTACCGGTCAGTGGATTTTTCTGTCCAGAACCTGTTGGTGAAGTTCAAGTTTTTAGTTTTTGCATGCGGACAGTCCGGCTCTGTCATTGTGGAAAGTCCACTGTTCAAACTCAGTGCTCTGTCCGTACACATAGACAGTCCGCACCTGAGAAGCCAGACAGTCCGCGACTCAGATCTTCGCTGTGACCATACTTGTTCAGCTCGGTTCTATTTGGAAACTTTGAACTGCGAACAGTCCAGACTCGCACTAGCGGACAGTCGGCCGTTCAGTCAGCCTGCAGTTTCGCCCAGCCACACAGTCGGTTTCCGTACACCCGGACAGTTTGGACCTTAACACGTCGGACTGTCCGCACCCCCAATCACAGACTGTCCGCGCCTGTGCTGTCTAGGCTAGTTTCCCAGTTCTTGCTCGATCTTTCTTCAAGCTGTCTCTGGGTTCTTGTGATGACCCGCTGTGTTTCTAGGGAGCATCCACCCTCTCAATAGAGTCATGGTCACCACCAGCTTGTGTGTTTGCTTCTTAGGGTGTTTGTTGAATCGTGGACCTAAAAGTTTCAAAAGAAATTTTGAGGCTCCCATTCACCCCTTCTCTGGTCGCCTATCCAGTCCTTCAATTGGTATCAGAGCCAGTTAAGGATCAGTCCACCTTAATCGGTCTATGATCAACGAAGGTGACATGGCTTTGAATCACTATCCGGGCAAGCCACCCTAATTCAATGGGGACAACTACTCATATTGGAAGATTCGCATGCAGGCCCATTTTCAGGGGATTGATTCACGTGTTTGAGAGATCATTGAGAATGTTGATTACGTGGTACTTGCTGCCCATGTAAATGAAGAGCAGATTAACCAACACAATGCGAACAATATTGCCCGTGCTGAGCTTTATGCTACTTTGTCGATTCCTGAGTTTGATCGTGTCTCCCATTGTGTGATCGCTCGAGAGATCTGGAGGAGGCTTCAAAGCTTCCTTGAGGGTACAACCCATGTCAAAACCAGACTCTACAAGACATACAAGTGAGAGTATGAGAACTTCACCCAAGTGGATGGAGAAACTGTTGACTCGATATTTTCTCGCTTTACCACCATTTTGAATAACATGAGAGCCAACAATGCAGCTATGCACTATGACGATCATCAAAGAGCACTCAAACTCTTATGTGCTCTAGATCGGAGGGTCTGAGAGGTCAAGGTGCAGGCGATCATCGAGTCGGCTAACTATGAAATCCTCACGGTAGATGAGCTGTTCAGTAAGCTCAAGTCCACCGAGATCGACCTCCAGACGCAGGCGAAAATCAAGAACCCGTCTGCCCCGACCATGGCTTTGGTGTCAGGTAATGCAAGTTCAAATTTGGCTTTGACTAACCCTTCACAGTTGTCGCTTGCCTTGTCTTCTCTTGTGTCTGCAACAGAGGAGCAGATGGAGGCTCTTGGGGATGAAGAGCTGGTGCTTGTCATCAGCAAGTTTTTGCGGTTTCACAACAACTGCTTGAATAGGCATCGTGGGGGCAACAAGCAAGGTTGCTTTGAATGTGGAAAGCTCGACCACTACGTCACCAGCTGCCCCAACAAGAGCTACTCCAGCAAGAATGATTACACCAAGCTCAAGGACAAGCATGAGTCGTCCTCCCGCAAGCACAGGACCAAGAAGGACTTTGACCCCAAGCGCATGAACAAGAAGTACTTCGAGGCCTTGCAACCGAAGCAGTGCGCTCTGGTTGTGAACTTCAGTGACATCGACTCCGACAGTGATTCTCCACCAAGTGATGATGAAGCTGAGAAGAAGGTGGAGTAGCAGTTCAACAGCTTGAGCTTCTACGCCAACGAGCGACGAGGATGTTACTGCACCATGGCACTCGACAACAACACCACCACCGGCGACAACGAAGGGGACGTCAACAGCAACCCTGAGGTAGAACATACCATCGAATCCCTTCTCGCTGAGCTTGATTCTGTGACTAACACCATGCTCAAGCAAGATGCGTTACTTATTCGTGCTGCTCAAGAACGCAATGGTTTCAAGGCTAAGTATCTTGCAGCATTAGATGAGCTTGAGCGCGCTAAGAAGGATAGGGTTGTTATGTCAGATGAGACTGAGTGCGATGAATGCGCTGTTCACATGTCTAGTCTCATTTATTTGCAGTCCAAGTACTCTGCTTTGGTCGAGAGCTGGATAGGGCTAGAGCTGAGCCGGTTGTGTCGGGTCCTTGCAAGTCTTGCTCTGAGTTGTGTGCTGAGCTTTCTAAGAAGGTTGCTAGGATCGCTGTGCTTGAGCAGTCTAGTACAAGTGGTGGTGCTAGAGCTAAGTGTGCTTGCTGTGAGGCTTTGGAGCTAGAACTTGCTAACTATAGGCATGACAAAAAAACCGAAGAGGAAAATACATTCCTTCAGCACATGTTGAGTTGGCTTTCTTGCAGTGAGCCACAGTTGGGCATGATGTTGAGTCAGTACAGAGGGGTACTGACACAACAGGTTTAGGCTTTTCTTCAGGTGGGAAGGGTAACGATGTCTTTGGCAAGGTTAGTGAACATAGTGGTTTGAGCTCAAGTGAGAAACCCACCAATCCTCCCAAGCTTATTAAGATCAACCCACCAAAGCCCTCTGAGCCTACCAAGCCTGTTGTGAAAGATGGAGTGCTTGAAGAGCCTCCCAAAGCTCCACCTCAGAAACAAGTGTGGATTCCAAAACCTAACCACCTCAGGAACCCACTTGACACTTTGCCAAACATCTCTGATAAGCCCCTTCCTAAGGATAAACCACCTCCAAGAGTGAACCATACCCACAACAGAGTGAGTCACCCACAGCCCAAGAGAGAGGTGTACCACTGTGAGTATTGAAAGAGAGATGGTCACTTGTTTGAGTTTTGCTTTAGGAGGAAGAGAGATGAGAGGCGTCAGTTTGAGCTTTCACACCAGAACATGCATCGCCCATCTCATGGCATGCATGCTTCACCTGCTCAAAGGAGCAATGCTAGGCTTAGAGGTACAAGACCTCAAGGTGCTAGGCCTCAGTTTGTGAGACCATGTGATTGTCGTGCCCAGCGAGGTCCAAGTCATCCTCAATACAACTCAAGGTCTTGTGGCAGTGGCTCTCAGTCCTACACTTCTAGCGGACCACGTTTTCTCTCTCGTTGTGATTGCTTCTCTCCCATGGGACATGGTGTGTATGGTGTGTTTCCTAACACTTTTCCAGGGCAAATGACCCAGCACTAATTTTCTCCTTAGTTTACTAACCCCAGTGTTGGATCGTTTGCTCATCCCTTGTCTTTCTATTGATGTAGCATGGAGGCTTGGAGAACATATGGCTTGTTGATTCTGGATGTTCATGCCACACGACCGGAAATTTAAATTGGTTCTCCAGCCTTGACCCCATGACCTCTAAGGAGTACATCACATTTGGGGAAAATGGTAAGGGTAAGGTTCTTTCTCGTGGGTCGGTAAGGCTCAATGAGAACTTTGTGATCAAGGATGTTGCTTTGGTTTCGAGCTTGCATTTCAATCTTCCTTTGGTTTCACAACTCCTTAGAGATGGTTTTAAAGTGCTCTTTAAGCCGGGTCTTTCTTGTATACTTGATTCGCGTGGTGATCTTGTGTGTTCGATTGTACATTTTGGGCTTGTCTTTCGTGCCGATTTTTCTCGCTCTTTCGGCATCTCTCGGTGTTTGGTGGTAGGAACTTCTTCTGAGCTTTGGAAGTGGCATAGGAGGCTTGGTTATTTGAGTTTTGACTTGCTTGTAAGGTTGAGCTCTCTTGATCGAATCCGAGGATTGCCTAAGCTAAAGTTCAAGAAGGATTTGGTTTGTCATCTGTGTCGTCATGGGAAGATGGTAGCCGCTTCTCATTCCCCTATGAACCAAGTGATGACCAAACAACCCAGCGAGCTTCTTCACATGGACATTGTAGGTCCAGCTCGGGTTCGGTTGGATGGTGGAAAGTGGTACATTCTTGTGATTATGGACGACTTTTCTCGCTATTCTTGGGTCTTTTTCATGGAGTCCAAGGATGAGGCTTTTTCTCATGTGCGGGATTTGATTCTTAGGCTTCGAAATGAGCTTCCCAAGAATGCCATGAGAGCTATACGCAGTGACAATTGCACATAATTCAAGAACTCTCAATTGAAGCCTTTTGCAAGTCTTTGGGTCTTGAGCATCAGTTTTCTTCTCCGTATGTGCCTCAGCAGAATGGGATAGTTGAATGCAAGAATCGGACCCTTGTTGAGATGGCCAGGATGATGTTTGATGAGCATAAGACTCTTAGGCTGTATTGGGCTGAAGCGATCAACACAGCTTGTTACGTCTCAAATCGCATCTTTCTTCGTGCTTTCACAAAGAAGACTTCTTATGAATTGCGGTTTGGTCGTCTCCCCAAGGTGAGCTATTTAAGAGTCTTTGGGTGTCGATGTTTTATTCTCAAGCAAGGTAACTTGGACAAGTTTGAGTCACATTCCTCTGACGGCATTTTCCTTGGTTATGCGACTCACTCACGTGCATATCGAGTACTTAATCTTGAGACTAACCGCGTTATGGAGACTTGTGAAGTTACCTTCGACGAAACCACACCTTGTTCTTCTCCTGTCATTGAGCGTGCAGGTGATCAGGAGATGGGTGAGAGTATCTTTGTGGAGGAGGAGCAGGACGATGCCGATTGGGGTGCTCCCGAGCCGACTCCACCAGCTGCCCCTTTCGACCCTGCGACGACTACGTCTGTTCGTGGCCCCGATCCCTCTTCTTCTACTTCATGGGGGCCGAACGATCAGTATCCCTCTCTTGCACCTGAGGGAGCTCTAGCTGCAGTCGAGGGGGAGGCGACTTCATCAAGGTCGGCGCCCGTGCACATTCAGCATCGCCATCCTCCTGAGACCATGATCAGTAACCTCAACCAGCGTGTCACTCGCAACAAGTCCTATGAAATTTCTCATTTCGCACATTCTACTTTTGTTGCCGATTTTGAGCCCAAGGATATTGGACATGCACTATCTGATGCAGATTGGGTCAATGCCATGCATGAGGAGTTAGAGAACTTTGAAAGAAACCAAGTCTGGGTCCTAGTCCCTCCACCTCCACAATGTCATCCCATAGGTACCAAGTGGGTGTTTAAGAACAAGCAGAGTGAGGATGGGGTGATAGTTAGGAACAAATCTAGATTGGTTGCTTAGCGGTTTTGCTAGAAAGAGGGGATAGACTTTGAGAAAACCTTTACTCATGTTACCCGTTTAGAAGCCATAGGATCCTTTTAGCCTTTGTAGCTTCGAAAGGGTTCAAGCTGTATCAGATGGATGTCAAGAGTGCTTTTCTCAATGGGTACATAGAGGAGGAGGTGTATGTGAGGCAACCCCTGTAACACCCAAGGTGTTAAGCATGCATAATCTCTTGCATTCTTAAGCATAAGCATCATTATGCATAGCATTAATGAAAAGAGTGATTGTCATTTCATGTTCATGCTTGTTTATTTCAAATTATGCCTGCCTTTCACTTGAATTGAATATGTGGTATGAGTGTTTGGTGTTGGATGACCTCTAAGGTAACCTATACATGTTTAGGACACCAAATGAACCTAGGTTTATGTTCATGGTTTTGGTTAATTAAGCTTTGTTGTCATGGTTGACCAAGGTGGACCATTAGAGTAGTTTTGTTTGACTGAATTGGAAGTGGTAGCTAGAGTGCTTGCATGTGTGTGCACCTTAAATGAAGTTTGTAGAGAATTTTATAAGGAACAAAAGTTGTTTTTACCACTTTTCATGAAAATGCTTGGAAGGTGTTTAAAAATGTTGAAAAAGGGCAAAATTGGGGGCTGATTTTCCATTTTTGGGAATTTTTAAAAGGTATTTTCTTTGGATTTTTGTAATTCAAAATCTATGCAGAATCTGGCAAAACTTCTTTAAGATGAAATGTTCTACTCTTCAAAAGCTACATTTCATCTATTTTGAGTTTTTGCTAATTCGGCATAGTTTAAGAGTTATTAAGCAACAAAGTTTGTTCTGAGTTCATGGAAATAGCATTTTGGTGACGGCTGTACCCTGGCCGTCAGGAAAATGTTCGGCCACCGCCCATGTCGCCCAGCCCGCGCGCTCCGCGTGGCGCGCGTCGACCGGCCGTCCGGGGCGGCAGCGACCGTCCCGACCGTGTTAAAGAGACCGCAGCTGCTTCCTTCTTTTTGTCTCCCCCTTTAATTTCATCTCTCCCCGCCTCCTGCCTCAGCTCCGCGGACCCGCCATCGTCGCCGCCGACTGAGCTCGCCGTCGCCGAGCCACCCCGCCGTGCATTTTCTTCCCCAAGTGCGTCACCAGACCCGCCTCGACGTGCTCTAGCCCGTGCGCCCCCTATCGGCCGTCCTCGTCAAGGGTAAGACCCCCAATCGAGGGCTTCTTCTTCACGGCCGGTGAGCCCGTGACCGCCGCCGCCGTGTCCGGGTCGATTCGGCCGATGATTCTTCTCTTTTTCTCGAGCTGTAGGTGCATCTAGTCGAGTAGCGTCTGTAGCCCTAGTTCATGAGGTCCGAGCGGGTCGGTCCTCGCCGGAATTTTGAGTGCGCCGCCGGCGGAAGGTCGCCGTCCGCCTGCGCACGTGGCCCGAGTGGCCTCGGCTTCGCTCCGACCTCGATTCTCCCTGCAATCGACTCGCGCTGTCCCCCTCGTGCTATCCCTAGGGTCGGAGTGGCCGGAGAACCCCGGTAGCCGCCGGTGAGCCCGCGCCGACGCCGTCGTCCTCTCCCGTCACTGTGCAGGGACGTCGGGTTAGAATTCAGGAAACCCTAAGGTCCTCGATGTAAATCTGCCAGACACAGCGACTTACCGGTTAGGGCTTGGTTAGTTTCTGAAAATGTCAGGGTCCCCAGTGTAAAGTGGTTTTTCCTTTTTCTTTTTCAGAATAGATTTCAGATTTCAGTTTAAACTTTGAAAATTCATAACTTGCTCATTTTTCATCCAAATTAGTTGGTTCAACTTGCAGTATTTTTCTTATGAGATGATCTATGCATAAAAAATATGAAATGTGGAATTTGTGAAACTTTTCTGTATAGCTTTATTTATCTCTATTAATTGTATTTATCTTAGAAAATGCATAACTAATTCTCTGTTGCTCAGAAAAATGTGAGACCAAGTTTGTTAGTCTTCTTATGTCATGCTCTATCTGTGAAAAATGTTGTTAGGCTATGTCATATGTAAATTTTTCTATGTCTAGTTATGGTGCCTATTTTTATGTGAGGATAAATAATTCATAATAAATAATGTATAAGGAGTTTGTGCATGAAACTTTTTGGAGAGTGTTTTTATGTCAATCTAGAGCTAATGATGTTCTGAGATCTGTTGTTTGATATACTTTTATGTATAAAGTATTTTATGCCCCTGGAATTGTGCTGCCTTGTCATTTTTGTGCAGGATAAAGTACTTGCTGTTTTGACTTGAAATTTTTATGGTAATCTTATTTTGGTATGATTAAACTTCTGTAATTTTTACAGAATTTTCTGAGTAGCCTAAAGTCATGTTGTAGTTATACCCTGATTTCTTTTATTTATAAATAATGCTTTAGAGTTATCATTTCATGTGTGTAAAAATGCTTTTTATGCTATTAATGATATGTATGATCTTCTATTGATTGTGGTTCAGTAGAGTGTAGTGTGCAAAACAATGGTTGTTTATAATTCTTTATAGTGTGCGAGTAAATTTTAATGCGAGGCTTATTTGGAGATTTATCGGTAGAAGAGAATGCAGATGACATGTGCTTATCATACATGTTTTCAAATATCATATCATTCCTCTTAGCTGAGCATTCATTTACCATCACCATCAGCATTGTATTTATATGTATGCACGGTATTCATACGCACTATGCATCATACAGGATCGTCAGAGCTCGCGACGGTAGTTCCCGGAGCACCAGGAGAGGTCGACCAACAGGAAGCTTTGGTTCGGGAAGCAGCAGCCGAAGAGGATCCCGAAGCTGATCTTCCGGAGTGTCCCGACCACCAGCCAAGTGCTTTTCTGAAAGGCAAGCCCCGGAGCATTCTCCCTGTGGTTTGCAAAATATCTAACTTGAGTCCTTTACTTGTTTGTTGCATTAAGTTATAGGCGTTGTTTTATACCGTTGCTGCATTACTTATATTCCTTGCCACTGTTTATACTTCAACCCTGTTAGGTTCAGGTACGATTATATGCTTAGCCCTGCTTAACTAGATCGGTAGAAGTCGGGTGATTTCCTGTCATCCGCGAGTTATAGGTGGTAACTCGGAATGGTTGAATACATTGTTATCTTGGATAACCATGTGGAGATAATAAATCGAGACCGGGCGGGATTGGAGTTGAGAATGAACTGGAGGTTCAATGTGGTTTATCCCGTCTGTGTCGAACTAGGACCCCGTCCGTTGTACGTCCTCAAGTCATATTGAATTTATGCCTCACATTTAGCTGGAAGGATAAGTCGTTCCGACCGCGAAGCCTAATTTTGATTTGGGCCGGGAGTCGACCTGCTGTACGCATCGCATTGGTGAAGATGGGGGACCACGGGTTACGCGGTTGTAAGGCCTGAATATAGCATGGTGCGCCCTGCTGGCAGCCGGACGGTGCCCGGATGTGATGGTACCTGTTGATCTCGTGTTTTTCCTGAATTGGATGTCGGTGACCTGTAGCTCACCGTGGCTGGTGAGTGTGGTTTGTGTGAGGAGTACCCGCCAGCTGGTTAGTAATCGATTATAACCGCCATCGTTCCTGGACAGTGAACACTTGACTTGAGCAGCGGCATCGTAGTAAGAACTTGAACAAGAGGTGAGATGGTTGAGCTGTTGAGACGAAAAGATACTCAACCGGAAATGGTTACTTGCTGTTGAATAATTATTACCATGCTTGTTAGTACAGGTGCTAATGTAGCATGATAAGGTTAATCAGAATAAAATACATTGCTAGAAGGTTCTTATTAGTTGTTTCTTAATGCAAGCTTTTCCGCAAATTTTAAATGAGTCAGCTATCCTACTTATACAGCCTTGCATACTCCTTGGAGTCTCTTTATTTTAGTTTATGACGGGTAAGTCTAGCTGAGTACAACCTCGTACTCAGGGTTTTATTTCCCATGTTTTTGCAGATGGTGAGATGCTTTATGGTTATTGTCAGAACTGTTTCTATCCCGCCTTGGGAGATGACTAGACCTTGGGCATGGTCACTCTTCTCGACTTGATGCTTTTGCTGGATGTGAACCAAGGACCTGGCACAATATTTCAAATGTGTGTGTGTGGTATTTGAACTTAAATCGCTTCCGCTTTTATTTGAATTTGAACTGGTTTGTAATAACGCTACTTCGTACTCCGATGACATTTTAAACTATGTGCGAACTGTGTACTTGTGAATGAGTACGCTAAACTATTACGATCTTGGTCGTGCCGAAAAAGTTTGAAATCCTTCGAGATTTCACGGACTACCGGGTTTATTAGGTCTCAATCATATGATTTGCTGAATTGATGGCGGATTATGTGCTTGTGCTCTAATAAATTGGTCGGTTCTGTTACAACCCCTGTCTTTGAAAATCCCAAGCACCAAGACTATGTCTACAAACTCCACAAAGCCTTGTATGGTCTCAAACAAGCCCTGAGAGCTTGGTATGCTAGGTTGAAGTCCTTTTTGCTTGGGAAGGGTTTTACCATGGGCTCGGTTGATAAGACTTTGTTTCTCCTCAAGCAAGGCAAAGACATTATCATTGTTCAGATATACATGGATGATATAATCTTTGGTGGCTCTTCACATGCCCTTGTGGCAAGGTTCTCTGATTTGATGAGCAGGGAGTTCGAGATGAGCATGATGGGTGAGTTGACATTCTTTCTCGGGTAGCAAAATCAAGCAAACTTGGGAGGGGATGTTTGTGCACCAAGTCAAGTACACGAAGGATCTCCTGAAGAAGTTTGACATGGGCAAGGCCAAGCCTCTTTCGACACCCATGGCGACTACCATTGCCTTGGATGAAGACGAGGAGGGAGAAGCTGTGGACCAGAAGGAGTACCGCAGCATGATTGGGTCGTTGCTGTACCTGACGGCGACAAGACCGGACATTTAGTTCGCGGTCTGCTTGTGCGCATGCTTTTAGTCTTCTCTGCGCACTTCTCATCGTCAAGCCATCAAGCAGATCATGAGGTACCTTCGCTTCACTCCTGAGTTTGGTCTTTGGTACTCGACTGCTTCCACTCTTTCTCTCGGGTTATTCGGATGCTGATTTTGCTGGCTGTCGTGTTGAGTGTAAATCTACTTCGAGCACTTGTCAGTTTTTGGGTTCTTCTCTTGTCTCTTGGTCTTCTCGCAAGCAATCTTCCATTGCCCAATCTACTTGTGAGGCTCAGACTGTCACTGCTGCTGCTTGCCGTTCACAACTCATGTGGATAGTTGCTACCCTGAGGGACTTTGGTCTAGAGTTTTCTCAAGTGCCTCTTTTCTGTGATAGCACCAGTGCCATAAGTGTAGCCAAGAACCCAGTGCTCCATGCCAAAACCAAGCACATAGAGGTGAGGTACCACTTCCTAAGAGACAACTATGAGAAGGGCACCATAGACTTGATCCATATCGGCACAGAAAACCAGCTAGCAGATATCTTCACCAAACCCCTCGATCAAACCCAGTTTGCACGCTTGCGAGGGGAGTTGGGAGTGTGCTACCCTTTTTAGTTGAGGATGGTTTTTGCTCTTGTACACTAGTTTTTATTTCTCTTTTCCTTTCGTTTTGGCTTTTGTATCATATTGCACTGCATTTCATCATGTATCCATAGATCATATCAACAAGAGCATAATTTTAATCAACAAGCTATACAAGTGAAGCTAAGCACATGATATATGATACATGATGGCTATATAGCAGCTTAAGCTCTATTTGATCAACTTGATACATGTTATGAGCTAAGCCTATTTTTGAAATGTGAACATGCTTAAATATTTGATGAAATCTGAAAAACTTGTTCACCATTGAGATGGCAACTAGCATGTGTAGGATATGTTGAGATCCATGTGCTTTCATTTGTATGCTTTAGTTGCTATGTCCCATGTTTCATGAATCATACACTTAGCTCAGACTCTTGATATCTTTATGCTAAAACTTGATGTCTAAAGCTAAGTGATGAAAATGCTTTTGAGATGGATCTTTACTGTCCCACGTCAATGTCACGAGACTGCTTCTCATTCTTTTTGAGTGAGATGAACTTGGGCATTGTAGTGCTAGTCCTCAACCACTCATGATGAGACAGCTTCCCACTTGCACATAGGGATGAACTCGGCGTGGCTGCAAAACATGATAAAAATAACATTCGGTGGACAGTTTTGATCATCTCATATACACATGTCTAAAAATAAACTTGTAATCCGTTGTAAAACTCTGATCAATGTTGAAGCTACAAGTGTTAGGTGCTTCCTTGAGACATGATGTATGATCATTATATGGGGTAGTTCACTTTTGTATACATGTGCTAGCACTAGTTTGATCTCCTGCTTATATGTGTTATGTGCTATCATCTTTGGTGAACACCTTTTATGAGATATGCTTAAAATTGGTCAAAATGCTTATGATTTATATTTCGTTCACTTGATCAGTTTGAGCATTGGCCTTGTCTTGCGCCTGTTGTAATACATATACAACTTGAGCATGTTTTTAATCCACTTGCAATACTCCTGAAGCGTTGTATGTTCGCATTGTGCATCTCATAGCATGATTTGAGGGGGAGCTTCTTTTGTGAGAACTTGATACATGCATTTACCAACAAGGGGGAGAATGATTCCACAAATCCAGAGTGTGCATTCATGTGCATTTGTGAGGCTGATGCACTTGTTAAGGGGGAGTTGCACATTTGCTTTGCTAGACGTATCGAGCCATTTTGCCTCTGTTTTGAGGGTCTAGCCGCTTTCAGGTGGTTTGAGCTTGTTTTTGCTTGGTTGCGTCGAGTCGTTGCCCATGTCTTTGGGGACCAAGTTGTTGTCTTTGCTTTGCTCATTGTGAGTGACCCGTTTCGAGGTTTTCTTTGGCTTTTGGTCACTTGAGTGGGTTTTCTCTGGCTTTGTGTTGGTGTTGACAATGCACTCATCAAGGGAGAGATTGCGAACACATTGTTTTTACATAACCATTATGGAGCGCCCTTATTGTGTGATGAGCGATTATCAATATGCCAACACTTTGGAGTGTGGTTGGTTCAGTGGTTCTTCTAATCCCCTGGCACAGGGTTATGTGTTGAAACAGTGTCTCTTGGCTTCGTGATGTGCAGGTGTGGAGTCCGGAGGCTATGGCAGTGGTCGGGAGAAGGTCAAGTAGGGCGTGTCGTGCTGACGGACCAGTTGCGCTGAAGGGCGGACGCTAGGCTTGGACTGACAGACCAGATGGCCGGGTGGCCAACCGCGGTGGCTGACATTTGGGACATCGACAAGCGCAAGTGTACACGGCGGGGGACGCGTACGGGCTACGCTACTCGCGGACGGTTTGGTGGTTTTTCCTCAAAATAATCGGCGATGATTTGGTGGTTTTCCCTCAAAACCATCGGTGGGGGATGCGTACGCGGTACGATACTCGCGAGCGGTTTGGTGGTTTGTCCTCAAAACCATCGGCGACGGGTTTCTCGGGTTTGGGCCTCAAAACTGGGCGGAGGTCCCAACACGGACGGACGGCACGTGGCTGCATCAGGGAGATCGCTTCGGAGCGAGGCTACCGGTGAGGAGGCGCGGTGGTCGTCGAATCAGGAAAACTCAAGTTGGACCATAATGCCCCTGGCTAGGTGGTTCTCTCTTAGAATGTCTAGGGGTAGAAGTGGAATTGTGTAATAATACTATAAATAAGAGGGACTTCCTCCACTCAGTCTCACCTCTCCCATTCCAGTGTTAGGGTTTCCCAGCCTCTAGTCTTTCAGAGTGTGTGAGGTCCACTGCAAAATAATTGTAGTGTTTTGTTCGTAGGAAGAGCACACCCTAGTGTGCTCGTACCCTCTGGGCGTTTATCTTTGTGTGAATCTCGTGATGATTTTGTGCTCTTGTTGTTCTTGAGTTGTTCATCCCGAGTTCCTCTCCCCCCTCTATCTTCGTGGTCAAATTTCTTCGATTTTGCACCATTTGAGGTTGTTTTTCTTGCCTTGGATCGAGCTATGATGTGAGTATAGTGTTTCCACCGAAGGAAATCGATTGATTCCTCACAAGCTCATAGATCGGGGCGATTTTGTGTTCATGGCGACTTTTAGGTCGTTCTTCACCCCTCTTTTGATTTCTCCCAACTCTCTTCGAATTAAGCCATGACCCTTTGAGGATAGCCTCTCCACTGAATGAGGTATAATCCCTTCAAATCTTGTTGCAGTTGGTTTTGATTCGAGAGAGATCGGGTCGATTCTTGGTGAGTGGCGATTTTCGGACGATTTTCTGGACGAGCCCGGACAGTCCGCGGTATCAGTGGCGGATAGTCCGCGCACACGGTCTTCAGTTGTCTGCTCGTCTTCTTGCTGACGTGGCGGTCCCTTTAACGCTGGACAGTCCGGTCCTTGTATGGCGGACAGTCCGGAGTTGTGAGTAGAGCCAGTGGCTTCCGTGAGCAGTTTTTCTCAAGGACCACGGACAGTCTGAGCCTCCAACGGTGGACAGTCCGTGACCTGAGAATTTTAGTATCGAGCTCTCGACTTACATTTTTATTCGAAATTTTATACGTGCGGACAGTCCGGCTATAAGTCGCGGACAGTCCGCCGGTCAGTGGATTTTTCTGTCCAGAACCTGTTGGCGAAGTTCGAGTTTTTAGTTTTTGCCTGCGCACAGTCCGGCTCTGTCATTGCGGACAGTCCGCCGTTCAAACTCAGTGCTCTGTCCGTACACGCGGACAGTCCGCACCTGGGAAGCCGGACAGTCCGCGGCTCAGATCTTCGCTGTGACCAGAACTTGTTCAGCTCGGTTCTGTTTGGAAACTTTGAACTGCGGACAGTCCAGACTCGCACTAGCGGACAGTCCGCCGTTCAGTCAGCCTGCACTTTCGCCCAGCCAGACAGTCCGGTTCCATACATCCGGACAGTCCGGACCTTAACACGCGGACTGTCCGCACCGCCAATTACGGACTGTCCGCGCCTGTGCTGTGTAGGCTGGTTTCCCGATTCTTGCTCGATCTTTCTTGAAGTTGTCTCTTGGTTCTTGTGATGACCCGCTGTGTTCCTAGGGAGCATCCACCCTCTCAATAGAGTCGTGGTTACCACCGGCTTGTGTGTTTGCTTCTTAGGGTGTTTGTTGAGTCGTGGACCTGAAAGTTTCGTAAGAAATTTTGAGGCTTCCATTCACCCCCCCTCTAGTCGCCTATCCGGTCCTTCAGTGACCATGTAGACACCAGACTAATCACTGAAAGACAGTCGCCAATACTCTGACATGGTTTCTTGTTTTTATGGATCCAATCCATGGATCTTTATTTGCTTATTATTCATGGTAATCTAAATGCTCTTTAATTTACTTGCTTCAGTGTAGCTGGTGAGTATCCTGTATGATGCTTCTATTTGTGCACTTTTTTTATAGTGCAATGTAATCTTGTTGGTTCACTGAGACAGCAGTATACTTGAGACTAAAAACTTTCATTTGTGTCAGCTGAACTGTGAGTGGTGTAACCTCGAATAAATGGTTATTGGACATTATATACTATGGTTAAACCTTATGGCACTAATTATCAGAGATCAATGGCAGTGATGGAAACTTAAGGAGCAGAACAACATCACGAATGCAGCTGTAATCATACCATTAAAATGCTATATTAGCGTTGAAGCTACCCATGTCATCATATATGTCGTATCGTACAATTGCTTGGAAATAAGAAGAAAATAAAACCTTAACAGAGCTTGCACACCTTATTTTAGCCATAAGATCCATCGAAATTATAACTTGGCCTAGTTTTTCTTGATACCTAACTTTTATTTGTTACTCTCTCCGTTCTAAATTATAGTCATTTTGACTTATACATCCATTTTGTCATGCATAGATATAATAATATGTCTAAATACATAACAAAATAAATGAATAAAAAATTAAAACGACTTATAATTTTGAACAAAAGGAGTACGTATCTAGACATACTAGGTGCATAGGAAAAACAATAAAAGCCAGAATGATTCTATAGTTTGGAAGGGACTAGGAGGGCAATGAAATATTGCACACTGGATGAGCCAGGTTACGGCACAACATGGTCAATTTACGGCTCGTCTAATTGGTTTCAGCGCCAATATCATAAATCATAAATAAACGAACTTTGGAACCCATACACAGAAATTGGGCAGGGGATACGCTTGTGCAAAGTTAGATGTATTCACGCGGTTTCCGCACAAAAAATAAAAAACAGCGACGGTGGAGAAAGGAAGCAGCGATGTACTCATGATGCATGATGGTGATGATGAGAAGAAGCAGAGCATCCGGCGGAGGAAAACAGAGTACTAGGAGAAGAAAACAGAGCACCAGGCAGAGGCAGACCGTGGGGTGTGCTCTGTGGCCAATAAAAGAAACCACTTAAATCGCTGGAACAACCGGCCTCATAAGCCCAAAAGGGCAAAAGAGTCTCGCCAGCCCACCTCAGCCCAAGAGGACACGACACCCTTCTTCTCCAAGCCTTCCTTCCATTGTACGAATCCCTCCCAAATCCAGAATCCTCGCCGCTCCGCCTCGCACACATTCCGTCGCTTCACTTCCCTTTCCCTTCCCTCTCTTCCTCAATCCTCACCGCCGCTCTCTCCTCCAAACCACCCAACTCCCATTCCCTACTCTTGTGCGAGATCCCGATGAGGCGCTCCACCAGCGCCGCCACGCCGCCGCCGGAGTCGGCGTCGCCGACGAGCCCGAAGAAGCCGGGGGTCACCAAGCGGCAGCGGAAGTCGGCGCCGCTGGGCGACGTCACCAACCTGCCCTTCCTCCGCCCCGAGACCCCGACCCCGATCAAGCCCAGACGGACCGCGCGCCGGTCTCTCCCCGCGCCCTCCTACGCCTCCCCGTCCGCCGTCTCCTCCACGTGCTCCTCCTCCGCCTCGGTCACGCCCGCGCTCAACCCGTCCTCCGCGTCGGCCACGCCCGCGCCTGCAACCGAGCCGTCGTCCTCCTCCGCCCCTGTCACGCCCGCGCCCCAACCGTCGTTCTCCGCCACTGACACGCCCGCGCCCGCGCCCAGGCCCAGGTCTCCCTCCACCCCCTACGCCGCCACACCAACGGCCACGACCGCGCCCAGGTCCCCGTCCCCCGCCGCCGCCGTTACTCCGGCGCCAAAGCCGTCCTTCGCCGCCGGTGAGGGAATCTGCATCTCACAAGTCACATCTGCGCTTGATCCGCCGCTGCTGGGCGTGGTGGGCGCGTCCTCGGTCACCATTTTGCTGTGCTGGGATTTCTAATGCTGCTCTGGGTTTTCAGTCCTCCAGGAGGAAGGGGAATCGCCAACCATCTGCACGGCTTACGCGAGGCGCAGGACTACAGAGGTTGTGGCTGAGGTGCGGAGCAACCCCACCATCACCAACAAGGGCAAGGAACCCGTCGGTGCTGCGGCGAGTTGCCCTCCTCTCGGGAAATCTACGAGGAACACCAGGTGAGATTGATAACCATACTTGTACCTGATAACTGATGCCACTGCTTCAGCGTTACTAAATCTCTGTTGTGCAATTGTTTGCGATTTGGACATGGTTAGTGTAGTTGGAGGTCCTCCTGTGGGTGCTGGAGAGCTCTCTTGTAGCTTGGACCAGTTGCTCCTGTTTTTGCGTTGTGTCGAAACCAGATAATAACTGCATCTAAATTTCAAAGACGCACATTCCTAGTTCATGTTTGAAAGGTCAGAGTCGTACAGTAACTGATAACTGTACATAATCTTGCACAATGCACATTCCTAATCACCAAATAAAATTAATAAGTTGTTACTTGACAAGGCCACGGAAGTTAGGATCACCATCCTTCACTCTTGACATGGTGCTGCATCCTGTAGGCATGTTGCATAATATCATTAACCATTTATTTAGTGCAATGCTCAGTTCCATGACACTTGTTGGCCCTGATTGTCCTAGACTGAGATGAAATCTTTCTATTCATGTTATTTTCAGATGATGGATTTGCTGTAGTACTCAATATCTTAAACATTTGTTGTGAACTGACATATAGTGATATAGACCAGAAGAGATTGTGTTGTGAGGTCTTCCACATTTCTGTTAGAATAAGCACAGTTCATCATGTAGTGTCAAAACTCAATTTGCAAGCATAGCATATTCAGAATTCATTCATGACTTTCATCTTATTTCATTGATATCTAACAGCAGTCTGAATGATTTCATTTACTTGTCTTCAGGAAAAAGGACACTCGGCCCATCTCTTCGTCAGCTCCTTGCCATGAAGCTAAAAAGGTAAAGCAGGACCCCAATATGATTGCATTTCTTCATAATGATCCTACCAAGTTCTCTGTTATCAAGGCTTGTTCCATTGCTCTCTTTAGGGGTCTGCAGTGCACAATGAGATTACCATCACAAACTCATGATTTTGTTCAAATTTTGCCATGTATTGGTATTTATCCAACAGAGCTGTGTCTGCAAAAGTCTGTGATCTGTTAATGTTGTTCTTATGTTCTCCTTTGCATAAGTGCATCAATCGAGATAGTGGACCTATGATGACACTCTTTAAAATGAAAAAATAGGAGTAATCAGCTGTGACTTCTGATTAACCAATTTCTTGATGATGGGGTTCTGATTAACAATGTTTTGGAGGTTAAATACGTTAAAGCTGCATTTGGAAGACTCACTGTGCTCCTTTCGATCCATTACTTTTAACTTTCTGACTGCTTGCCATTTTTGGAACAGAAGCGGCCCCTTGAAAGCACACCCAAGTTACCAGAAGAATTTGTGAAGAAACAAAAAGCGTACTTTGCAGACGTGGATGCCTTTGAACTGGTAGAGGAAGAGGTATCGGAATCTGAGCTGGAGTGAGGATACATGGCCTTTCATGTACAGAAGTAGTTTATTAGAATTACTTTTATGGTGGTTAGCAATGTATAGCTAGCTCTGTTTGCACTGTTGATTTTTACCGTTGTGCAAACTTCTAGTTGTAGCATAGTCTGTTAGATACTGAGGTCTATGGGTGAGGATGGAGTTCCAACTGTATGAGAATGGGACAGGACTATTCACTCGATCTCTTTCTGTTTCTCCTTTCAATTCAAAAAAACACACGCCCCAGTCATCTGGAGCGAGCAGTAGAGTTTAGGTTACATTGGCGGAGGTGATTACACCAGCCTAGAAGGCTGTTTACAAGAATGGGCGGAAGACGTTTGATCGTCACAGACTCTGGCTAGAACAACATGATTATAGAAATGTTCATCTCGGAAAACATGACCATTGCGACTATCCCAGATCCTCCACAGGATTGCTAGAAAGACGAAGGGCCATAATGATGCGTCGAGGTGGGCGGGGGTGTTTGCATTCCAGATTTCACCGCCTGACAGTTCTCTTACATGGGACAGAGCGAGTAGCTTTCTCCACAGCCGAAGAAGACATGGTGCCTGTCCTCCGAACATTGCGAGCATCTTTCACATTGCTCGTCGTCCACCATGTGTTTTGCGTGCAGGTTGATCTTTGTACTTAGCCTATCTTTGAAGTACATCCAGGCGAAAACCTTCACCTTGTTGGGCAGTCTGGTCCTCCAGATCCTCCTGCCATTTGTGTCTGTACAGTCCCCCGAGCTGTCGAGCGCTGCATAGGCGTCCCTGGTTGTGTATGGGCGCCCGGTGATCCCCTTCTCCCAGGTTCATATCCTGCAGTGAAGAAAGAAGACTATCCAGCTGCTCTCTAGCAGCGTTAGTGAGCCGGGGGCGCAAACGCAAATCAAAACCATTAATGAAGACCTGCTCTGCTGCACCGAAATGTTAGGCACGGTGGTATGGGTGAACAAGGCGTGGTGGGAGGAGAAGAGAGGGCCATCTGGTAACCAATGGTCGAACCAGAAGGAGGTCGCAGCTCCATTGCTAATCCTAACCGTAGTAAGAGAACGGAAAGTGTTTTGAGTTCATCAGTAACAATTCGCCAAAGAAAACTAGTAGTACCACCAATCGGTGTATCAAAGGAGGATGCACTGTGGAGGAGCCAATCTTTCCAGCTAGCATTCACTCCTAGGCCGCCTCTGTCTTTGGTAGCCTGGACCGCGTCCCAGGCAACAAGGCACTTGGAGCCATGACAATTGTCTTCCCCCGTCCAAAAGAAATGACCGTTTTTGGGATATTGAGCGCAGACATGTAGTGCAGGGGGACAGCGCTGAGAACCGAAGCGCAGAGAGTGAGCCTGCCCGCACGGTTAAGAAGAGAAGCGCGCCATCCAGATAAATACTTGTCACAAGAGGAGATGAGAGGGAGACAGTCAGCAACGGAGACTTTGTGAGGAGTTAGCGGCAGCCCAAGGTAAGTTTGTGGAAAAGAGGAGGTGGTAGTGCCAAAGGAAGCGGCGAGAGTAGCAGCTTCATCATCAGGGACAGCGATGGGCAAAAAATTGGTTTTATGGTAGTTGATGGCGAGCCCCGTGGCATGCTGAGTGTATTATATCGTGCCCAGTTTTTGTTTTCTACGATATGAAGTTTCTTTTTGTGTTATTAGATCCTGGAGTTGGGTGTTGAGTGCTGACAAAGCCGTTGCAGAATGTATGGCAGTGTGAATGGTGCTGGGTGGACTGTGCTGCTTCCTTGTGTGCCGCTGAACTAGTGTGCACTGCTGTTTTTTTTTTTTCAGCATAGTAGATAGATACATGCCTCTCATTATATGGGGAGTTGGTTTGTGGTGTGCTTGGTAAAGAAATACTGGTGAGTTGATGTCCAAATCGTTGGCAGGATCCAGACATCCAAAGTGGTGCTCCTTGACTCCTTGTCCTGAACACGGCCAGCCGGACTCTCCTGGTCGAAACGATTAGAAACTCATTTCACGCAAAATGGAAACAAAACACTTTGATATATTTTATATTAAATTATATAGCATCATCAAGTGATCAGGCCAGGTGTTGTGCAGACCGGACAGAATCTCTAAAGCTGGTCGGTCAACCAGAAATGCACTTTATTATTGCCGATCGACTTATCACATCTAGAGGAAAGAGGCTAGTAATAATACCATCATGCATGGTGATGGTTGCTATAGCTACTACTGTTTGCCATCAGGGCTGATTTCTTATCACCGCAGCAACAGGCCATGATGCCAGTGCTCATTCTTTGGCAGAAGGTTACTTTTGGGCGCTGACACTCAATATGGCCCGTAGATGTGCTGCATAATGGATTTAGCACACAAGTAGGCGATCCCTGCACAATGGAAATGAAGAAATGCAGTAAGCATATTTGCACCCTTGCATCTAAAACGTACGTACCCATGCAGTGAAATTGACTTGCGATGTTGAATAATACGAACAGATAGAGCATTTCTAACAGTAATGGTATGCACAAATACCTTTGGCTCATTACTATTGTCATCGTCAGATGAGTAGGCAACTGTGGCCATGGCGGCTATGATGACAAGTGCCACGAGCAACACAACACCGGCAGTGCCTTTCTTGCCGATGAGCGCCATGGTGTGTGTGATGACTGACAAAGGAGTGAAAAGTGGTACGGAGGGGGGGAGGACGGACTTAGTTATTCTTCTACAGTATTTGGATTGTGTTGGCATTTTTGCTCCTCCTTGGTGACCACATAAATAGTGTTACAAGCAATGCATAGGCAGGCACAAAATAAAAACCACATAAATGTCTCGTTTCATTTCGTGTCTTAACCTGGGTGCCAAATAAACTGGTACCTTATTAATCCATATATGGATGTCATTTACCATACTACCGAAAGAATCAAATTTGGCAGCAAATAAAAACGAGATATTATGATGTATTATATTCGCCTAATCTTTACATCAGCTGCAGTTGTACCTGCCAAATTTGTTTATATTTCCAGTTCACAGCATATAGTACAACCAGCATTAATTTTCATGATATACTGTGCTCTAATAATATGTATATGGATTGATTGCTAGTGTTCAATCCATCGCTCATTGCCACAAAGACATACTCTCTCTCTCTCTTTCTCTCTCTCTCTCTCTCTCTCTCTCTCTCTCTCTCTCTCTCTCTCT